>VWZF01000726.1:229419-270272 GCA_013396755.1 Sclerurus mexicanus
TCCCATCCCATCCCATCCCATCCCATCCCATCCCATCCCATCCCTGTGTGATGGAGAAGGGCAGAACTGGTCCCTCCCTGTCCCACAGCCCTTCCTGTTCCTCCAGGCTCCCTTCCCGAGGTGACAGCTCCAGTCTAGGCATGAGCTGGATTTTCCTCCCCTGCTCCCAAAGCCTGTCTGTGGTAGCCAGTGAATACAAATCAAGGCAGTGGCGTTAATATTCTCATTACATTTAAATCTAACAGGCTTTTTTAATATTCAGAATCAAAGGCACTTCACCACCAGTAGATTTTTTTTTATATATATTTTTTAAACAGAGCCCTGCATCTCATTCTGCCCTTCCTCCTCCTCCTCTAATATATATATGTTATATATATTTTTTTTTTCATTTTAAGCCAGGCTAAACCACCAGGGAAGGGCCGTGCCTATAAACAGATGCCACTCACAGAGGGTCTGGGAGGCCTTCACATCATTAGATGATGGTGAACTTTGAACCCGTGATTTGGAGGCTGCGTTTGCGGAGAGGAGGAGGAGGAGGAGGAGGCAGCCGGGATGAGGCCGGGGTGGAGGGAGCTTGATGGGGCCTCTCTGGTGAATTGCTGGTCTACCCAGCACAGGAACGCTCAGGACTTCAAATCGGCTCCAGTCACTTTGAAGCTCCTCTCTCTTAATCTCTCTCTCTCTTTCTCTCCCTCTCTCCCTCTTTTTCCCCCCCTTGCATCTATGAATCATTCATGGCTTTTTTTTTTTTCCCTTCTCCCCCCTCAGAGGTTCCTTTAGGAAATAAAAAAAAAAAAAAGGAAAAAAAGAAGAAAAAGGAAAGAAAAAAACCCCAAACCCCACAACAAACCCGTCTAACAGAGGCGCTCACACAAAGCCCTGCCCGTGTCGATGTTCTCATTGCTCCGTGCAGCTGATTATCACCGATGTTGAACAAATTATTACACGGAGCCGCCGAGGCGCTGCCGGCCCTCGGAGCGACGCTCCGGATGGGGCTGCCGGCTTTGCTTTCGATGCCGGTGGGCACAGGGGCACCGCATTCCATGGAAAACAGGCTGGGAAGAGCGCCTGCATGCAGCAGGGAAAGGGACCTGGACCCGGCGCTGGAACTGCCGGAGCAAAAGAGGGATGCTGAAGGAAAAGAGGGATTTGCACAGCTCCGTCGACCACGGGAGGGTGGGAGAAGGGATCTGTGCTTTATCCTGGAATCACAGAGTCATTTGGGTTGGGAAAGCCCTCCAAGGGCATCGAGTCCAACCATTCCCCAGTGTCCCCAAGTGCCACATCCACGTGGGTGTTAAATCCCCCAGGAATGGGAGTCCACCACCACCCTGGGCAGCTGTGCCAGGGCTGGAGTAATTTTCCCAGTGTCCAACCTAAAGCTGCCCTGGCACAACCTCAGGTGATTTCTCTGGTCCTACAGAAGCAGGAAGGGTCTGACAGCCTTTGGGCAAGTTCTTGAGTTTCTGTGCAAGCCCTCAGACAGTGCAACACCAAGTCCTGGAAATGGGATATTTTGACGTTCAGAACACGTTGAAGCTCCAAAACAAACCCAGGAAGAGGTTGCTTTCATGTTTGTGGTTGCACCCACGTTCACTTTTGTGTTTGTTGAAAAGGATGGCTGAACTTGCCCTGTCTGTGGGTCCCTGGTCTGGGCCACCCCAAATGCTGCTCATCTTGGACATCCACTGTGTTTTTCCCAGGACAAGACTCCACAAGCCCATCCTGCAGGGGTTGCTTCCCTCTGATGGGCAAAAGGAGCCCCGGACTGGCTCTTGTGCTGAGGTGGACTCAAACAGAAAGGGAAAGAGCAAAGGCCCTTTGCAGAGGGACATTCCCAGGGAGGGATGAAGAGCCCTGGTTCCCATAGGAGGAGAAGGGCTCAGTAGGTGGACCTGGGGGGGGATGATAAACTTTGGGCGAGCAGTGGTGTCACTGCAGCAGCTGGGGAGCCCCAAGGGACCTGCAGCCACCTTCAGAACGACCCCTCGGCTCATCACCACCCTCCAAGACGTGGTTAAAGCCCCAGGTATTGTTCCCTTTTTCCGCTCTCTTGCAAGTCTAATCCTGGATCCCACTCATGCAAAGTCATGTTTGACTCCTGGGGCACCTCTGAAGCCCTCACAGCAAAAGGACTCTGCAGGGGGACAATGTCTCGTTTGGAAGTGGGGGAAACTGAGGCATGAAGGGTGGATGTAGAATCATGGGATGGTTTGGGTTGGAAAGGACCTTAAAGATCATCCAGTTCCACGGGGCACCTTCTATCAGCCCAGGTGGCTCCAAGCCCAGTCCAACGTGGCCTTGGACACTTCCAGGGATGGGACAGCCACAGCTTCTCTGGGAAATCCATTCCAGCACCTCCCATCCCCCTCCCAGGGAAGAATTCTTTCCCAATATCCACAGGGATAACATGGCTTAACATGGGTGGGGATGGGAAGAGCTGTGTCCCACACCCCTGGAAGGTCAGGAATTAGGGGCTACACTGCATTTGGAAGGAAATCCAACAAGGTGCCCCAGCTTTTCATGGCTCCTGGGAGGCCTGAGCAGTTTGATGTGGGGTGGATGCCCCTGGCAGGGGGGGTTGAAATGCAGGGGCTTTGTGCAATGCTCCTTTACCCCGGACACCTGCACTTGGAAGCAATTAGGGCCTGATGCACTTAAGCATCCAGCAAACTTTGGGATTTCAGGCTCTGAAGCTTGGGAAGCTTTGTAGATATTTGCTTAATGATGTCTCTGAAGGGGGAAAAGAGCATTTGCTGTCACCATGTGCCTCCCATGGATGCCCGAGGATCCCAAAGGGCTGGTTGGTGCAATCCCATTTCCAGACTCAAGCCCAGTCTAGGGTTTAAGTGGTTTATTCATCTTGACACAGGGAATCCCTGGATGGGCCGAGCCTTGGACCTGCATCCCCTGCTCTGAGCGCACCTCCTGGTCGTGTTTCTGCACCATGTCCTGGGAGATGCCAGAAGCAGCCACACAGTTATACACAGAGGAATCTTCCAACCCTCTTGCAAATCCAAAGGCTGGAGCTTTGGATGTGATCACGGCCCAAGCAGGGACTCCTGTGCTCCCGCTCTCTGCTCAGACCTCAGCAGCAAAATCTTCCTCCAGCCGAGCAGAGCCAGCACTGTGCACTGAGGTTTTATTAGATGAGATATGTGACCTATTTAATATGTAGAAAATAAACAGCTTTGGTATTAATAATAAATATTTAGGGCTCATTCCAGCTGTTCTTGTGGAGCTCTGCAATATATAGTTTCCCACTGATTTTGGTTCCCAGGAAAATGTTACTATTGATGCATCTTAAGATACCCCGGGTTTTAATCATCATCACCAACATTTTCATTATCATCACTTTTACATATAACCTAATAGTTTTTCCTAGAAGTTTAGGGCAATAAGCGTTGCCAGGAATCATTTTAAGGCCATCCACGTCACCTTCCAGGTGTGCTGTGCAATTTTTCTCCATCTCTAACTGGTTTGAACCCTGAATTCCAAGTACACGATCCAAGTTCACCACCCAGGGCAGCGCAGGGAAGCTGATAGTGGGACGTAAGGGGTGGCTCACCTGGCAGCAGGTTTAATTAAACCTGGTTTCATCAGACAGTGCTTTTCCACTCCATGAGGATGCTGGCTGGGGATTGTCATGGGATGTGAGGATCACAAGCAGACGGGACAGTCATTTGGGGCAGAGACCTGTAATGGTCCTGCTGGAAAAGGACACCCTAAACTTCCCATACTGGAAACCACAAACCCATCAGAAGGATTTTCTCTAAACACACATTTTGCTTTTCTCTGCACAGCCGTGACCGCAGTGAGAGTGGGGAGACCTCCAGGGGGGTGTCTCCAGCAGGGACACTCACCAGGGATGTGGCAGGAAAGGGGACAGGCTGCTCACCCTGCCTGGGGACAGGGAGAGGCAGTGGTTGGTCCAGGCAGGTGATCCATGCCTCTGGAGCAGGGAATAGCTCCTGTCCTGTGCAGGTGAGGCTTTGAGAAGGGACAAGGAGGCTCCTGGAGTCATTTGAAACAAACTCTAAGCCTGCACTGGGTGGTGGCCTGTCCCCAGTCTCCCCAGTGCTGGCACCAGCCAGTTTTCCTCTGGTACCTTCCCTCTTCTCCAGCACCTTCTCAGTGGGGCAGTCACATGGCCAAGCCTTGAGCCATCTGACCCCTCCTGGTCCCCTGGGGCCAGGAACTCATTCCCCACATCTCTCCAAAACCAGCACTACTTCCCAGCCTGCCAGTCCTTGGGAGAGGCCTCCAGCATCCCATACCAGTGTGGTCCCTGCTGGGAACCCGCAGGGTGTAGGACATCCTACATTTCCAGCTCAGCAGGGAATTCCCAGCTGAGCTGGACCAATCAAGGGAGCAGGAATCCTCCCACAGCCTGCAGAGCATCTCGCCAGAGGTTTAATTCCAGTTTCTGAAGGGAAAACCCTGATGTCCCTGTGCTCCCAGGGGTGGGCAGCAACCTCCCGCCCCTGCCATCCACTCCAGCTGCTGGGCACGAGAGAGGGACGGAGGAAAAGAGGGAGGAAAAGAGGGAGGGATGGCCGGACGCCTCCCCCTGGCAGCGCAGAGGGCACAAGCTGCAGATCCAGCGTCAGAGCAGTGCGGGGGTAGGAAGGACAAAGGTGCTGTTTGTCCTCATCCCAAAATCAATAGAAGAGGGCTTTTTTCCCCCGAGAGATTTGAAGGAAAGGTATTTGGGTACTGGGTCTCAATGCCCGGTGTTAGGGAGTTACGGAGTTGTCACCTTTCTCAGCCCTTTGTCTTCCCAGGCACTTTAACCTAGAAGGGAATTTTGGGACAGCGGCCTCTTGCTTCCTGTTCGATTAAGAAAAACTAATTTT
Source organism: Sclerurus mexicanus (assembly GCA_013396755.1). Lineage (NCBI taxonomy): Eukaryota > Metazoa > Chordata > Aves > Passeriformes > Furnariidae > Sclerurus > Sclerurus mexicanus. Next base: position 234,276 of record VWZF01000726.1, read on the forward strand.
CTTAGACTTTGCTCTCTACAAGGGTGCCAGGCACAGACCTCCACATCTTTTTTTGGGAGACAACGTGGGAGATGCTGCTGCATGAAACACACGTCGGGAGAGAAAACGGGGCTGGGGCAGAGAACGCGCAAGGTTTAAAGCCCGGACTTCTGTGGAGGCTCTTAAAACTTCCCTGCTCTCTGCACAGAGCCGGGAAATACACGAAGGGCGCCCGGAGAAGCATCGGATCTTCCCAGGCGATTGATTTCTGCCTTTCATTCCCCAGCCGTGGCCCGACCCCTTCGCTCCGGGGCGGGCAGCCTAAGCCGAGCGCAGTCCGCGATCTTCAGCTGACTCGGCTGAGGCGAACTCGCCAGCGCAGCCTTAATACTCGGCCTAATGGGCCATCTGTGCCCCTCCAGGGACTGCTGGAGCACCGGCAGCTCGTTAGGGCTTCGGGAATGGTATCAGCATCCCAGGGTTCCTCAGGGTCCCCCCCGGTGCACTTGCAGCCAGGCACGAGTTTAGGTCACTGTTAAAAACAGGCTTTGGAGATTAAACTTCCAAGTTCAAGTGCAGAAGGGACTCTTGAGGGCAGTCTGGCTTCCAGAAGGCAAAGGCTGGTGCCAGACCCCACAAACACCTGGCAGCGCTGGGGGTTCTGGGCTCTGGCACCAGCTGCAAGAGGAGCAGGAGCCAGCAGCTGGCTTTGTGCTGCCACAAACCTGCAGCGCTCACTTGCTTTTATTTTACGTAGAACCAGACCAGGCTGGTGGAATTTTTTGGCAATTTGGACCCAAAAATGAGCGAGAGAAATAGGCTGAAGGGAGCTTTGGTGTCTGAAAGTGGAACAGCATTGCTTTAGACCAAAGCTGAGCTCTGCGGTTTGCTGAGCTTTCAGGCAAGTAACACCCAGCCCACCTGCCCCTTTCCCAGGGAATTCCTTTCCACCTTGCATGCCTCAGTTTTTCCACCCACCCAACAGAGGTTGACCCCGTGGGCTCTCCTTTTGCTCTGAGATCTTAAGAAACACCCTGTGAGGTTCTTACCGCACGTTTTCAGTCGTGGTCTCTGGGTGGCTCTGGGAGGCTCTGGGCCACCAGCTCTGTCCTGCACAGGCTGAGGGACATCACACTGATCTCCAGCGCTGCTCACCCTTGGCCTTGTTGCTGACCAGGCTGGAAAATTGGCTTTATTTCCCAAAGTGTGCCAGGAGAAAAGAGCTGGGGAGGGGAGGGAAGGGCAGCTGGTGTGGCCAAGGCAATCGGGGCAGAGAGTCCCCTGTCCTCCTCAGGCGAGACCTTTTGTCCCTGTTGGCCAGCTCTGCTGAGCATCACCCACCCCTGGAGAAGCCCCTTGGTGCATCCATCTCTCCCTGGGGCACACCCTGCATGGACAGGGGGAAGATTTTCCTCAATCCTTGTGTTTTAAATCTGCACTTGTCCGACGACACAGGTGAGATGAAACACTTGTGGTCCTCTCTCTCCCTCCCTCCAGGGCTCTCTCCTTCCCTTCCCCACCAGCTTTCAATTATTTAATTTCCCCTCCCCCTTCGCAGCATCTGAAAGCTGAGCGCCTTAAATACAAATCACCTCCCAATCATTACGTGCAGGACCTTTCGGCCCGTTCAGAGCAATGGGCCGTGAGTAATGAGCTCTGCTGAGAGTTTGCTGGATTTCACATACAACAGATGTAAAAGATGGGGCTGGAGAAGGGGGAAGGACGGGAGAAGGGAGCCGGATCCAGCTGGGGAGGGGAAATGTTCACCACTCACCTCTTCCAGAGGAGGTCCTGGTCCTGCCCTGGGGCTCCTGAGCTGGGACCAGGCACACAAACAGGCAGGTGCAGCTGGAAATTTAAGTCCTGAGCCTTTCAGGGGTGGGGGTCTCACCCTGGACCTTGTCCCCAGCAGACCATGAGCAAACCCTCATTCCCAGGAGTTGTTCTCCCCTTCCTTCAGTCAACTCCACCCCTTGAAGGGACTGTCACGGACCCCTCAGTGGTGTGGGTGGCTCTCCTGTGTCTCCATCCCAGTCTCTGCTGCAGAATCGGGTGGTTGGGTCCCACATTCCATGCTGCCTTCCCCAAGGGCTTGGAGCCCACCTGGCCACACACTTTGCAGGTGGGTGTTTCTCCACAGCACCGAGAGGCAGGACACCATGCCCTGGGGGTCCCCAAGGCCTTATACCCAGGTTTAGGATGCCACAGACTCAGGTCCTGAACGTTCCAAATGATGCCTGGGGTGGTTTCACCTTCAGGGACCTGGAGAAAACAGCACAGAAAAGCCAACATGGACCTCTCTGACATGAAAGGAGGTTGTCCTCAGCTCCTGGGGGCTCCCAGGACACCAGCAGGGCCAGGTGAAGACCTCCACTGGCCCTTCTCCTCTTAGCAGCCATACCCAGGCAGATGTTTAGCTCTCTCCAAGGTATCTCCTGCTCTCTGGAACCAGCACCCACAGCTTTCCTCCTGCTCCAGCAGTCCTGAGCACCAGCAAGGTGCCCACACACGGACCAAAACACCCAAAACTAGGCAGACACCAGCCCCTGTGGGAGCCAGACCTGGCCAGGACTCCCCTGTCCCTCCCTCCCTGCCTGGGGAAAGTGGGGATGGAGGGGATGGAGCAGGAGAAAATGAGAGCAAACCCTTTTGCCACAGACTTCAAAGTCATCGTCAGCAGGAGCCTTCGGAACAGTTTAAGTACAAAATGAATTGTTTTAATATTTAATCAGTCTATAATAGTCCCAGGGATCCCAGTGGAGATGGTTGGCAGCTGAAAGGATGTCCAAACTGAGCATCCCCCCTCCAGAAGGGACAATGGTCCTGCAGGAGCCCCTGGCCCTGAGACACGTGTAGGGACAATCTCCTCTATTGGCTCCCCTTGACGTGGCCCAACACCTGGATCTGACTCTCAGCCACTCACCTGCAGGGTGCTGGGGGGCTTGGAGAGCCATCAATCCTCATCCTGCAGGAGAATGATTTAATTCTCTGATGAGCTCAGAATAAATTCCAGCTGCTCCCCTCCCACCCCATAGGACTCTTCCTCAGCTCCTGCACTCCTTCTTCCTGGTGGGTGCACCCAGCCATGGAAAAGGCGCAGTCCCAAATGTTGGCATTACCCAGGCTGGGAAGAAGCCTTTGGCCCTTGTGAGGGTTCTTGGATGTGCAGGGATGCAAACCAGATTTGGCTCAGCTCAGCCCTTCACCTGCTCCACAGGTGGGGAACTGGAGGCTTGGAGTCCCAAAGCCACTTCTCCATGACCCTCAGGCAGATCTGAGGCCCAAACTGACACATCCCCAGAGCTGGAAGGGTGATTTTAAACTCAAAGAGGATTGATTTATATTAGATATGAGGAAGAAGTGTTTTTTTACCATGAAGGTGGAGAGCCCCTGGCACAGGTTGCCCAACAGAAGCCATGGCTGCCCCATCCCTGGAAGGCTCCAAGGCCAGGTTGGACAACCTGGGCTAGTGGAAGGCGTCCCTGCCCGTGGCAGGAGATAGAACAAGATGGGCTTTAAGGTTCCTTCCAACACAGTTCCATAATTCTGTGATGTCAGGCTCCTGGCAAGTCCATGCAGGAGGATGGATGGGAGCCCTCCCTGGGACATCCCATGGCTTTACAACCTCTTCCCTTCCACGGGGCAGGTTTTCCCCTGCACCAGGAGGGGCCATCCCTGTGCCCGGCAGCGTGGGCAGGACAGTCGGGGAGCAGCCGCAGCAGAGCAGCAGCAGCTGGAGGGCCCAGAGGTGCCAGTGCAGCTCCACCACCTGCTGCAGGGGGATGAACCCCCAGAAGGGCAGTGCGTGCCCCAAACTGCAGCAGAAAGGAACAATCTCGGCATTTCCAAGAAGGACACATCCACTCCCCAAAACAGACCTTCCCCAGGATGGGGGGTCCCCCCCATTTGCTGCTTTTGGGGGGAATCCCCAGAGTTACCCCACTGTGGCACAGCCTGGCTCGGCCCAGCCATTCAGAAGGATGTTATGAGAAGGATCCTGGGGAAAAATAAATAAGCTTAAAACCATTATCAATCAGGGTTATGCTTCCATTAGCTGCCCGGAGAATCCTCTGCCCAGAAGCTCCTGAGCCTCCCCGGTTTCGAGTTACTGCAGTTTAGCTCTCAGTAACCCACTGGATGCAATAAATAACTCGGTGGGTCCTGCGTGGTGGAACCGGGACCATTAAACATCCGAGTTATTTTTACCGTGATTCTTAGAGGGAGGAGGAGGAGGAGGGGGAAGGAAATGAAATATCTAAACCCTCCTCTACGGCAGACGCGGAGAGGAGCGAGCTCTGCAATCACCTTCCTACCAGCACCATCTTCTGGCCAACAGCAGCGCCTTGCCCGGAGCTTCAATCACAGAAAAGACCTTTAAGATCATCGAGTCCAGCCGCCCCCCAGCACTGCCAAAGTCACCACTGCCCCGTGTCCCCAGGTGCCACATCCACAGGGCTGTTAAATCCCTTCAGGAATGGGGACTCCAGCCCTGTCCTGGGCAACTGTGCCAGGGCTGGACAATCCCTTCTGGGAAACGATTTTCCTCAATATCCAGCCTGAACCTCCCCAGGTGCAACTGGAGGCTGTTCCCTCTCATCCTGACCCTGTTCCCTGGGAGCAGAGCCTGACTCACTCCAGCTCCCCCCTTCTGTCAGGGAGCTGCAGAGCCACAAGGTCCCCCCTGAGCCTCCTTTTCTCCAGGCTGAGCCCCCCCAGCTCCCTCAGAAGTTCTCCAGACCCTTCCCCAGCTCTGTTTCCCTTCTCCGGACACACTTCTTTGGAGCACAGGATCTCCTCAGGCTGGAAAAGCTGTGTTGGTTCTCGAAGTTTTGGTAGCACACAGGACTGCAGACCTCCTCCCTCTGGGCTGGAGACCCAGGTCAGGATCTCCCACCAGAGCTACTCCAGATGACATTTGGGGTTGTAACCCAGTGGTCCAGGCACTCCACCCCAATAATAGTGATGGGGGTCCTGGTGAAGTCCATCACTGCCCCTGGAAAAGGCCCAGAAGCACCCAGGGATCATTTTTGGACTCAGGAACAAAAAGTCAGGTCTTCTTTCCCTCCTAAATACTTTTTTCCTTCAGGAAGTCCATTCCCGGCCAGTCCAAAAATAACTACCTGAGCGAGGTGATGACCAAAGCAGCCCAGCCAGGGCCAAAACAAGCAGCAGTTGTCCCAAAATAGCTCCAGCAGCACCAGCAGCATCCCTCTTCCTGAGGGGAAGGAAGGGCTCCTTGAACCACCACAACTCCAGTTCCCACCGCACGGTCACGGAGCAGCTCTTCCAGCTCCATGGGAAAGGGAGAGGAGGAGTCTTCTCATGTGCTCCACTTTGGCTTGGCACTCCTGGCATTGCAGTGGGTTCCTCAGGGACATCACAAGTCCCTTCCCACCCTTCAGATCCACTTGATATTGGTCTAGAAGGCACCATCTTCACCCCATGTCCCGGCCTCGCTGCCCTGCCAAGGACACGGGGACCAGGGGGCTCTGCCAGCTCCATTGTGGCCCCTCAGCAGAGGTGCCCGAGGTGGTGCAGGTGCCCCGATGACACAGGAGAGAGCAGCAGCCAATGTCAGCTTGTCACTGTGCCCTCACAGGGGACACCCTGCCTGAACCAAGCAGCTCTGTCACTTTGGAGACAAGGGTAGGAGATTCGGGGCCGCCCCACCCAGAGAGAGGACCCAAAGCCGCCGTCATTCCTGGTCCCGGCTGCCACAAGTGGCAGGAATTCTGTGGACACACAAGATCGGGTTGGTGCCAGGGACACTCCCCCATCCCTGAGAAGTGGATACGGCTACAGGACCTCCACAGCCAAGGCTGAATCCAAGCTGCCTGTTGAGACCCTCGTGGGCTCCACCAGCTCACAGAGTCCACTCAGCAGCTGTTTGGAGGCTGCTGCTTGAGCCGGGTTGAAACCAGGCCAAGGATCATTTCATCAACATGACAGGTCAGACAGTTGTCCTGCAGCACCCAGAAATATCCATTAACCTCATGACTGCTCCGGTGGTCCACCTGGTCTAGTGGAAGGTGACCCTGCCCATGGCAGGACGCCGGGATGAGATGATCTTTAAGGTCCCTCCCAACCCAGACCACTCTGGGATTGGACAGAACAGACTCAGAGAGAACCTGCAGTTGTGGAGCACAGAAAAGACCGCGGATTCATCCCAGTGTCTTCTAAATTTTGAGAGTCCAATAAAAAAGGGAGTTCACACCCAAAAGTTTTGGTTGAGCTTTGTTTTACCTGGAAACACAAAAAAACCTGGGCCCAAGATGCAGAGACAACCTGTGGATGTGGGATTGTTCACCACGGATGGGATGGACCCTCCACCCACCCCACCCTTAGAGACTCCTGCAGCCTCCTTGTCCCCTCCAGTGTGTTGCCACCACTCCTCCACCTCAAGCAGTTGGCCCTGGGAGTCATTTCCTCATGGTTCAGCAGGAATACCATCAATAGTTTCAAAGAAGGGAGGGAGGAGACAGGCAGAAGGAGTTGTTGCACCACCCTTCTCACGCACCCCATGGGCTCGGTCCAACACACACACAGACACTGGGACTCACTGAGCTCAGGCCATGCCAATGACCCCAAATCTCTCCATGTGGACAGGCAGGATGTGAGCAAAGTGGCAGCTTGGACACGAGTTAAATGTCCTGGAGCATGAATTCCAAAAAGTCCTTTCTTCTCCACAGTTCATTGACACATCAAAAGCTGAGATAAGCCTTGCAGAGCATTGCACTTTCCAGGAGGGCTTGGGGTGACTTTAGCTCCACTTCTGCTTTCTGCATTTCTCTCCCATCACGTGGCTGTGGCTTCTGCTCCTGCTCATCCTCTCCTCACTGCCCACGTTTTGCCCCAATGTTTCCATGGTTGTCCAGATGCTCCGAGAAAGGGAACTCCTGGGAATCAAGGTGTTCAACATTCCCACTGGAGACAGTGGTCACAGTGTCTTTGCTCCTTGTCCATACACAGGGCCTTGTCACAGGCTGAGACACCAGGAAAAATCCTGTAATTCCTGGAACAAAATCCATGAGGACACTGACTGGTCTCAAGTTTGGTGGCTCAGCTCTCTCACAGGTGACATTAAGTGTCACCCCTCAGGGTTTGGGTCACTGAGTCATAGAATAATAGAATCATGGAATGGTTTGGGTTGGGAGGGACCTTAAAGCTCATCCAGTCCCATCCCCTGCCCTTCAGACCAGGACCTTCCACTAGCCCAGGGTGCTCCAAGCCTCGTCCAGCCTGGCCTCGGACACTTCCAGGGATGGGGCAGCCTCTGCCAGGGCCTCACCACCCGCACAGGGAAGAATTCCTCCCCGATATCCCATCTAACCCTGCCCTCCTTCAGCCTAAGGCCATTCCCCCTTGTCCTACCACTCCATGCCCTTGGAAAAAGTCCCTCTCCAGCCTTGTGGAGCTGAAATCCAGGGGACAGCCCTTGGTTTCACCTGCAAGCAGCATTTGAGGTAGGAAGGAAAACAGAAGCTGATCCAGCAAAAGGAACAGGTAACATTTGTTGGTCCATTAACTGGGACAACTGGTAGCTGCTGGTTTCCATCCAGGACAATCCCAGACACGTGGAGTGATAGCTCCAATTGTTGACCCTGCTTGGGCAAGGAGGTTGGGCCAGAAGACCCACTGTGGTCCCTTCCAACCTGACCCATCCTGTGGAAGCTGCCAGGAGGGTCATGCCTGTGGGTGCAGGGGCAGCCCTGCAGGTCTCTGCCCTCCCTGGGACACCTCTCTGACCTTCACCCAACCCTGGAGCATCCTTCACGACCAGTTGGAGTCTTCCCTCTTCCAGTGGCAGCCTGGTGTCAGCTCTCTCCCTGGGACTCACACTGCTCCCATGCCGGCACTGGGCAAACATTCCCTGCATCCAACACCACGGAGCGACCCCAGTGCTGCCCTTCCCCTCTGTTTAGTGGGAATCACCTGGAAGCCACGCAGGGATTTGAGCCTGGCAGTGCTGGAGATGTCTCCTTTAACCCTGGGGGCTGCTGGCAGAAGGGGTTCCTGGGCAGGGAAGTTCTTCCTTAGCCTCTCCGTGCTCCAGGGCAGAAGGTTAATTAGGTAGCAGGGTAATGAGGAGTCATTAAATCTGCCTGCACGGTGCTGTCAGCAGAACAAGGGCAGACCAAGGAGGTTAAAGCTGGGATTCTCGTTTTCCCATTGCCTTCAATTAACCTTTCCATGTTTTTGCAACACTCCCGGCCCCAGAGCTGCGTCCCGGGTGCCTCTGGAGGCTGTTAATGAGCAAAACACAGAAACAAACTTTGCTTTCAAGTAACTGGCAGGAGCCTTTTGGATTTCGGGGTAAAATAAACAGGCAGGACCCAGCTCGGCCTTTGGGAATGCCACAGTTCCATCCGAGTTTGGGAGGGGGAATGAGCTTCCCGGGGGATTTTTTGGAATGGTTATTCTACTCTTGCATTCCTCTTGTCAAGTGGGAAGAGCTGGGGGCTCATCTCAGCCCCTCCACCAGGGAGATCTCTTCCTTGTGGCACTGGGGTGTCGGGCACAGCTGGGCAGTGTCCCCTAAAACTGGAGGGGAGGGGGGATGTTGTCCCATGACCTTCTTCTACACCCCTGGACCTGTTGGTCAATCCAACTTCCAAGAGTCTATGGGGTGTCCACAGTGGGATTCAGGGCCAATTCAGAGCCCCCATTAATTAGCAAGCAGGGGTAGGATCTTAACTTAGTTATCTAAGAAGAGGTGATGTCCATGGTCCCCCACCTCCATGGCTGGGGTGACACGTTGGTCATACCAGACTGCACAGGGTGGGGAACAATCTGGGTGGGCTGCAGGATTTGGCTTTTCTCATGCTGGATTTTGCCCAACCTTGGGCAGAGAGCACCTCCCTCTGGGATCTTGTGAAGTTCCTGGCTCGGTGCAGGAAGGGGCGTTTTCTCCTACAGCTTTTTATCAGAGCACCAAGACACCTTCTCCCACTTGACCTTCCCTCCCCCTGCTCTCTGGTGCTGCTCTTTCCTTCCCCCATCTTTGATCTACTTTCACATGAGTAATGAGACTCTCATGACATCCCACCTCTCTAAGCCAGGTCCTTCCTTCCAGAGGTTGTCAGCAGAGCACACAGGGCTGTCCCACCGCTGGCAAAGGGAGTGTTTCCAGGGGGGAATTCATCGGTGGAGAGACATCCCAGCATAAAGGAACCTCCCAGCATCATGTCTAGTGGGTGGCATCCTTGCCCATGGGGGTGGGGGTAGAACTGGGTGACCTTTAAGGTCCCTTCCAACCCAAACCATTCCACGGTGTGTTCAGCAGCAACACAGAAAACATGCTGCTTTCCCAGCTTAAATCCCAAAGGAGATCTGAGGCTGACAAATGAGAAGTGTCCACAAGAAGATCCTTCTCCTCCTCTGTCCACGGCAGCAGGAACCACGTTGTACATCTCCTGTGTGCAGGCGCCCACAAAGCTCCCCCGAAAACAACATTTCATGAGCCCAAGATGGGATATCAGGAGGATTTTTAACATGAAAACCTCTAAAAAAGAACGCATTAGAATTCCCTACCTCTCTTGCTTGTGGGAGCTGAAGGAGCAGGGAGAGGCTTCCCAACACACTCTCCTTGTCCCCCCCATCCAGATGGGTTGGCCATGGTGGGGCAGCAGTGCCCAGTCACATGTGCCGCTTGTGACCAGCAGCTCTGCTGGGATGTGCAGCCTCCACAGAGGGCCAGTGTGTGCTCACACAGAGACCCCTTTGAGACCCTCACATGAGCCCAGTCAGCCCTGCCACGCGTGACTGGGCTGGTCTCCCCAGGCCATCCTTGAGTTCCAAGGCAACTCCCCTTTTTCATCATGTTTTTCCCTCCCTGCTTTAGTGTCACTCCAGCTCCTCTCCAATGGGATGAAAACCCCCTCTGAGCCCCCCGGTACTTCCCTGTCACTTGACTCCCCCTGGAATCTGGGGGTGATTTTCCCGAGGCCTCCCCCAGAAGATTCCCTGCAGCACAGAATCCCAGAATCTCCTGAGATGGGAGGGATACACAAAGGTCATCCAGTCCAACCCCTGGCCCTGCACAGGACACCCCAACAATCCCACCCTGTCCCTCAGAGCATCATCCAAACCCTCCTGGAGCTCTGGCAGCCTTGGGGCCGTGCCCACTGCCCTGGGGAGCCTGGGCAGTGCCCACCACCCTCTTGGGGAAGGACCTTTCCCTGAGATCCCACCTGACCCTGCCCTGGCACAGCTCCAGCCCTTCCCTGGGTGCTGTCACTGCTCACAGAGAGCAGAGGTTGGAGCTGCCCCTCATGAGGATGTTGAAGACTCTTTTGAGGTCTGTCCTGTCTCCTCTTGTTCAGGCTGAATAGACCAAGTGAGCTCAGATGCTGCTCCTGTGGTCCCTCCAGACCCTTCCCATCCTCATGCCCCTCTTTTGGATGCTCTCTGACATCTCTGTGAAGGCTTTGGCCACTCCAGTTGGAAAACCCACTCACCAGCATGAGTGGGACGCACAGATAGTTTGTGGAATTCACTGCAGGGATGGAACTGAGGATTGCTGCCTGCATGGACATGGCCCTGGGGCATTGCAGGGGGATGTTCATGGCTCTGGGTGGGATGCATTTTAACTGGCCCAGTTCCTTTCCAGAGCCAGCTCAGTGCACGTGCACTAAAGGTTCTTCCCACCTCTCCCTGCGGGAATGCTTTGGAGCAGGAAAGGAGCTGGAGATGGGCATGAAGAGGTTTGTGCCAACTCTCTTCTTCCTCAAACTGTTTTGGGGACACTGATCTCAGGCACCCAGTGCCTGGCCCAGAGAAGACTGTCCCATGCTGTGGTGGGGGGCTGCCAACCTTCGGGGCATCCCGGTGACCTGATCCCAAGGCTCCTAAAGTTCTTTCCATCCCTAATTGCCTCTCTGGGGTGGCTGGAACTGGCAGAGCACTAAAAGCCAGCTGGTATCATATCCCACCTCCTCCACATCCCTGTTGGAGATGCCACACACTGCAGGACTCGGAATAAGAGAGCCACGTCCTCTTCAGGCAGTGAGGACTTCCAGGGACAGGGATTCCTCAATTTTCCTTGATGGCATCCATGAACCTGCTTTACTTCCAGCAGGGCCCAGGTTCAGGGGGTGAGTTTGAAGCCAACACCTGCTGGAACAACCCAGCTGTAGGTTTGCCACCACTGTATTAAATTCTGGATATTCAAGGAGCATCCCTGAGCTGTTTCCAGGTTATGGAATTGATCGGCCATTGGCACATCCCAAAGAATGCAGCCTTGGGGTCCTCGCTGTGTCTTTGGCTTTCACTCACCTTCCCAGGGATAACCAGAGCCCAGACCACAGGAAGGAAGTGTCCTCTCCTGGATGTCAAGGAGGTGATACCCCCGTTGTGTTTTCCTCTGCCTCCTCTTACTCCCAGTGCCTTTTCCCGCTGCCTACGAGGCATTTTCCACTTCTCCCTTCCCGCCCCCATGGCTGGTGAGCAGCCAGGGGACTCTGCAGGGAGGGGGGTGCTGTGGGGTGAACGTGGGGAATCACAGCAGTCCTGCCCTCCGCAGAACTTTAAAAGGCTCTGAATTCCACATTGTTTACCCAACCCCTCTCCCTCTGTGTCTCCTCATTCCCATTTCCTGGAAAGGTCAATGGTACTTGAAGGCGACCAAGCCCTCACTGGTGGCTCCTCGAGAAGAGGCCATTAATCTCTATATAATTATCAGCAATTATTTCAGGAGCAATAACCCATTTGTCCAAACTTTTCTCGGAAGCTTGCTAAGCAGAACGAGGGAATGGAAGGTGGGAAATGATCCAGAGAAGTTACCCCCGAGCTCTGGGTGCTGTGGCTGTGCTGGCATTGTCCTGCCAAAGCCACCAAGGGTTTGCACCAGCTGCTCAGTCACCTTCCAGTTCCCAGCAGATGGAAAGGCCACAGGAGGATCTGGAGATCTCCACAGGTTCTCTGTGAGTTTCACATGGAGCGTCTCGATCTACCCCTGCACAGATTTACTGCAGTTTAATTGACTTTTAATACCCTGGGTTGTTCCTGAAGTCAAAACATTCACAGTTCTTGAGCTGAACTGCTTCAGTGGAACAGATCCCCAAAAATAAATGGAGAGCAGAAACAGCACCCAGACATTCAAATGAAAAACACTTCCTTTATCCATCAACTTAAAAACATTATTATTTACATGTATACATATGTGCATAAAAGCAAAGGGTTACTTAAAGGTTATAACAATTCCACAGGGCGGGAGAGTTCGCTCAGCTCTGCGAAGGCCTTGGATATTGTTAGTTTTAAAACCCACACTATTAAGAATTCAATCAAAGAGCTGGCAAAGAGAAACTAATGTAATATTTACATCTCAGCCCACCCTTAATCAGGCTCATTAGCTGACGGCCTCGGTGCTTCCAGGAGAGGTTTGTATGAGAACTTCCCAAAACCGCTCAGGGAAATGCACCTTGTGGTGGAGAAAACGCAGATGAAAACAGGGACAAAAATAACATTTCTGTGTTAAGGCAGTAAATTCCACTCTGGGACTCTGAGCAACACGGGAAGGAGACCATGCCCATGGCAGGGGGTGGGACTGGAGGGGCTTTAAGGTCTCTTCCAGCCCAAACCATTCCATGATTCCAAAAGAAATGTGCAACAAGGTGGCCAGGGCAGGACTCTCCATCCTCACAGGCCAAACATCCTTCCATCGTTTCCATGAATAAAACACACAGAGCCCCGGGATTCTCCAGCAGGAAACGCCTCTGGATCCATGGACTGGATCAGAGCAGAGCCATTGAGGCAGCGCAGTTATTTAGGCTGAGCCTGCAGAGGTTGCAGGACACACAGAAATGAGTCCCCAGGATGTGTCACCATGCCCTGTCGGCTCACACAGGCACGGCCAGCACCATCTCCTGGTTGTCCCACACTGGGAAGTCACATGCAGGTCCCTGCAGCACACCTGGATGGCCTGGGAAAATCCAGGAGCTGGAGCTTAAACTCTGCCTGTGCCACACACTCATGTCCAGACTGTCCAGCTGATCTGTGGATCCTGAAGGAACCACAATTCCACACCCGTCCTCTGTAATCTGGAGCTGGGGCAGAGCCCTGGGTGAAGACCAGCACTGTGGGGGGATTCTCTGTCACCTAAAGTCACCAACCATTCTGACCTTGTGGTCCTAAATTCCTTGTAAATGCTTCCCCTCTGTCTCTGGAGATCCCTCAGCACTTGTGGGGTTTCTGGAGAAACAAAGGAGGGGGGAGCCAGGTGGCGGTCGAGCTTTTCTCCCAGGGAACAAGGGACAGGATGAGAAGAAACGGCCTCACGTTGCACCAGGGGAGGTTTAGGTTGGATATAAGGGAAAGTTTCTTCACCAAAAGGGTTGTCCAGCACTGGAAGAGGCTGCCCAGGGCAGTGGTGGAGTCCCCATCCCTCGAAGTGCTCAAAAACATGTGGATGTTGCACTTGGGGACATGATAGTAGTGAACATGGTGCTGGTTGACAATTGGACTTGATGATCTTCAGGGTCTTTTCCAACTTTAGCAATTCTGTGATTCTAAATCCTCTCCACCAAGATCAGGATCGACATCCTCCCGTCACACTGGTTGCAGCAACGTCTTTGGAATGCAGAGACATCCACAGTTTCTGGGACTCCCTTCGAGGCTCCCTCTACCCTCACTTTGGGGGCACAGTCACCCCAGACTCTGAAGCTTTGCCACCAGGGCCATCTGAAGATGACAAGAAGCTTCTGCGAGCCCAAATTTATCCGACATCAAGCAGGAATTCTCAAACCCAGACACACCCTCCGCCGTGGCACCGGGACAGAACTTGCAGCATTCCAAGAGCAGCAGCTGGGCAGTGTCCCCTCTGCCTGGGATCGCTGTCAGGAGTCCCCTTGGGCCCCAGGACTCGCCCCGTCACCCTCTGAACAACTTGACTCTGCTTGGCCTCGGCTGATAAGAAAGTTATGAGCGAAAGAACTTCAAGTGCGGGGTCAGCGCGGGCTCGTGGGAACAGCAGGGATCTGGCTCCCTGGATTTTTCCAAGAGGTCCTCTCCTCAGAGGAAGGGAGAGTCCTGGCATCCCGTGTGCCTGTTCCTTCGCTCACCCACCTGGCTGGGTTCAGGCACAGGGGGGCAGATGCAAACCCTGAAATAACCACAATTTTCTAGCTCTTTGCAGAAGAGAATATCAGCAGTTTGGTGGGATCCAGCCGGGTATTGCTGGAGGTTTTGTAGTGTGGGATCCAAGGAGTATTACCTGGAATTGCTCTTGAGCTGGGACAGGTCAGGGTGGGGATCAGGGACAGCAACGTGGGTGAAAGGGGGGTTTTCATCCCACTGCCTCAAAGTTTTCCTAAAGCAGCAGGGCATTTCCCCTGACTCAGCTGAAGAGCATCTCTGAAGCTTCAGACTCAGCATCTCCACAAGGAAGGAAAGGAGCAGAAGGCAGGATAGGTCTCGGCACCAACTTTGTTCCCTTTACTCTTTCTTGCTCCACTGGTTGGTTGCTCCAGGGGTTAAAACTGAGGGATATCAGCCTGGAGAGGGGAAAGGAGAAGACAAAGTTCAGAGATCAGCAGCATCAAAGAGAGTTTGACATGAATGAAAACTTTTGCTGCACAAAAACACCCCTGGAAAGACGCCAGAGCTGCTCTCCAGGACTCCAGAGCTCTCCTGCAAAAGAGGCAGGGTGGAGGGAGTGCTGGCACCAAGATTTAAGGAATATGACTAGAAATGCAGGCACAATTAGCTGTTTATTTATTTTAAATGATGCCAGTGAAGGCGCCAGGCTGGGAGGCAGTTTCTGAGTGTTCAATGTCAGCATTCCCAGAGCCTCAGGACTAAACCCAAGCCTTTGCAGAGGATCCCTGCCTAAAAATACACCGAGCGTTTCAGTCAGAGAGCAACAAACCTCCCCAAAGCAGGAGGATTTGCTGGCTGACAAGCCTAGAAATGCATATTCCCAAAGGATTTGGTCCTGCAGGTCCCCGGCAGTCTCTTCCCCATGATGTTTTACCTGTTTGAATTCCTGAGGGACTGTCTGAGTCTTCCTGTTCAGGTCCAAGGGGAGAAGCCCTGCACGTGATGTCTCCATGGATATCTTCTCTTCCCAGACTTCCTTGCTTTACTGTACGTGTTTCCACAGCCCACTCCCTGCAGTTGGGATAACACAGGATCACAGAATCTCCTGAGTTTAAAGGGACCCCCAAGGATCATCCAGTCCAATCCCTCAGCCCTGCCCAGGACACCCCAAAAATCTCACCCTGTCCCTCAGAGCATCATCCAAACCCTCCTGGAGCTCTGACAGCCTTGGGGCCGTGCCCACTGCCCTGGGGAGCCTGGGCAGTGCCCACCACCCTCTGGGGAAGGACCTTTCCCTGAGATCCCACCTGACCCTGCCCTGGCACAGCTCCAGCCCTTCCCTGGGTGCTGTCACTGCTCACAGAGAGCAGAGGTTGGAGCTGCCCCTCATGAGGATGTTGAAGACTCTTTTGAGGTCTGACCTCAGTCTCCTCCAAGAAGAACAAACCAAGTGCCCTCAGCTGCTCCTCATCCAGCCCCTTCAGACCCTTCCCCATCCCCATGACCACACGCTGGACACTGGGACTCCTCCACCTGAACTCCTCCAGCCCAGCCTGGGCACATCCCAGGACACACAGCTGCTTCCACAGGGTGAGTGAGGGTGCATGTGCCCAGATGTTGGCGGGGGGTAAGGTGCCCCTCCTAAATGATTCTTCCAGATGTTTCTCTGCCCTACAACCACACCTGAACTATCTGACTCCTCTCACATGACCGCACACTAAACCAGAGCACAACGGGCTCTCTGTGGGACAGTTCCACACTTATTTATCTGCAGGTTAAAGCCAGTGACTCAGGCTTGAAGCAGCAGCACTTGTTTTCCTTTACCAAGCCTTTAAGAGCTGCTGTTCCAGTGCCATCAGCATGTTCCCACACGGAAAGCCACAAGGGATGTGATGGATGCCCTGAGCTGTGCCTCTCTCCAGACCACGGGGATCTGCTGGGCTCACCAGGACCCTGGTTTCTTCCAGGGACACAAATCATGGGACTTGGCTTGCCTTTGGAGTTGCAGCTTTAACCAGTTAAAAATCAGCTCCCAGGGAAAGGCAGGCACTGGGAGGACTCGCTCCAAGATGAGCAGAAGGGCTGCAGATTGAGGGCCAGGGACAAATTCCATTAGCTCAAAGCTCTGGAGAACTACTTCCTATGAGTAGCTCAAACTGGGAATGCTGGACCTAAAGAGCTACTAGCAAAGACAGTCCCAGAGTGCACAAACAGCCCAAAACTTATCAAGGAATTGTTTGGTTGGGGAAAGACCTTAAAGCTCATCCAGTCCCACCCCTGCCATGGGCAGGGACATCTTCCACCAGCCCAGGTTGCTCCAAGCCCCGTCCAACCTGGCCTTGGACACTTCCAGGGTTGGAGAGTCCACAACCTCTCTGGGCAACAGGGTTGACATTCACTTGATTGAGCCAAATTTGGCTTCCACTCCCTTCGTGTCGGGCTCACCCACACTCTGTGCTAAGAGGAACAGAAGGATCTGAGAGGATGAACACTGGTCAAATTCAAGAGCTGCACTCCACGTGAAGATGTGATTTCTCCACACTTCCTGCACAGAAAATAAATTGAAGCCATGAAAGTTCAGCTGCAAGTTTCGGGAGCCACTCCTTCCCAGAGTTAAAAGCAAAAGCCATCTGCTCTTCCTTGGGATGTGACAGCGCTGTGGGGTTTTATTTCAAGGCACATCTGTCTGTCTTCTCTCCAAACAGGACTGAAGCATCAGCAGGAGACCCGGAGGGATGGATGATGCTCTGTAGCAGGAACTCATCCAGGTGCTCTCTCCAGGACTTGAGGAGATGGCTCATTTCCAAACCAAATCTGAGCTCCAGGCACCAAATCAGTGGGCCAGGCACAGCCAACATAGGAGTGTCCTCCTCGCTGCTGTCAGCGCGGAGCTGGTGTTTCCGGAGCTGTGGCTCCTCAGAGCTTGCCCAGCACCATCCAGCCTTGCCAGGCCACCTCCATGTTCAGCACCAAAGCAGCAGAAACCCAAATTTCTTACACTGGCCATGTCCTCCCTAAAATGTAACAGCAAAACAGCTCCCAGGGAGTCACTGCTTGGCTGTGACTTATTTCAGAGGCGGCTTCTCCGTTCTGATAATTGAAGTGACTCAACATCAGCCCCGAGGCCGAGCGTGTGCCAAGGACACTCTGGCTGCACAAGGTCCGTGTTTCCTGGGGGTGTGAGGGGGCTGGAGCCATCCTTTGTCTCCAGCAGAACACAGAGGGCCATTCATGCCCCTGGCACGTGCAGGAACGTGACTGTCCCCAACGGGACCCCTCAGCAGGGGTGCCAGGATTTGTCTGCTGGGGGAAGGGAGCCCGGCAAAAGCTCCGGCCAGGGGGTTAAAGGAGCGTGGACACGCCTTGGCTTCTGCCCTGGGGAGACAGAGGAGCTGTTGGAGGGGGGGTTTCCTGACCTGCCTGGGGCTGTGTGTGGGCTGAGGGAACAGTCAGAGGTCGCCTCCTGATGCCCATTACCAGCTGGAGGTGGTGCCCATTACCTCCAGCTGGTAATGAACTTGTTTGCTGGCCCAAAGTCCAGCCTCAGTGTCACCCACCGAGGTCCAGAAACGCTTCACGAGGTCCAGCGTCAGCTCTGGGACACAAACGTGCAAGTTGGAGGCCTCTCTGACCAGACTAGGGGGTACCAGCTGACTGCCCCAAAGCAAGGCCAGAGCCTGGCTTTACCCTGGCTTTACCCTCTGTCCTTCCTCAGAGGCTCGTGGGGACTGCCACACACTCGGGGATGGGCGAGGGAGGAAAGGATGAACCCCTGGGTGGCAGTGCCATCAAGAAAGTGAGCAATGTGATCTTCAAGCAGACCCCACAAGCAGCTTTCTTCTCAAAAAAAAAAAAAAAAAGTAAAAAATAAAGTGCCAGTTCCAACCCAAACATCCAGTTTGAAATTGGGAACAAGGAAAGCAGCTCCCCCAGCACCCGTGATGCTTCTGGCACCTGAGCTGGCTGGGCCAAGGAGCTGTTGGGGACACGCCTGTCCCTGTGCTGTCACATCTCCAGCCCCAGAGCAAGCTTGGCCAAGACTTGAGAAGCCACAGAGAGATGGGAGGGTGACAGATCCCTAAGATGGGCTTTCCAGTTTGGGATGAAGGGATAAGGGTCTGAAGGAGGTTTTGTTCTCTGCTCTTCTGAGCAAGGAGTTGGCGCCAACCTACAAGGGTATGAGTGAAGAAAGACATAATTTCCTCTGGATTATCCACAGCTCTAATTCATCAAATATTCAAGGAATCATGGAAATTATTCAGTGGAGAGACACAGATAATTTGCTTTCACATAAAGAAGGAAGAAAGTTCCCAAACAACTGATATAAATTATCTCTGCCCTGTTTACAAACCTTGGCCACTGAGAAAAGCCAGGCTGGTGCAATTCTCATTGGCATTTTTGGCCAAATCCTGAGATGAGAGGGAATTTAATCCATTCCTGTGTCTGGGTCTGTGCAGAAAAAGGGCTGTAACAGGGGATAAATACACCAATATTTTATCATGAACGTCTCCTGTCGTCCCATAAGTAGCAAAGATCAAAGAATCATAGAAACATGGAATGGTTTGGGTTGGGAGGCACCTTAAAACCCATCCAATCCCATCCCCTGCCATGGGCAGGGACATCTTCCATTAGCCCAGGTTGCTCCAAGCACCATCCAACCCAGCCTTGGACACTCCCAGGGGTCCAGGGAAAAATCTGGACTCCTGGATGGCTCAGAAATGTATTGTCACGGTGCAACTCCACAAAGCCAAGGCAGCTTCACTTCAGTGCAGGGACCCCTTTGCCCTCTTTGCCCCAAAAGAAGGACAGACAGGAGAGGTTCAGACTCCTTCCCAGAGTGAAGGCATCTCAGGTGGAAGGAGATCATGTTTCCAGAGGGTCATGTTGCCATCCAGCAGTTTTTGCTGCCACACCTGTAATAAATCCCTATTCCTGAGAGCAGCCGAGCTCACATCAAAGCAGGGAATGAAACTTCCCTCTCCAAGCAGATGAGCCAAGGAGGTTGGGAGAGGTTTTGTCCACGGGGCTGGACAAATTCCCTCCAGGTTTCTGTGGTTTGGAGAAAGGCAGGAAGAGCCTCCTGGAAGCATTGCTTGTGATCTTCTGTTCACAGGCAGGTGGAGGGCAGGGGGGAGGCTTTGGCTCGGGATCAGAGACTGGAGTGGACACGTGGCTTGTGGAGAGCTGGTGGGACCCCATGGCTCCAGCAGCTGCTCAGCCCTGGAGTGTCCTACCCTGACTCTTGAGCAACCAGACACTGCTCTTCAGGAGGCTCAGGATGCTCAGAAACCTCAGCAGAATAAAACCAGAGCTGGGGTTTGAAAAAACACTGGTGCGACCTCCTGTAGATGGGAGCATGGTCAGAAACCTGTTCCTGACCTGCTCCACCTGGGCCTGCTTCATCTGACCCTGCTCCACCTGGGCCTGCTTCATCTGACCCTGCTCCACCTGGGCCTGCTTCATCTGACCCTGCTCCACCTGGGCCTGCTTCATCTGACCCTGCTCCACCTGGACCTGCTTCATCTGGCCCGGCTCCACCTGGGCCTGCTTCATCTGACCCTGCTCCACCTGGACCTGCTTCATCTGACCCTGCTCCACCTGGACCTGCTCCACCTGGACCTGCTTCCCCTGGGCTTGTCTCTCCCAGCCCAGGCTCAGCGAGGCTTGTCCTTCCCCAGCACTTCAGACAAGACTTTTATGCTCCCTCTTCTCTGCTGGAAGGTCCCCCCAGGTCCCCCTACCCTTGTTTCTGAACCTTTCCTCAAGAGCTCCAGGTGCAGCACCTGGTTTTCCACACCCTGGGAAGAGTGTGGACATCTTCCACTAGCCCAGGTTGTTCCAAGCCCCATCCAACCCAGCCTTGGACAGTCCCAGGGGTCCAGGGGCAAATCTGGACTCCTTTGATGTCTTTTATTCCCCCAAAGCTGGCGGGAGCTGCAGGTCCCTTCCCCAAACCCTGCCCCGGGTCCTGCCAGCCCATCACCCCGAGCCCACGGGCTCTTTGCCTTCCCCAGCTCCCGCCCTCCCCCTCCAGCTTTTGTTTGTTTGTTATTTTCACTCCTTCCCAGAGCTATTCCTGCCTTTCTCCCGCTTTTCCCTCCTCTCCTCCCATCCCACCCTCCACCCATTGGTCGCAGGGGCAGCGCTCGGGGGGAGCCCGGCGAGTTTCTATAAAACCACGCGCTCGGGGGCGGCTCGGCGAGTCCCAGAGGGAAGGAACCTCGGCCCCCTCCAGGATCCAAAGCCCCGCATTTCTCCCAGGACATGCCCGGAGTCCCGTGCGGGGGGAAGGAGCCGTGAGAGGGGAAGGAACTGACCCCAAAATCCCTGCTCGCGAGGAAGGTAACTTAACTGCGGCGAAAAGCTTTGCTCTTCCGCGCGCTGCTTCGCAAAACAAAATGATTTCTCGCTTCAAGGATGAGTTTGTGCACGTTTTCCAGGTCCCTCCATGACCAGCCCATTCTGGGGGAGGTGTTGAAGGGATCAGGGTGCCTGGATAAGTTCCAGGAGTCGGGCGGGGAGAGGGTGCGTGAGGAGAAATCCATCACACCTCTGGGAGAAACTCCTCCTGCTTCTGGACCAGCTCGGGTTCGGGGCAGGGAGCACCTGGGAATGGGGAATTACCACCTGTCTCACTCCCTCCTTTCCCCCCACATGGAAATTCTGCTGCGAGAGGCGTTTGTGCACAGCAAAGGTCTGTTTGCTGTAGGACAGGTGAGTCTGGCAGGTGGAGCTGCTCTCCAAGGCACAGAGACTGCCTGGAGATGAGGCTGCTGCCCGGGCTGCGGGGACATTCCTGGCTCCCATGGAAAACATCCCAAGCGCCCCCTGCCCACAAACGGCACCTTTCAGGCAGGACCAGGTTTTGCAGGGCGATGGTTTTCAGGCTCGTTTTCTCTCTGGGAATCATTCCTTGGTGTCCGTGTCAAGATCCCCGTGGGTTCAGCTGTGATTTGGGCTCAGCACAGTGTAAGATTCCCACTCCCGTGGGTCAAAGCAGTGCACTAAGAGCAGCACCTCAGCCAGGCAGGTGGGATGGGGATGGTCCCTCTGGGCACTGAGTCACCTCTCCAAAGGATCAACAACAGGAGAAAGCTCAGAGGATCTTGGGTCAAGCAATGCTGGCTTTGGTTTGACATCTGCCAGACATTTGACAATTTTCTGGATGCTTCTGTGCCTCAGTTTCCCCCAAAACTGAGAAAGGGTTGTGCTTTCAAGCCCTCTGAGATGTGAGAGGCAGCGTGGAGGGCAAGGAGTAAAGGGCAGGAGGAAACAATGCTTCTCTTTGCCTAAAATGTTGGATTTTAGGCAAGATGGGGGGAAAGTTGTTGTTTTTCTCCAGTGCTTTGCACTGTGCCATGGAGGGGCTGGGCAGGAGCAGCGAGCTGAGTCCTGTGATCCTCACTCACATGAGCTCTCCTCCCAAAGCCCCAGGGCTGAGCAGCCTCAGTGGTTGGGATGGGCAGATAAAAGCAGTCCGTGGCTGTGGGGACACAGGGAATGACTTCCACGGATTCTCTGGTGCCCTCTGTCAGTGCTGGCTCCGGGAGCCAGCGCCTTCCTCCAGCCACGAGTGGCAGATGCTTGTCTGTGCCACCCAGAGCTGCTGGCCAGACCCTCGGGGATCTCAGGCAGGAATTCTGAGCTGGGTCTGCCCAATCCTGTGGGCATAGTGGGGTGGGCAGGTCAGAACACCCACCCGTGGAACACCTGTCCCTGGGGGAGCTGGGGCAGGACAGGGAGCTGAGGACCTTAGCGAGGATACAGCGTGAAGTCCCTGGAGCAGGTCAGAGCAGGGATTTGTGTCCAGGGTTGTGCTCCTTTGCGTTATTTATCTATTTTCTGCCTTCCTTTCTTCTGCCCTTCCCAACACAACTGGGTGCCCAGGCATTCCCACAAAGCCTGACCCCTGACACAGGTGTGTCTGGAGGAGCTGTGGTTGTACCTGGTGGGACTCCTGCTTGGCCTTGGCCATGTCTTCCCACAGTGGGATTGGTGCTCCCACCATGCATTCGTTGCTGGTCCTGGGATCCCGAGGATCCAGGACACGGAGAGCCGGGTTACAACCCTGGAGTGCCACGGCTGGATGGTCCTGGGGAGCAGATCCTGAGGCACAGATCCCAACGCTGCCTGGAGGAGTCAGAGCAGAGCCTAAGTCCCAGCTCTAATCCCAGGCAGGCTCCTTGATCCCTGTCTCACTGGCTCCTCTGGAGCAGAGCACATCCCAGGGAATCCCGAAAGGCTCCTGTTCCTATTCCGGGCGCAGCAATTTTTCCTCCCTTGGAAAGTTTCTTAGTCCCTCAAACATGTTCCTCACCCACTCCAACCAGGAGCCCCCAGATCCATTCCTGTCTGGGGCACAGACTGGCACTTTGCTGCCCTCTTCCATTCCCTCTCTGGGCTCATTTCCAAATCTGGATCATCCAGAAACCCCTTCCTCAAACTCATTTCATTCCAGGGTGGTGCCACCACCCCCCTCAACTTTCTCCTGTGGTTGTGGAGCAGCAGCTTGGCTCATCCTGCCTGGAAACGCCATCAGAGCCGTGCAAAGCTGAACCATTCCAGGGATATTTATTAGAGCTTGGAGACCTTTTCCTGTGCTCAGCAGCCAGGACTGCAAAGAGCACGGGGAGATTTATATCCCTGAGGATGGAGCTGAATGGCCCCGATGGATTTGGGGAGGAGGCAGTTCAATGAGCGGGCATGAGGATGGGGAAGGAGGGGCTGTGCTGCTGCCCAGAGACTGGGACGAGATGTCAGGTATCAATATGGCACGTCTGGAAAAAACCCTGCAGCGTTTTCCCAGCAGGGCTCCCAGCAGTTCCGTGCTGAGTCTTTTCCCGCTGCACTGAAAGGCAGCACAGGGGCAGCCCGTGGGATCTGCTGGTGCCCGTCCAGTCTTCCCAGGAATACACTGGAAAAGCTCTGCTGGTTCTGTGGACCCTGAGATGGGACTGTGGAACTGCCCAGGTGTGCAGGCATTGACAGCGTCCCAAAACTGCAACGTCAGTTGGGAACTGAACTGCCCAAAAGTAAACTCTGCAACTCCCTGCCAGGAGTCAGGGGTGGATCGGGCTCTGCTCCCAGGGAACAAGGACAGGACAAGCGGAAATGGCCTCAGGTTGTGCCACTGGAGGTTCAGGTTGGACATCAGGAGGAATTTCTTCCTGGAGAGGCTGCTCGGGGTGGTGGTGGAGTCCCCATCCCTGGAGGTGTCCAAGGAACGACTGGCCGTGGCACTCAGTGCTCTGGGCTGGGTGACAAGGTGGACTCGATGGTCTGGGAGGTGCTTTCCAACCACAGGAATTCTGGGATTATAAACAAAGAGTGGGGTGGACATGGAAGGAAATTGGGCTTGGCCAGGGGAGCAGCAGTGCCAAGTGCAGGAGGGGCAGTCGCTCTTCCCGCACACCTGGAGGTGGCCTCGGCCACTGAAGTGCTGCATCAGAGACACGAGGGATTCTTTGCTCTCCTTTGAGTTTGTTTTCCTGAACTGGCCTGTTTAGTTTTAGCAGCACAACCCACAGGGGCAGCTGCTCTGACCGGAGGGGACCCGGTCGGGCATCATTTCTGTTCAGTTCTCCAGCAGTTCATAGGATAGAATAGATTCGAACATCTCAGGTTGAAAGGGACCCACCAGCACCATCAAATCCAACTCCTGGCCCTGCCCAGACACCCCAACAATCCCACCCTGTCCCTCAGAGCGTTGTCCAAACCCTCCTGGAGCTTTGGCATCCTTGGGGCCGTGCCCACTGCCCTGGGGAGCCTGGTCAGTGCCCACCACCCTCTGGGGGAAGAACCTTTTCCTGGTATCCAACCCAGCCCTCTCCTGACTCGTCTCCAGCTGTTCCCTGGGTCCTGGCACTGCTCACAGAGAGCAGAGGTTGGAGCTGCCCCTTGGGAGGAGCTGCAGACCCCGATGTTCTGCCCTCAGTCTCCTCTGCTCCAGGCTGAGCAAACCAAGTTTCCTTTCATTCAGTCCCATTCCTTCTTCCTCTGCTGACAAAGTTCTCTCTCTTGTCCCTTTCTCCACCTGCAGACCCAACCAAGACCCCAAGGACTTCCCCTGAGGACTATGAGGACTTCTGCCAGCACCTTCCCAGTTTGGTCCTCCACGGCAAGAATCCCAGCTCCCACCGCTCTGGCCATTCTCCTGACCTGCCTCTTCCCGGGGGCACACAGCCAGACCCCATGGGCTCTCCAGGAGAGCACCGTCCCCTCGGAGGTGCTTAGCCAGGAGCAGGCTCACAGCCTGGTGCAGCCCAGCCTCCTCCAGGATGCCAAGGTGTCCAACCTCTCGGAGAGCCTCCCCAGGAGCAGCAGCTCGGAGCCGCCGCTGCTGCCCGTGTGCGCCAAGCCCGCGGACATCAGGCACGTCTTCAAGTACATCAATACCATCGTGTCCTGCACCATCTTCATCGTGGGGATCATCGGCAACTCCACGCTCCTGAGGATCATCTACAAGAACAAGTGCATGAGGAACGGGCCAAACGTCCTCATCGCCAGCCTGGCCCTCGGGGACCTTCTCTACATCCTCATTGCTCTGCCCATCAATGTGTACAAGGTAAGGTCCACGTGGCACGAGGGCCCTGGCAGTGGTGGGGTCTTCTCCCACCAGCCTCAATGCCCTGGGCAGGCTCTCTTTGAGCACCTGTGGCTGCCCCATTACTGGGAATGTTCAAGGCCAGGTTGGACAGGACTTGGAGCTACCTGGGCTAATGAAAGGTGTCCCTGTCCATGGCAGGGGATGGAATAAGATGAGCTTTAAGGTCCCTCCCAACCCAAACCATTCCATGTTCCCATGATGTGTCTTGCTGCTGAGGCCAAATGGAAGGGCTCGAAGAGGGGGTTGGTTGTGAGTGGAGGTAACCTCAGGATGAGCTCCAGGTGTCACAGGGATATAAGGATTGTGAGCTCAGGCTCATTCTCATCAGTCAGTGGCCTGGATTTGTCCTGCCTTGTTCCCAGTCTCCTCTGCTTGTCCCAGCTGAGTGTGGGGTCACAGTGCACGGGTCCTGTAAGGAGTCGGAGTGTGATTGAGGGGCAGAGCATGGCAAAGGCTCAGGACTTGTGGCTTGAGCTTCCAGGCTGGACTTGGGCTGTTCCAGAGCACGACACTTGTTTTCCCTTTGAAAACAACCCAGAGAAGCCCATTGTGGTGTTTAGTACCCAGATCCATTCAAAACCATCCAGGGTCTGGAGCCAGGACCTGGTGTCTGACCCATCCCTTGCCCACTCAACTCACCAGGAATCCTTGGGGAAATGAACAAATCCCAGTACGCCCCAAACTACTGGAGAGCTCCCACCACTCTGAACCTCCCGCCTTGTGGGGACCCACCTGCTCTTATGGGAAGTGGGACACACATTCCAAAAGCAGCCTGATAACCTGTGGTTCTTTCCCAGCTCTTGGCAAAGGACTGGCCCTTCGGAGTGCAGGTGTGCAAGCTGGTCCCCTTCATCCAGAAAGCCTCCGTGGGCATCACGGTCCTGAGCCTTTGTGCTCTCAGCATTGACAGGTAGGAGACAACCTCTGCCTGGCCTGTGTCTCTCGTGTGTCCCTTCACTGTGACCAAAAGGCAGACCTTGGTGCCAGGCCAGTTCTGAGATGGGGACAGGCTGTGGAGCTGAATTCCAGCAGGAACTGAGTCAGGTGACAGAGTTATATCCTGCTGGAAAAGGTTGAGGGGAGAATGTGCTGGAACCACAGGAGGGGTGGTGGGGAAGGGTGGCAGGTGGACATTGAGCAAGGACAGCCCCCATCGTGCTCACCCGTGGAGCCCCTGCTTCCCATTCCACTGGAAGGTCCAGGGGTGGAGGAGGAAGGTGTATGGGAAAGGCCCTTTGGGGACAACTTTAATCTGCACCTTCTCACCCCCTTCCTGCTGGCTGCTTTTCTCACTGCCATCTGTTCCCATCCCATTCCCACCCCTTGGGCAGGTACCGAGCCGTGGCATCCTGGAGCCGGATCCAGGGGATAGGAATCCCCATGTGGAAGGCAGTGGAGGTGGTGCTGATCTGGGCAGTGGCCCTCGTGCTGGCGGTCCCCGAGGCCAT
The DNA here is from genome assembly GCA_013396755.1 of Sclerurus mexicanus. NCBI lineage: Eukaryota > Metazoa > Chordata > Aves > Passeriformes > Furnariidae > Sclerurus > Sclerurus mexicanus. The sequence goes on from VWZF01000726.1 coordinate 260,343, forward strand.
CGCCTTCGACATGGTGGAGCTCAGCTACTGGGAGCAGCACCTGTGGGTGTGCATGCTGGCCTCGGAGCAGAAATCCAGCTTCATGATGGTACGTGCCCATCCCACCCCACCGCCAGGGCCAGGGGCGCGCAGGCAACTAGGGAGAGGCCAGGAGAGCGGGATTGGACAAAGCGTGGGATACCCGGCACAGCAGTGATGTGGGGCAGACTCATGTTCAACATGAGCCCAGAAAATAGGAAGCTTCAGAACCTCCCGAGCTGTCCCAGAAGGCCAAAGAGTGTCCCCACGACCTGCCTGCACGGGTAACCTTTATCTCAGGGCCTGGTGAGCAAGGCAAGGAAGACCCTTACAAAGGATCAGGACTTATCCCACCGTGCCTAACAGTCCCACCTGGGGCTGGTGGTGTTCAGGCAAAGGTTGGACTTGATGGTCTTGGAGGTCTTTTCCAACCTTAGTGATTCCATGAGTCAGTGATTCTATAATTCTGCATAAACCAGTCCTTACGCCTTTAGGTCAAACATGTGCACCAGCTTTAGGAGAAGACAGTCCTCCATGTGCTTAGGACAGGAGCTGGGACACACTCACCCCCCCACAGTGTCTGTACAGGCAGGGTCGGTGTCAGGAACTGCCCCAGTTACCCACCCTGCCCTTTGCCCAGTTTCAGTTGCCCTTCCTTTTCCACTCAGTTCTACCGGGATGTGAAGGACTGGTGGCTTTTTGGCTTCTACTTCTGCCTCCCCTTGGTGTGCACTGGAATCTTCTACACCCTCATGTCATGTGAGATGCTGAGCAAGAGGAACGGCATGAGGATCGCTCTGAATGACCACATGAAACGGGTAAGGACTCCAGGAAGGCAGGAATTCTGCTGCTTCCCAAAGAGGAGGGAGAGATGTTGAAGGGGGGAGTGTGAGGGACAGGTGTGAGCTGGCAAAGCCTCCCAGCAGACCTTGGCACAGCAATGCAAGGGTTAAACCAGGGAGAAGAGCCTTCAGCTCTGCCATCTCCAGCCTCAGGGACAACCCCAACCACATCACGGCCGTGGATCATCTTCACTCTGTTTCTTACAGTCCTTTACCTCTGGTCGTGCTGGGCCAGCCCAACCGACACCAATTCTGGATGTGCCAAATCCCAGACAAGGGGTGCAGGTCCCATCCCACGCTTTGGGAGTGATTCCTGGAGGGACACCAGCTGGTTGTCACATTAACACCGTGTGAGGGGTAGATGGAGGAGATCCCCATGTCCCAGGGAACGTCACTCCAGCAGAGCCGCCAGGAGCGAGGGTGGGAAGGGGTGTTGAGCTGCTGGTTCTCTCCCTCCTTCTCCAGCCTGGATCTCATGATGCAGGATTTTAGGAGCAACCTGGTCTAGCAGGTGTCCCTGCCCATGGCAGGGCATTGGAACTGGGTGATCATTAAGGTCCCTTCCAACCCTAAGTACTCCATGATTCCATATTTGGGACCACTGCTCCACCTGCTCCCCAGTGTTCACCTTCTTCCCCCCTCACCTTGTCTTGGCAGCGCCGGGAGGTGGCCAAGACCGTGTTCTGCCTCGTGGTGATCTTTGCGCTCTGCTGGCTGCCCCTCCACCTCAGCCGCATCCTCAAGAAGACCATCTACGACCAGACAGACCCCAACAGATGTGAACTGCTCAGGTAGGGCCCCGGCAGGTGGGTGGGGCACCAGCACAGGCTGGTGGAGTTGCCTTCCCAACACCAGGTGTCAATAACTCCGTTTCCAGGTGGCATCGCCACCCCGTGAAGGGCACAGGGGAGGGGTGGGGGACCATAAGAGGTTAAATTCAATTTTGAAGTATCTCCATAAAGATGTGAGTTAAGGAAGTCTCCAGGGCAGGGAAACATTCCCAGAAGGGTGGAAGGGACATCCTGGGGCTGTGCCCATGTGGTAGGTGCCCAACTCTCTTCTTTCACCCATAGTCCAATGACCAGCTCAGGGCAGAAGCTGCTGTGCTGGAGCTTGAGGACATTGTGTCCAACAGGGGAAATCAGAGCTCTTGCTTTTGGCTTCCTCAGGAAACGCTCCCTGCAAGAAAAAGTGGTTTCTCTTAGGAAAGGACAGTTTTGTGTTCAGCTTTCTGTTGTCAGTCCCTGACCCACAGCGGGGGAAGGATCCAGGCCAGGCACTTTGGAAACTCTGCCTCAGTTTTCCATGAGCTTCCAACACTCTTGTCTCCCCTCAGCTTCCTCCTGGTGATGGATTACTTCGGGATCAACATGGCCTCCCTCAACTCCTGCATCAATCCTGTGGCTCTCTACTTCGTCAGCCGGAAATTCAAGAACTGCTTCCAGGTAGGACGGACCCCTCCAGAGCTCCTGGCTGTGCTGGCTGATCCCAAATGCCGGGCCCAGGGACACAAGCTCATCTGACTTCTCATCCCAAATTTGCCCCCTGCTAGGTACCTCTCTTAACTACCCCAGAGCTTCATGCTCTGCTATGGGGAGGCTTTGGACAGAGCAGGATCCAGGGCAAAAATACCTTGTGGTTCTGGAACAGGAGCATTCCCACAAAACCACTAGACCAGGGGCTGCTCCAAAAATTGAGTCCAAGTTGTTTGGACTTAATTTTCAGGAGTAGTGGACCCCTGGGATGGGATGGGTTGGAATGGGATGTGATGGGATGGGAGTCACCTCCCTACTCCTGTGGCAAAAGGAGGAGTTGAGCCTGTGTGTTCTGTCCCCTAAGGACAAGAAAACACATCTGTAGAAACTGCCCAAGATTTTGGTGTCTTCATTCCATATCCACACCAGCCCTATCCTGGAAAACCTGCTCCCAGCAGGACAGGAGTGCAGGCTGTAATTCCCAGCCTGGCACTGCCCAGGGTGACCTGCCAGGACATTTCCTGCTCTCTTCCCCTGCATCCCAGCCCTGTGACCTCTCCCTCCCTCGTGTCCCTGCAGTCCTGCCTGTGCTGCTGGTGCCAGAGGCCGGCCCTGAGCATCACCCCGACGGATGAGAAGGGATCTGTTGGGAAGTGGAAAGCCACGGGGCAGGAGCTGGGGCTGGACCGGAGCAGCTCCCGCTTGAGTAACAAGTACAGCTCTTCCTAAATCCACGTCACCTGCGGGCTCAAGGACAAGGCACAGTGCCAGGACAGCAGGACCCCTCTGCTCCTCTCCCACGGCTGTTTCCTGGCTGGGCTTGGATCATCTTTGCCTTCGTGTCGTAACCCACCTGAAAGGAGCTGCAGCATTCCATGGAGCCCCAGGCCCAGCTCTGAACCCAGCCTCTGACCCCCACCCTGCAGCAGGGGGAAAGGGATTCAGATCCCTACGGGATTTTTTATTTCCTTGCAGGAAACCAAGTGACTTCTGGCCATTCGTCTCAGGGTGGAATGTGGGGCGGGGGGAGATGTGCATGGAAAGGAAAGGAAGGTCGAGATGTGGTCACTTCGAGAGGGATGTGGGATGAGGAGGAGAGGGAGAGGACCGTGAGTGACAATACCCAGCTGAAAAAGCCAACTCAAAGGCTTTGGTAACACCTCCGTATGTTGCTGGGACTGGAGTCAGGATGAGATCCAGGTACGGAATCAATGGCCTGGTCCCTCCTCCTGCCCATGGTGGGGAGAGAGGGGCAGTAATTCGGCTTCACCGTGTGACCAACCTTACCCAGGGAGCCCTGAAAGCCCCCTCCTCTTCCCCTTTTCCTGGGAAACCTGCCCCAGGCTCCTGAGCCTGGGGGGAAGTTCACCCCTCCTGTGTATGGCACACACAGGTGACCGTGTGTGCCCCCAAGTTTGGGGACCGGGTGGGAGCATCCAGCCAAGCCATCGGCTCCAGCTTCGCATTCCCAGAGCCAGGGGAGCTCCAGGCTGGCCAAGGATTGCTGTTCCTTCTGGGGAAAAGTTGGGAAGCCCAGAAAAGGGAAGGCAGAGGTGGCTCAAATCCAACTGACACCAAGGATCCAGCCCTCACCTTTCCAACCCGCCGTGGAACCTGGAAGCAGCTAATTCTCTGCCTGGCAGCAGGAAAGGGACAGGATCCAGATGTGCCCCTCCAGGAAAGCATCCAGTCTCAATCCAGGGGTTTCAGCAGCTGGAACGTCCTTCAGCCCACGGCTCCTGGAAGGGGCATCACCTGCACGACCACAGCTCCGAAGGGACAAAGGGGTGGCCTGGATTTTGATGCCTGGAGTTGGAGTTGCCTCTGCCAAGCAGGCTGAGCTCTGCCACGTCCTGGCCACTGGGACACCAAGTTCCATGGCATTTGTGAGGGCACAACGATGTCCTCATGGTCAAATGAAGGTGGAAAAGGCAGGGGGGAAGGTCCAACCTCAGCTGAGAGAGCCTCTAGAACAACCCAAAACATGGCAAAGAGCTTCCCCAGATTCAATATTGACAATATTAACCCCCCCACACTGATTCTCCAGCAGTTTTCGAGGTCAGACTGGACAGGGCTTGGAGCAACCTGGTCTAGTGGAAGGTGTCTCTGCCCATGGCACATGATTAATAAGGTCCCTTCCAACCCAATCCACGATTCCATGTGTATTCTAACCACCATTCTTGCCAAAACTTTTAGTTACCAATTTTTTGATGATTTTCTATTGGTTTTCCCTTCTTTCTTTCTTTCTTTTCCCTCTCTCTCTTTTTCTTCTTTCCCCTTTTCACCTTGCCATGGAAAAGAAGAGAGGAAAACAGGAGAAGAGAAGAGACCTGCAGGTGTTGGTTGTATTTTTTTTAGCTTAGTTTTCACTGAAATGCAAATGTTTTACCAACAAGTTGTATTTCTGAAAGACAGGTGGGTTTCAAGGAAAGCAGGAGCTGAGGAATGTGTAGAGCAGCCTGTTCTCCGTAAGTTTCCCAACCTACTGGACTAATTTGTGTCTGTGTTGCAGCACTGGCTCTGCCCCAGACCTGGCTGTGTTTGTTGGTGGAAAAATGAAGTCAAAGGAGAAAACTGATAGAGACTCAGATGTTCCAGTGCAGACAGCTTAGTAAAAGAGTATTTTTTTAATGATTCTGCTTATAAAAAAAATCAGAATTCTATGTATTTCTGTATTTGTCCACATTTACAGGCAAATGGATCCTGTGACTTCAACTCAGCACCTCCCACTGCTCTAAGAAGCTCCCACCATATGTGGGACCACGCTGGCAGGGGCAGGATGAATCCCTGGCAACAATCCCAGAGGAAAAGGAGCTGGATTAGGAAATCCAGGGGTCAGGTGGCTCTTTGGCCCAAGGCCTGTGAGCACAACCCCACCACGAGCCTGTTGGCAAGACCCAGTTTGCCAATTCCTGTTTTTACAGAGATAAACCTGACGTTGCCCATCCTGCCCCTCCCTCTTGTCTGTCAATAATAAACCACGGTGGTGTTTGAAAGGAAAACCTCTGGCTGTTTGTTCTCAAGCAGCAAGGGGGCTGCAGAGTCTGCTAAACACTCCCCTGAGTGGCAGCAGCTTCCTTTGGTGGCTGCAGAGGGGACAAACCTTGTCACCCCAACGTGCTAAGCAACCCAGAGAGGTTCACAAGCTTTCAAACCTCCGTAATTTCACACCACGAAGGGCCAGCACAGCCCAGCACGGGGTGGGGTTTAGTGGGGAGCCCTTGAAACCTGCAGGGGAGGAGTGGTTCAGGCTGGGGAGTGAAAGAGGCAAGTGGGTTTTCCCTCCTCTTGCCCCCCAGATGGGCAGGGGGTCAGTTGGGAATGTCCTGTGAAGATGAAGGCTGGCTGCCAAAACCAGACCATAAAACTGGGGGGTGCTGCCTCTCCAAAGCTCCATTTGGGCCAGCAAGGAGTCCTTGGCTCCCTGTGGGCTCAGACTCGTTCTGTGCACCCGCATCTGTACACTCTGACCTGGAAATCCTGGGAAAAAACCAGCAAAAACACTTGGAGAGGGGAAGAAATAAGGTGGGAGAGCGACAGAACTGCCTTTTATCTATCATTTATATCAGGATATGTAGGGACAGGACAAGGGGAATGGCTTCCCACTGCCAGAGGGTGGGGTGGATGGGATATTGGCATGGAATTCTTCCCTGGGAGGCCCTGGCCCAGGTTGCCCAGAGAAGCTGTGGCTGCCTCTTCCCTGGAAGTGTCCAAGGCCAGGTTGGACGGGGCTTGGAGTAACCTGGGCTAGTGGAAGGTGTCCCTGCCCATGGCAGGGGGTGGGACAAGATGAGCTTTAAGGTCCCTTCCAACCCAAACCATTCCAGGATTCTCTGACTTTCCATACCTGTCCTGAGCAGAACACAGTGTCACCTCTGCAGCATCTGAATTCATAACCTTTATTATTAGAGAAAACACAGTTTGTATCAAAGTTGGGAAGAAACAACCAAAAAAGCCCACTTGGACACAGGGAATTCAACAGACAGACATCACACACATCCATGGGGACATCCATGCCATCCCAGAGGCTACTGCATCTCCTCCTCCCTCTGTGCCCTGTACTCCTTCATGCTCTTCTGCAACAAGAGCAAAGCACCAAAGTTAGCAGCACGTCCCTGAGTGACTCGTGGAGCCCAGTGCCACCACCTTGGCCTGTGCTGGGACTTCCCTGCCTGGAGCCTGGAAAGGCTGAGAAGCTCCGACAGAGCTCCAGGTACTTTTGGAAGGGACTGAGCTTTACAGTCACCCCAAAGGAAAGGAAGCAAGGCCATGCCTTGGGTCAGGTTTTCATGGCAAATGAGCCTCCAGCACAGGCCTCAGCCCACTCCTCCTTCCCACCCTGGGGCCAAGAGATAGAGAAGGGCCCCAAAGCTCTTGAGGAATGGTCTCACCTCAAAGGTGCTGAGCACGTGTTGGCAAACACTCATGAGATCGTTCAGCCCCTTCCGGAACGGCTCCACGGCAGGAAGGGCTCCTGTGGGAAGGCAGCTGGGTCAGTGGCACTGAGGTGGCTCCCAAAGGGCTGGTGGCATCTCCCTCACTGCTCCCTGGGCTGGGACACCGCACCCAGGGCAGCTCCCACCAGGTGTGTGCCCACTCACCCCCCTCTTGCTGCCCCAGGGCTGAGCTCCCTGTGCCAGTGCCTGCTGCCAGCCAGCCCTGGCACCTGGGCCCAGGGGAGCCACCTTCCCATTCCAGCTGGAAACAGGAGCTGGAACATCCCACTGGGAGCAGCCTCTGAGGCTCAGCAATGGGGCACAGCACTGCAGGGGCTGGCAGAGGGCAGGGGAGAGGGCTTTACTGAAATGAGTCCTGGTGGGAATCTGGCATGAGGGGCGGGAATTCTATGGAAAAAGGGCTCCAGCCATGAAGGAACAGGACCCAGCCTTACCTCTGGTCTGGATCCTGAAGTTGATCTTGCTTTCAGAGGGGTGTGTGATGCAGTAGCCACAGAACTCCACGTCAGGGCTGCAGGAGGGGACAGAGGAGAGGGGAGCAGTGACAGCCAGGCCAGGCCACAGCAAACCTCAGGGGGCCAGAGCCCAGACCTGCTGGAGCTTGGGATGTTTCTGCAGTGATTTGGGGTCTTATGGGAGGGATTTGCTGAGAGGAAACCACCAATGTAAGCTTGTTGACAGCCCCCATCTGTCCCTGAGCTGCCCAGGGCTCACCAGGCAGGGGGAGGAAGGGCTGGGGTCAGGTCAGGAGGTCAGTCCATGGGTCAGGATCCTGGTAAATCACTGACTCATGGAATGGCTTGGGTTGGAAGGGACCTTAGGGCTCACCCAGTGCCACCCTCTGCCATGGGCAGGGACACCTTCCACTAGCCCAGGCTGCTCCAAGCCCCATCCAACCTGGCCTTGGACACTTCCAGGGATGGGGAGTCTGGGCAACAAATGGAGTCCACGGCTGGGTTAATCCTCCAACAGTTAATCCTCCAACAGCTCAGAAAGGACTGAAAACCCTGAGCTGAGCAAAAGTGGGACTCCTGGGCAGGGGTGGGTGTGGATGGAGGCCCATTAAGGCCTACTGGTGCTCTCAGGGTCCTGGCACAGCACCAGGAAAAGGTTCATCCTGTGAGGAGAGGCAGGAGGTGGGAGCACAGCACCATGTGGGCATGAAGGATGTGCACAGAGATTTGGGATCAACAGCCGAGGTGTGGATCAGTCAGGAGAGGGCCGGAGCAAGGGCACAGGGGTTCCACTCACTTCTTCATGACCATGTAGCGCAGGGAGTTGCCCAGGGTGTGATCCTCGTCGTGCAGCACGAATGTGACGCAGTTGCCATCTGTGCCATCCGCCTGGATCTGTCACAAATGGGACAGAAGAGATGCTGTAAGGTCCCCTGAGGGCAGGGACAACCGGGCTCAGCTTGTCCACATGAACTGGGAGGGTTGTAGGTCCTACTGGACCACTTCTGTGGCTCTGCTGCTGCCGTGGGACCAAAACACGTCCAGAGTGGAGGGAAAGCTCCAGAATGACACCAGTCCCCACTCTGGATACCTGTGGAGCCCAAAGACAGCTGCAACTTCAGCATCCATGGTGGAAAGGAGCTGGGAGGGACTGCTCAGGGCCCAGATGTGATCCCAGGTCCCACCACCACCCAGGGCTACCGAGGACGGAGAGAGACAGATCCTCAGGGAGGAATGTTGCCTGTCAGCAGGGGCATCTGATCCCAGCTCTGGGATAAGAGGAGCAGCAGCCTGTCCCTGCCTCGCTGGTCCTTCCCATTCCAAACCATTCTGTGATATCTCAGCGTGTTTCTGAGACTCATCCAAGAGCTGTCCAGGTATCAAACTGACCACAAGAAACCTTGGTCTCCTGTGAGACATCTTGGAAAATGATGCCTGGTGCCTGGAGCAGGGAATTCTGCTCACCTGGAGCTGCTGGGCTTTGGTTACACCAAGATTTGCTGGTCTCTGCACCAAACTGCCCTTGTGTTATGGCAGAGAAAAAGCTCATGAGATCCTGAGGCAGCTTTAGGATTGATCAAAGTCACGGGAGCCCTTCAGAGACAACAGGGATGGACAAGGGAGCACCTCCCACCTCCCCCAGGACAACGCTGGGTTCACCCCCTGGCCAGGTCAGGACAGGCAGCCAGCCAGGCAGGGACACGGAGCCCACGGGGACCCTGTGCCAGCATTCCCTGGCACAGTGGCACTGCAGCCCCTCAGCCAGGCAGGGCCACCCAGTGCCTTCTGCTGCCACCACGGGGCTGAGGTGGAGAGAGGGTCCCAAAAATGCTGCCAGGGGATCGGCCACCTGATCAGGTGACAGAGAGGACACAGACACGCTGTCACTGGCAGCCAGAGCCACCAGAGCCTGGTGGCCCACAATGCTGAGCAATCCACCTCTAAAAAATCACCTTGTTTGAGAAAACACCCGACTCAACTGGTCTGAAAATAGGTCAGTCCTGGCCTCTATCTCCTTCTGCTCCCCACGGGGCAACCTCAAAGGCCTGAACTCCCAGAAATTCAGCCAAACTCCTCGCTGTCCCTCCTGCTGCAGGTGACACCCCCTGCTCTCCTCGGCTCCTCTCCTGCCGACCGCGGACACCGCAGTGGTGTCCCCGCATGGCCGGGGGTGTCTGGGGGCGACACCCGGGGCAGGCTGGATGTGGCCGGGGCAGGGAAGGGGGGACCGGGCCGTGCACAGGGAGCTGGGCTGTCTCCCAGGGCTGCGAGGAGGGGCCAGCGCCGGGATGCGGCACAGGGTCCCCTGGAGCCACCAGCACTGTCACCACGTGTCCCGACCGGTGGGGGTGCCCTGTCACTGAGCCAGGCCTGGGAACCACCGAGTCCTGGCACCACGGCGGGGTGCCCTGTCACTGAGCCAGGCCTGGGAACCACCGAGTCCTGGGACCACGGCGGGGTATCCTCCCGCTAAGCCAGGCCTGGGAACCACCGAGTCCTGGGACCACGGCGGGGTATCCTCCCGCTAAGCCAGGCCTGGGAACCACCGAGTCCTGGGACCACGGGGCCACCTAGGCTGGACGAGCCCTCCGAGACCCCCCAGCCCCACCATGCCCCGTGTCCTCAGGTGCCGCACCCGCCCGCCTTTCAACCCCCTCCGGGAAGGACCGTCCCCACCTCCCGC
>VWZF01000726.1:272209-314997 GCA_013396755.1 Sclerurus mexicanus
GGTGGTACTGGGGCGGTACTGGTGTTGGTGGTGGTACTGGAGTGTCACTGGTGTGTAACTGGGGCGGTATTGGGGTGGTACTGGTGTGTAACTGGGATGGTGCTGGTGTTACTGGGATGGTACTGGTGTTAATGTTGTGTTACTGGGGTGGTACTGGTGGTACTGGTGTTAATGTTGTGTTACTGGGGTGGTACTGGTGGTACTGGTGTTAATGTTGTGTTACTGGGGGGGNTACTGGGTCGTTACTGGGGTGTTACTGGTGTTAATGGGATGTTACTGTTACTGGTGTTAATGGTGTGTTAGTGGGGTGTAACTGGTGTTACTGGGTCGTTACTGGGGTGTTACTGGTGTTAATGGGGTGTTAATGGGGTGTTACTGGGGTTAATGGAGTGTTACTGGGGTGTTACTGGTGTTAATGGGGTGGTACTGGGGTGCAACTGGGGTTAATGGGCTGTTACTGGGGTGTTACTGGCATTACTGGGGTGTTACTGGTGTTAATGGGATGTTACTGTTACTGGTGTTAATGGTGTGTTACTGGGGTGGCACTGGTGTGCTGCTGGTGTGTTACTGGTTTGCTGCTGGTGTTCATGGTGTGTTACGGAGCTGTAACTGGTGTGTTACTGGTGTGCTGTTGGTGTTAATGGTGTGTTGCTGGGGTGTAACTGGTGTGTTACTGCTGTAACTGGTGTGTTAATGGTGTTACTGGAGTGTTACTGGGATGTCACTGGTGTTAATAGTGTGTTACTGGGGTGTGACTGACCCATTACTGGCATGTTGCTGGGGTATTACTGGCTTGTTATTGATGTTGCTGGGGTGTAACTCGAATATTATTGGTGTTAGTGGCATGTTACTGGTGTTACTGGTATGTTACCTGTGTTACTGGAGTGTAACTGGCACGTTACTGGTGTAACTGAGGTGCTAATGGTGTGTTACTGGCATGGTACTGCAGTGTAACTGGTGTGTCATTAGTGTTACTGGGTTGTTACTGGTATAGAACTGGGGTGTCACTGGTACGTCAGTGGGGTGTTAATGGTGTTACTGGCATGGTGCTGGGGTGTAACTGCTTGTCACTGGTGTTACTGGTGTGTTACTGGCTTGTCAGTGGGATGGTACTGAAGTGTTACTGGCATGTTACTGGGATGTAACTGGCATGCCATTGGGATTACTGGCATGTCACTGGAGTGTTACTGGTGTAACTGGCATGGTGTTGGTGTTACTGGTGTGGTACTGGTGTTACTGGCATGTTACTGAAGTGTTACTGGCGTGTTACTGAGGTGTAACTAGCTCATCATTGGTGTTACTGGAGTGTTACTGGCGTGACTGGGAGCAGAGGGTGGCAGGGATGTTCCACTGGGTGGTTGCATTAATTAATGAATTCATTAATCAATAATCGCAGCGGTGCTGGCAGGGGGTGACCCTGGTCGGGTGTAACGAGGGGGGTTCGGGCTCTGCTCCCTGGGAACAGCGGCAGGACAAGGGGAAACGGCCTCGAGCTGGGCCAGGGGAAGGGCAGGGATGGGTACTGGGGAAATTCCTCCCTGGAAGGGGCTGCCCCGCCCTGGCACAGCTGCCCAGGGCAGGGGGGAGTCACAGTCCCTGGAGGGATTTAACAGCCCTGTGGACGTGGCACCTGGGGACACAGGGCAGTGGTGGCCTTGGCAGTGCTGGGGGGCGGTTGGACTCGATGGGCTCAGAGGGCTTTTCCAACCCCAAGGATTCCCTGATTCCATGCTTTTGGGTGTCTTTAGAAAGCTGCTCATTCAGTTGCCCTCGTGCTCTGTGTCTTTACCCCTCTCCAAACCCTTTTATGCCGCTTCCAGGAAAGGGGACAGGCCTGGACACGAAACTGGAATAATTTTACCAGAGATTTCCTTCCTCAGCGATGCAGAGGAGGAACCTGGAGTAAAGTCTCCGTGCAGAGGGGACGCTGAACTTGGGAGGAGCTGGGACACAGATGTCATGTTTCTCAAGCTAAAAATGAACACAACAACCACAGGGCTTCACTTGGAATACTCCGTAAGGAAATAAGGATTTCCAGCCGCCCGGCAGAGGTTAAAGGGAGACCTGGGCTGGTTTGTGCTGAGCTCATCGTGCTCCAACGATCTCCTCATTGCACTCTGGCAGTTTGCAACAAACAGGGTTGCAACACCTCCCTTTCATGCTTTAAACCAGCAGCAACGTGATGCCCTTTGTGTAAGAGGATTTCTGGAAATGCAGGCAGTGCCCTCCTCCATCGCTCCCTGGCACAGGCTGGGAATCTCCTGGGCCAGGAGAGTCACTTGAAAACAGTAAATCAACCCCATGGATGTTTCGAACACCACCTTGAAGGATGAGCTCGTGTTTCTGATGTTCTTGGAGAGGTTTTTCTGTGCCCTTGTAGGAGGAAGGAGTTGTTCCCTGGGAGGGTGGGCAGGCCCTGGCACAGGGGACCCAGAGAAGCTGTGGTTGCCCCATCCCTGGAAGTGTCCCAGGCCAGGATGGACATTGCTTGGAGCAACCTGGGCTGGTGGAAGGTGTCCCTGCCCATGGCAGGGGGTGGAACTGGATTGCCTTTAAGGTCCTCCCATCCCAAAGCAGTCTGGGGTTCTGTGGTTCTCGACTCACCTTTGTGCTCCGTCCCTGGGAGCTGCCAGTCACTCCTGGCCCTGCTGAGGGGCTCTTTGTATCCGTGGCGTTTTCTGAGGGATGCAGCTTTTTCCTCCTTTCCCTCCTAATTTGGAGCCTCTCCATGCAAGGCCTACCTGGTATCTCCCAAGTGAGTTTTTCTTTTAGGAAGGTTTGGCCTTGGCTACTTCCAGCCATTTAATATTGTAAGCTTAGAGAGAAAACAGTTCTACAAAGGGGTTGATTTTCGTGGATTTCATTCCTGACTCTTGGAAGCACTGAGGGGGATGTCTCTGACAGGTTTGTGCTCCTAACAGGAGTCACATGAGTCTGACAGGGCACGCTCAGGGAGAAAAATGCTCCTTGTTCATCTCTTTTACTTCATTCCACCCTTTCTGCTCCAAGCACGGGGCTTTGTCCATGCAGAGCTTGAGGGTCCTGACTCCTGAGCAAGGTGGAGACTGTGGATTCAGGGAACTGAGGATCCTGCAGGGACAGTGTCACCTCACTGTGCTGAGTTCTCCAGTATTGACTAGTTTTCTGTAGAAGTTTTTCAAGGACTAGGTCAGTCTTTCACTTATTATTATTTATATATGGCTTTGTTGAAATGATGTGCTTTTGTTCAGAACTGAACAAGGGTCCCAAAATGTTTCAAGACAGAAATTTTGAACAATATTTGCTTGAAAAATATTTGTGTTGCATTTTGTTGTTGTTATCTTTGAACAATCATTCTGTTCAGAAGGAAGATGCTTCATTTCTTTCATCCTTTGGGAGACCAAATATCATGACATAAACTTTTTGACTTACTGTAGGTATTCACTGAAAAGTGCTTGGCAGAAAAACCACGTTCTAAAAGGTCTGTGCCAAAGGGAGAACTCCAGAAACTCCAGAGATTTGTGCAAACTGTCTAAACCACCTTATAATCCTCATTTTGAGCCAGGAGTTGTTCTGCTGTGGGAATTCAGGTTTCTCCTGGCTTTGTGGGCTCTGCTGGGTGACTGTAGTGGGCAGACACTGCTCTCCTGGTGCTGGACAGTCACCTGATTGCTCGAGAGGCTTAGTGCTGTTTGTGATTCCAGGCTGTGACCTGGTGTTGCCCCACAGGCCTGGCCAAGCCTCCGTGTCCTGGTGCTTCCAGAGGGACAGGAGTGGGCAGTGGATTCCCTGGGGTTCCTTGGTGCTGTTTGTGCTGCTCAGCAGTTGCTCCTTTTTGGCAAAACGGGGATTGGTGGCACCTGAAGAGCTCAGGTGTGGAGGGAGTGGAAACCAGGACAAAGGGCAGTTTGTGTCCTCTGGGTAAAAAAGCTACAGTGGGGAGGGTGGGGAGGGAGTTTAAGCCTGCAAAGGATCACTTCTGAAGGCCAGGGCAGTTGGATTTGTTGTTTTTCTGGCCACAGCTGGCTTTTTTGCTGGGAAAATGAATTCTCTGTGGCCTGGCCAGACAGGAGGAGCTGCTGTCTCTGATCATGAGAAACCCGGACCAGTGCTGTGGTTACAATTAATCCTTGCTCTGTGGGAAATCCCCATCCCAGAATCCCGGACTGGTTTGAGTTGGAAGGGGCCTTAAAACCCATGTCATCCCACCCCCTGCCATGGGCAGGGACACCTTCCACTGTCCCAGGTTGCTCCAAGCCCAGTCCAGCCTGGCCTTGGACACTTCCAGGGATCCAGGGGCAGCCACAGCTTCCCTGGCTGTGTTACTGCCCTTCTCTCTGCCGGGAGCAGTTTTGAACCTGACTTATCTGAGGTTTGGTTTTGTTTCATCCTTCTGAACTTGTTTGCCCTGGTTTGTGCCCCGTCCTCTCTTACAGCTCCTTCAGGTGGAGGTGGTGGCTCTTGCAGGGAAGTTCCAAAGAGTTGCTTATTCCTTTATGTTTCAGCTCTGAGTAATCTCCCCTTTGGCTCATTTTCAGGTCGAAATGCTCCTGTCTTAAATAATATTGTGAGCATCAGGCTAAGCTTTTGGTCTTTTCAGGTCTGTGGAGGGGGGATTTGTGATTAGTAACTTACTTATGCTTAACTGGAGGTAGGTGACCCTTGCCTTGGGGCTCTTGAGTCCTGCTCCGTGACACTCGCACTGCCGTGGCTGCTTTGAAGAGCTGACAGGAGCTTCCTAAGGTCAGAGGCAACAAAATATCCCTGGAATCTGTGACTGCTTTTCCTGCTTGAGTGCAATCAACGTGTGGTTGATGCAGCAACTTACAACTGGTTTAAAAATAAACCCAAGCCTAAGCCCAGGCTGACAGTGGCCTCGTGTGGCAGGATGGCAGAGCTGAGGGCTGCATTTGTGGGTGTGCAGGTTCCTCAGCCTGGGTGACCTCCAGGTGATGTTTCTGGAGGGAATTAGGAATGTTGGAGAGTGGAATGCTCAGCAAGGTGTGATCTGGCCGGTGGGCTCAGGGAGAGGGTGGAAGAGGTTGTGGTCAGTTTTCTAAGAGACTTTGCAGTGACTTGGCGCTGCCTGTCATGGGACGTTCTTGGTAGTTCAGGTGTTGCAAGAGAGGTTGGGATGCCTTGGAGGTGGGTTTGGGAACTCCCTGAAGGCATTGGCTGTAAACTGGGAGCACTGGGATTTCATAGGCCTTTTTTTAATCAACTCTTAATTGTTGCTGTATGAGAAGAGCTGTGAGGAGCAGCCCAGGAGCTCGAGGCTTGTGAGTCCCCAGCTGGGTCTGACCTTGAGGCTCTGCTGCTTGAAGGTATTGCTTCCTCTTCAGGTATTTTTCCCTGGAAAAAAAAGTCCTGTGCTTGTGGAGTCAGTTCTGGCTGTGTTGAGTCAGACCCAGGCAGGTCAGGGGGGATGTTTGGGGGGGGTGGGAGAACAGGAGAAACTCTGATAAATTTTGCTCCAGGGTGATACTTGTTTGATGGTGATTCTTTCCCTCCCTAAACCGTTTCTGGCCTCGTGTGGACACTTTTCCTCCCTGATAATCTGTGGGAGCTCTTCAGAGGCTGAGTTGTGTGAGGAGCTTCCCTCTGCTGGGAACTGTTCTTGAACTTTGCTTCCATGGCTGTTGCAGACAGTGAGTGGTCACGACTTTCTTCCCTCCTTTGTGTTCTTGGATATCTTTGTGCTGAGGAGTTTCCTTAGGAAAGGAAAAAGCTGTTACCTTGCTTTTCCATGTTCTGTTACCTCCACAGTCATCTTCAGGTGGACATTGATGTTTAATTGACCACTTGTCCTTAGAGATCATCTCCTCTTAGATAGCAAACATTTTGGTTTTTTTTCAGTAATTCTGCCAGGCTGGATGTCAGAGGGCACTTGGGAGCTGCAACTGTGGGAGGGAACAAACCCAAACCTGGCTGTTTGTCACCTCTTTTTCCTGGCATTTTTAATGTGCTGGAGCTTGTTCAGCCTGGAAGGGAGGGGGACAGGCAGGGGCACAGCTGTCTGCAACCCCAATTCCTTCCCCAGAGGGAAAGGGGGCTGCAAGTGTAGGAACCTTCCCCTTCCTCCCTCCTGACAGGCTTTGTGGGGGTAAATCCTGTGGTGCAAATCCCTGAGGCACGGCCAGGGGAGGCACCTCAGCCCCCAAAAGGGATTTACAAGGAGCTGTAGAGGGACTTGTCAGGAGGGCATGGAGTGACAGGACCAGGGGGAATGGCCTTAAGCTGTAGAGGGCCAGTTTAGATGGGATACTGGGAAGAAATCCTTCCCTGTGAGCATGGTGGGACCCTGGCACAGCGTGCCCAGAGAAGCTGTGGCTGCTCCATCCCTGGGAGCATCCAAGGCCAGGTTGGACAGGGCTTGGAGTAACCTGGGCTATTGGAAGGTGTCCCTGCCCATGGGGTGGAACTGGATGATACCTTTGAGGTCCCTTCCAACCCAGAGCATTCCGTGAGTCTGTTCCCTTGGGCAGTGCTGGCTTTGAGCACCTCTGTGCTCCCAGGTGGTTGTGGCTTAGCCATCGAGTCTGTTCTCGGAATAAATCCAGGAGCCGATTCCTTTCCCCCTCCAGTGCTGAGCTCAAACCCGTGGGAGGTTTGGGAGAAAGATCACCTGGTTCCTGCTGGATCTGTGAAGCTCAGACTCCCCAGGTGAGCCCCACTGGGGTGGGTGGTGCTTGTGCCTCGCTCAGGACCTTGTTGATCCCTCTGTCCCTCCACCACCTCTGCTCTTTCCAGTTGTTTCTAGGCACCAACCAAAGCAGGCAATAAACAGGGAAGTGCAAAGTGAAAAATAAGATTTTTGGGGTTTTGCAGGGTCAAAAGTCATCCTGAGTCTTTCCTAAGCAGAAAAGAGGCTTATGGATGTGTGGGATGAGCAGAGCAGCTGCCACAGCTGGGCCCTGACATGTGGTTTCATGTGTTAAATCTGGGGTCTCACAGTAGATTAATGGGATGATACTTGAGCTGATTAAGTGTGTCCCTTTCTATGGCAGCGTGGATGTTTTTCCAACTCTGGAGAGATTTATGGAATTGTGGAATGGTTTGGGTCTGAAGGGACCTTAAAGCCCATCCAGTCCCATCCCCTGCCATGGGCAGAGACATCTTCCACCAGCCCAGGTTGCTCCAAGCCCCGTCCAACCTGGCCTTGGACACTTTCAGGAACTGGGCAACCTGTGCCAGGGCCTCCCCACCCTCACAGCCAAAAATTCCTTCCCAATATCCCACCTAGCCCTGCCCCCTTGTCCTGTCACTGCAGTTCCTGATGAACAGTCCCTCTCCAGCTTCCTTGAAGCCCCTTCAGATTCTGGAAGGAGCTCTGAGGTCTTCTGCTTCCCTCCCACACCTGCACTCTGGCACCTGTCCAGGTGGATGCACGTGCAGGAGCATTGGCTTGTAGAAATTGTGTTGCTGAGGACAAATAATGAGTTTGCAGAAGTTCTGCCTGCCTTGAGAAGGACAGACCACGTGCTTTCACAGGCACCTTGAGCAGCACACGCTGGGTGGGCGTGTGTGGACCGTGGGGGGGATGTTCTGGGGGGACTCTGAGCAGTGATTTTGGTGCAGTTTGGGAGCAGTCAGAGCTCAGGCCCTGGGGAGGGCGGGTTGGGCTGTGTCTGGCTCCCTTCCTATGTGCTGGGCATGAGCAGCTCAGTCAGTGACAAAGGATCAGTTAAAGGGGGGTGGGGGGGGAAGCCTTCACAGGTCGAAATCCAGGTGGGAGCAAGGCAGGGAGAGTTCCCAGTGGGATCACTGAGTGCCGGGCACAGCGGTGATAAAAAAGAAAACCCAATTTTCTAGGTATGGTTGGAGTTTTGGTGTCATCGTGAGCAGAACCAAGAAGGGGAAATGAGGGAACTTGGTGGAGGGGGGTGCCCTGGCTGAGCCCCCCGTGCTGGGACTGTGCCAGTCCCTGTGCCAGGGGCAGGGAGCTCATCCCAGAGTTTGTGTTGCCAGCAGTGGGAAGCCATGGCCATCCTCTTTGCTGTCGTGGCGAGGGGCACCACCATCCTGGCCAAACATGCCTGGTGTGGAGGGAACTTCCTGGAGGTGACGGAGCAGATCCTGGCGAAAATCCCGTCGGAGAACAACAAACTGACCTATTCCCACGGGAGGTGAGTAACAGCCCTCGGGCTCTGGGAGGGGGGCATGAGGACACGAGGAAACTCAGTGAGTTTGGGGTTGTTTTCCTGGAATTCTGTCCTTTTTGCTGTCCCACATTCCCATTTGGATGTGGGTGTTGGCTGTTGGAATGTGCAGCCGGCTCCGCTTCCCCCAGGACATTGCAGCATAACCAGGATTTGAGCTGAGCTCAAGCAGCAGTACCAAGGCACTTGATAGAAAATCGAGTTTTCTATTTTTATACAGCTCCAAAGTGAGCTGGAGGGTGCCCAGCTGGGAAATCTTTGGTGTTTGGCTTATGGAATCTTTCCCTGGCTTTTCTGAGGCTTGGACGTGGCTTTAGGTAAAAGTGTGGATCACCTGTGGATCCTGGGGCTTTGGGATGAGTCGTGCTGGCAGATCATCGGAGTCATCCCGAGCCGCCACAGATCCAGCCTGTGGGACAGCAGGATTTTTGCAGCCCTCTGAACAGCCCCTGCTCAGGCTTGGAATTAGATGTTTCCTCACCACAGTCTCATTGCACGTGTGAGGTGGGGCAGTCCCTGTGCTGGTGAACAAACCAAAGCACCATGGAAAACACACGGACACAACGGGGCGGAAACCAGTTTTGGAGGCCTTGGGTCCCATTTCAGCCCTCTTTGGAGCTGGATCCTCTCTGCTGCCTGAGCTGTTCTGCCTGCTGAGGACTGGGGGATATTCCCTCATCGTCCCCTGGCTTGGGAGCAGAAAAGAGAGATTTTTGAGGCAGCTGCCTGCCCTGGGCTCTGGCTTTCCTTGGATGCTGCATCTTTCCTTTCCCGCTGTAATTTTAGAGATAGTTATTTCTGCGAGTGAAAGGAAATAACTTTGCTTCAAATGGTGTTCAACCAACTACAAAGTTGTGTTTTAGAAGGGTTGTAGTGGATTTTTAGAGATAACTGGGCAGAACGTGAAAGCTGGGAAGCTCAGTGAACACAAAGAGCTGTCCCTCCTGTCTGGAGTGTTTCAGGGATCCTCTGCCATGCCATGGTCCTAGCCTGGCTAGAAAATTCCTGGGTATCTAAGAGAATTTTTCTTTTGAAACAGGAAAAAACTTGAGGTTCTCTGAACTTTGAACTCATTTACAGGGTTCTGCTTGTTTTGAAGAAGAGCTTCTGTGTCTTTTATGTAATCCCCAAGGAAAACCAGCCCTCTGGCATCAGGAATTCTTGGGGTTACTCTGTCTCTGCTGTTTGGATTCTTCTAGGAATCACTGGGGAGCCTACAAGGTGCTAGCAGAGAAGCTGCACCTTGCTCCTTCCAGGAGAGTTGTGGATATGCGAGGATTTTTTAATTTTTCTCATGGAAACAGACCCTCAGGGCAGCAAACTCGAGTTCTGGCCCACTCCTAAAGCTTATTTTGGTGGTGTCTTAATGATTTAATACAAAACCTGAGTGTGGAGCTCCTGAGCTGTGCCCTTGGAGCGGGACAAGGCAAGTGCTCTCTTGTGTGCTTGCTTTATCCTGGAGTTTGGAAGAGGTTGTTTGGGAACACCCAAATGCCAGAGTGAAAGGAAACATGGAGTTTTTATTTAAGGGAAGCCCCAAGTGTTCCTGTGGCCCATTTCAGTGGGCAACCTGTGCCAGGGCCTCCCCTCCTCACCTGAACATTGCCTGGGATATTTTGGCAGCTCTGCCAGCTCTGTAGTCACTGGAATTTGTTCTCCCCCAGCTCCTGAAGGCCCCACAGCAGCAGGATCTTCTGGAAGATGAGTCCTGTGGTGGCTCCAAATGACCTTTTCTGTTGTTCTTTTTAATTCTCTGCAGTTACCTGTTCCATTACATCTGCCAGGACAGGATTATTTACCTCTGCATCACAGATGATGTGAGTATTTTGGTTCCAGCTGTTGCCCAGGCAGGCCCTGTGCAGGTTGGGGATGGTTTTGGATGTGTGTGTCAGTGGGTGCTGATCTGAGGTGACTTTTCCTGAGAAAAAGGAGGTCACCCATGGATAGCCCTGCTCACGTTCTCATTTCCATCAGCTGCAGCTTGGAAATCGAAGCCTGGAATTTGAATCATACACTCATGGAATGGTTTGGGTTGGAAGGGACCTTAAAAATCATCCTGAGCCCCAGGCGGGGGCACTCCCCCTGGCTGTGAGTTGTGAATTGGGAGGTGAAGTTCTTGGTTTTGCCCAGTTTCTCTCCCAGCAGCCCCAGTGCAGCGGGATGGGGCTGCAGAGACCATTTCAGCTGTCAGTGAAATGTGCCTGGTGCTCCTCAGTTCTGGAAGTGCTGAAGCAAAACCTTCTCCCTCAGTGCAGGAAGGTGCCAGGCACAGAATTAGAATGGGCACTGCAGTCTGGCTGCTCCTCCAGCCCTGGTACAACCAGCCCAATCTGTCCCACACAGACCCACCCACGAGGCAGAACTGGGAGTCAGTCCCTCCACGACTGGCTCCGTGCCCTGTGCAGGTCCTTATTCCTGGTGTCTCTGCTCTCCCTTCCAGGACTTCGAACGCTCCAGAGCCTTCACGTTCCTCAATGAGATCAAGAAGAGGTTCCAGACCACGTATGGCTCCAGGGCCCAGACAGCCCTTCCCTATGCCATGAACAGCGAGTTCTCCAGTGTCCTGGCTGCACAGCTGGTGAGGCCTGAGGCTCCAGGGCACTTCCCTGACAAGTCAAACCTCTCCCAGAAATTCTCCTTGTGTTTTCTCCCTGGCAACTGGGTGGAAGGCTGGGAAGGAGGTTGTGCTCCCCAGGTTCCTTCTGCAGCTGGGCTGCCTCACAGTTGGGGTAGGAATGGGTGATGGATTAACTGCTGGGACCGGGTACGTGCACTGGAGAGCAGAGATCAATGGGAGCACTGGAAATGAGCAGACTGGTTCCAGTTGCCATCCAGCAACGTGGCTGTCACTGAGAGCAAGACAAATGTGTATTACTCCTTTTCTGCTCAGCATCACAACTCAAGTATCTGGTAACCCCTGGCTGCCTTGCCCTTGCCTTCCTGGCAATTCCAGTGCTGGAGTGTGGTTTGCTCATGGCACTGTGTCCTTTCCAGGAGGAAAGAAAGCTGGGCTTGCATCACAGTCAAGGGCAGAGCTGTGGTGAGCTCCTCAGCTTGCACTGAGGCTCCAAGGATTTCCATTCCCAGCTAGGTGGGAGGAAGGGAAGGAAGGAGGTTCACGAGCAGGATAAATAACCTGTGACAGGTCCCTGAGTTGAGGTTTGCCTTGGATGCTTCCAACCCCAGAATGAGAAGTGTGAGGGGAGTATCTGTTGTTCCCTCAGCTTGCCCTTCTCAGCTGGGGTGGTGTTCAGGGTGGATTCCCAGTCTGTGGAACGCTGTGGTGTTGGCAAGGTGAGCTGCTCCACTGGTGTGGCCCCAGTCTGGATTCTGCACAGGCAGAACACTGTCAGTCTCCTTTCAGAGAAATTCCCAGGTTTCAGAAGACTATTCTGGCTCCTCTGGGTCTGTTCTTGGGTTCCTGAAGGGAAGGGTTGGGCTGGAATTTGCCTCTCTCGGAGTGTGGGAGTTCTGTGCTGATTTGGCTTCCCCAGGGCTCTGACAGAGCCTGCATGTCCCAGCCCATTTTCAGGGGAGCTCTTTGCTTGCCGGGGATTTGTATTTGTGTGCTTGAGGTGTCATCACAGGTGCTTCTCCCTGGGAGTTGGACTGCGGGATGGAGGAAGGACAGGGCTGCTCCCAGAGGGAATGATGGCAAGTGAAAGGAGTGGAGCCAGATGGAAGATGGAGAAGGAATAAAGAACGGCCCTGTGACTCAGGAGATCAATAATGTTCTTAGTGCACAACCCCTCAGGCTGCAGGGCCTGCAGGGAAAGGGCTTTGGATCTCCTGGCGAAGACTGCAGAGCCCTTAATTGACTACAGACAACTTGATGACCTGGTTTGGGGGTTTTTTTTGAGCTCTCCCTTGAATGAAAGAAAGATATCCTTGGAATATGATTTCCTTGGAATATTGGCTTTCAGGCTTGTACACCCGCTGTGCCTGGGCAGTGCCTGTGGGGTGGGAGGTTCTCAGTGCTCTGCTGTGGCTGTTGAGGGTGTCAGGAGGGTTTGGCTCTTCTCCTGCTGATCTCTGGGCAGTGCCAGGTTTGGGGTGTTCCAGGTGCAGGAGGAGGGGCCACTGGAGGAATTTGGGACCACTCCCAGCTGCACTAGTTGTGTGGTGAGGTGCAGGGTGAAGCAGGACCTTGGGGTGGGTGAAGGTGAGGATTTGTCCCTGCACTGTTGCTGCCTGAAGTTTGTCCTGGAATTTGGGCCAGGAGCCACGTGTGGGTGCCCACAGTGACTGGTGAAAGAGGTTTGGAGCACAGAGTTCATTCCAGGAGCTCTTCTTTGGCTTACACAGCACAGAGAGAGTAAGGAATAACAATGCCAGTGCATCATAAAGGAGATTAACTTCCTGTGGGTGAGAGGATGGAGTTTTCCTTCTGCGCCAGGCTCTGATATTTGGGGACTGAAGCTGCCCACAGTGCTGACTCAGCGGTTTGTAAGCTGCTCAGGGCCAGGGGAAGTTCACTGAGTTGCCTTATCAGAAGAGCCAGGCAGTCTTTGGAGCCTGGTGCTGATATTCCCCTAAAATCCCAGCTTTTCCATCTCCCTAAAGCAAGGCAGGAGCTGCCTGCCTCAGCTTTTGCTTATTGATGGAGTCCAGGCCTCAGCCCAGGGAGGTTCAGTGCTGACAGAGCTCTTCCCTCCATGGCTCATGGGTGGGAGCAGGAGCAGGGATGTCACCCAGGTGATCCCTGTCACTGGTGTGAGGCAGAGATCACCCTCCAGCTCCAGTGCAGCCCATGGATAACCCTGGGAAGGGAGGCTGTGCTTCCAGTAAAACCAGTGACCAGCTTTGGTTAGTGGGCCAGTCTGCACCTTCTGCCAGAGGTCCCTGCACTGGAGCAGTTCCAGGGGAGCTGTTGGACTGGGGGCTGTAACCATGAGTTGTCACTGACCACAGGGGTGCTGTCAGTACTTTCCACTCTTGCTCCCTGTGCTGTCAGATATGGATTTAAATTAAACTTTTATCCAGAAGAAAATTGGGATTTAGGCAGCCATGTGGGTGATTGTGGAGCAGAGCAGTGGTGATGGGAACAGTGACCTCAAATCCATCCGGGAATAGCAGAACTCAGTTCCCTGACGTTTCCCTCCTGTGGATCTGCAAACACTGAGGCTCCTCTGACCTGGGGGTTGGGTTCCTGGGATCCCAAACCCAGGGGAACTGGAGTGAAGTCCCTGTCACTCCCAAAGGGAATTAAAGGGAAGGGATGACAGGAACGGTGCTCAGGTGAGCACCGTGGAACACACCAGAGGGACTGGAGAGCAGCAAAGCTCTACCCAGGAGGTGACCTGGGAGATCCTCCTGGGTGGGTCCACGATGGGGGCTTGCTCCTGGCTGCTCCTGTGTCCTCTTGGAAGGGCCCTCAGGCCACTCCAACTGGCCACCATCAGGTGTGGCTTTCCCAGTCCGCAGGCACTCCTCCTCTTTGGTGGGTCTCCCTCTGAGGCCACCTGTGGAGATGGGTCCGTGCTGTGCTGTGTGTGGGATTGCAGGGATCCCTTGATGTGTTCTAGGGAGATGCAGAGCAGCTCATCAGAGGGTGTTGCCTTCACACAGAGTTCAGAACTGATGAGAGGGAACCAGATCTCCTGATTCCTGCCTGAACTTCCCTTCCTTGCTTCCAGTTGCTTCGACCTCCAAAGAGGGCTGTCAGTTCCGGGCCCTCAGGAAGTCACCAGTGTGGGAGCAGAGGAGGGGTGGGATCTGTACATGGCTGGAAATGTCACAGTTTGGTCTTTTATGCACCGATAAATGTCTTGGGCGATTTGAAAACTCACATTTATGGCTGTGCTGTTCTGTAGTGACCTGGAGTTGCTTTTTTTTTGTGTGTTAAAGATTTGAAGTGGAACACTGAGGGTCCTGTTTTCACTGACTGTTGTTTGTTGAGGTCCTGCTTTCACTGTTGTTTGTTGAGGTCCTGCTGGCACTGACTGTTCTCTGTTGCAGAAATACCACTCGGAGAACAAAGGCCCAGACCAGGTGGCAGAGACACAAGCCCAGATTGACGAACTCAAAGGAATCATGGTCCGGAACATAGGTACTGCTTCCCTTGGGAGTGCTCCCTGGAGCCTCTTTTGGTGTCATACTGGTTTGGGATTTGACAAGACTGACCATTCAACATAGAGGGTTAGATTTGGATTTCACCAAAATTCAGTCCCAAAGCACAGCCTGTGTGATGAGAGGCTGTTCCAGGAGCTCCTGGCTTGGGGTTGGGCGTTGGAAGCAGCTTTTTGCACTGGGATTCTACCTCCAAATGTGGATTTTTGTCTCTTTCTCCAGACCTTGTGGCACAAAGAGGAGAGAAGCTGGAGCTGCTGATCGATAAAACAGAGAATCTTGTGGATTCGGTGAGTCTGGGGGAGAAACTGGAACTGGGAGATGGTGTTCCTGCAGCAGCTGTGCTCCCCAGGGAGCAGGGGAGGAGACATCTGGAGACACTTGGACAGGCACAGGAGCACAGAGACCTGCAGGGAACCCTTCCCTGGGTCAGACAGGGGGGTGTCTTATCCCTCCCTAGAGCTGTTTCCCAGCCTGGGAAAGATCCAGCTTCCAGCGGCTCCTCGGTGCCACCACCAGCTTGAGCTGGTTCTTGTCCTCATCTCTTGTGCCCAAGGTGGACAAAACCCTCTCCTTACCTGGAGGGATAGGAAAGGTAAAATCACCATGAGAACCTCCCTGGTGTGAAGTCAGGTTGGTGCAGGTGAGAAAGTGAATCTGTGGAGTTGTGATACCCCAGTGGGGAAAGTGGAGCTGCTTTAACGTAAAAAAAGCTGAGCTGTTCCACCTAAATAGTCTGTAAAGACTCTGGAGCTTCTCAGAGCGTTTCCAAAGGAGAGAAGGCTGAAAACCCCCCAATTTAATGTAATTATAAAGCACTGTGTTATCTAGTAAAGTGCTGTGCACTCCGGAAGCTTTTTGTCTTTCCTTTGGGAATGCCCAGCCCTGGCTCAGCATCTTCCTCTGCAGCCTCCTGGCTTGGTGCCCAGTTCCAAAGCCAAGCCTCGTAACAGGATGCCCAGAGGGCTGCCCCATCCCTGGGAGTGTCCTAGGCCAGGTTGGACGGGGCTTGGGGCATCCTGGCCTAGTGGAAGGTGTCCCTGCCCGTGGCAGGGGGTGGAACTGGAGGGGCTTTAAGGTCCCTTCCACCCCAGACCATTCTGTGACTGTAAAGAGCAGGAAGCCCAAATTCTGGAGGAATGTTGTGGCACTGAAGGACTTGTCTCACCCCTGGGATCGGCTGTCAGGAGTGGCCCCATGGATTGTCCTATTCCGGCAGGTGCATTTACACTAATCAAGGTGCCTGTAACGTGGTGTGGATCAGATCAGTGGATCTATAAATATTTTGGAGCACTTCAGTTCCCAAAAGGTTCCCCGAAGTCAGATGAGAACCCCACCAGTACTCTGGGACCAACCAATCCCTGTGGGCAGCCCCAGGCTTGGTGAGATTCCATGCTGAATCCTTCCAGGCTGGCTCTGGACTTGCTCATACACTTGGAGTTTTCTCTTGGTGCCCGTTCAGTCTTGTGCAGGAGTTCAATAGCTCTGGAAGAGCACGGTTCTGGGTGATCAGGGGGGTAGTAGCTGGGACAAGCATGGATCTTCTTGGGATACAGCTTCCTTTGGGAATTAGCTCCTGGTTTTACTTTGCCTTGCAGTCAGTCACGTTCAAAACAACGAGCAGGAACCTCGCCCGGGCCATGTGTATGAAGAACCTCAAGCTCACTATCGTCATCATCATCGTGTCCATTGTAAGTGTGGAGAAGCTGGAGCTCCTGGGTGAGCCTGGCTGAGCCTCTGGAAAACCCCAACTCCCCATTCCTGTCCTTGGATCCACGTGTTGCTGCAGGGACAGGGAAGGGGAGGAGGGTGTTGGACAAGTCCTTGAGGGGTTTGATAACCTGGAGCACGTGAGCGTGTGGCAGTTGACTGAACAATGGAAATCTCAAATTCCCTATAGAATTCCTGTTTCCCTCCCCAGGTGATCCTCTACATCATCCTCTCGGCGGTGTGTGGCGGGCTGGCCTGGCCCAGCTGTGTGCAGAAATAGGCAGAGCTGGTACTGCTCCCTTGGAGATGAGTCCCAGGAGTGTGAAGAAGCGACCTCTGGAATAACTCACCTGTCACCTCTGCCCTTCTCATCCTTCCATCCCTCCAGGACTTCAGACTTTTTGCCTTATCACCCCAAACGCGCCCAAAAGGAGCTGTGACCTCCAGAGTGGGCTGGGTTACTTGAAGGGATTTCTTTGTTCCTTTTGCCGTCCCCTGTGCCTCCCTCCCTGGCCGTGCATGCTGGCCCTGTGTCCCCTTGGCACCTGGATGGGGAACAGGCCTGGCCTGCCTGTGAGGATGGAGCCAGAGGGTGGTTTGGAGTGGGCTGAGCCAAAGCAACAGGGCAGGGACAAGACGGTTTGAGTTTCCACAGATGCCGGAGATGCACATCTGGCCACATGTGGCTCTCAGTGCTTCAACACTTGGAGGTGATGGGTCTAATCGTGGTAGTAACAAAATGAACGGGGCTTTGTGCACTGAGAAGTGCTGGGGGAAATCTCCCTTTTCCTGGAGTGTTCCTGCATGTGGGAGCAGGGTGTTGAGTCACCTCAGTGCTTGGAATGGCTGCCTCTTCATCCTCACTTCTCCCTCATCCCCCCCTCCTTTGTGGCTGAATGGACACAGGAGAGGACACGGTTGCACGTGGTGACAGGTACAATAATGTATCTGCTTTCTCACAGGTTACTCCTCCTGCTGTCCTTTGGTAAAATGAATATAATGTTGGCACTGGCTGTGGTGAATTTTGGGGGCCAATCTGTTGCTCTTGCTTGATCAGGTGTCAGGGAGCTGCTGCTTGTGCTTCTCTCCAGCCTCCAGAGGAGGGTTGGAGGTGCTGGATGGTGACGTTCTCTGAGGGCGGAGGGAGGAAGGCTCTGCCAGAGGATGGAGTAACGTGCTCCTCTGGAAAGGCTGATAACCAAGTGCAGGCTCAGGTGGGCTCTTCCTGTCCCAGCTGCAGCCCTGAACCCCCAGCCAGGCCTGGCTGATGGAGCTGGAGCTGCTGGGGCTGGTCAGGGGTGTCCACACTCTGGCTCTTTTCCCAGAGGAGAAGAAGAAACACCTTCACCTGGGCTCCTTCTGTCCCAGGCAGGGGGGCTGGGCTGGTGGGAGGCACCGGGAGGGGGTGGATGTGCCACTGCTGCTCCTTCACTGTTCCACTGACCATGGAGCTGCCCAGCAGCTCCCAGAGAAAGAGCTCTCCTATGAACCAGTATTTCCTTTGCATTTGTGTCCTGCTGGGCTGAAACTTCACCAAGGGTGATGGATCCTGATCCCCACAAAGTGGCAGCAGCCACTGGCACCTGCTTCTGTCCCTGTGAATGGAATGTAAAGCTTAGGGAGAGCCCCCCCTCTGAGCTCCTGCAGCCCCTGTACAGCTGTGCATGGTTAGGGCTCGTGGTGTTACCGTGCTCATTTTGATGATTTCTTGTCTTATGTACAAATGATTTTTAAAGAAAACCCTTCCTTTCCTTTCAGAGGATGCACTGAGGCATTAGTGTAAAAAAAAAAAGTTAACTTGATTTCAATAAAATTCCTGTACAGAAAGCAGAGTTCCTTAGTTTTACGGAAGCCTTTCACCTACCTTGGGAATTCTGTTAGCTTTTGGGAGTGGGCTCATGCATTGGGATGAGATGGATTTCCTCTGGGACTTGCAGAAACTCTTGGAGTTGTTGATTGTTACCTTGGTTTGAGGTAAAGCTGCATTTTAATGGTATCAGCCAGGGCTCAGGGTGACAGAGAATATTGCAATCTGAAGGGAGAGCTTAGAAAATGAAATTATAAAACTTTAAAATTAACAGCTCCTTAGTGTGATGGTTCTTACAGAGCTGGGGTTTGTGCTCAATGTTCCCCTCCTGAAGCCACTTCCAAGTGCTTGTCAGCATCAGCTTTCCATATAAAATTCCTGTGAATCCAAGCAGAATCCAACCTCAGCACCTTCCTGTGTCTCTGTTCAGCCTAGAACTGTGTCTCCAGGTCTGTGTCTCCACAGCCACCCAGGCTGCGGGGCTTCAGAGAAACCATCCCCCCTGCCTGACAGGCGTTAACTAGAATATAACCTTCAATTAATTAACATTTTAATTTTACAGGCAGTTTTTGTCCTTTAACTGGGGTTAGGCAGCCATGAAATAGCAGCTCTGGGCTCAGTGCCTGGAAAATGGCAGTGTGCTCTCACCTTTGGGATACAGAGCACAGTAAAGACCCCAGGACAACCCTCAAACCGTACAGAAATCAGCCAGAA
Organism: Sclerurus mexicanus; assembly: GCA_013396755.1. Lineage (NCBI taxonomy): Eukaryota > Metazoa > Chordata > Aves > Passeriformes > Furnariidae > Sclerurus > Sclerurus mexicanus. Next base: position 290,648 of record VWZF01000726.1, read on the forward strand.
ATGTTGCTGGTCTTTTACTTCCCACTGCTCTGGGAAGGGAAGATCAATGGGACCAGGTTCACCAGGCAGGAGTCTTCGAAAAGAATGTTGTCTGGAAAGGAAGAGCCTCGTCAGGGCAGTGCTGTGGAGCTTTCCCAGGGTGGGGAGAAGCCTGTTTGTGTCAAAACACTCGTGTCTGACACTGGCACGGGTGGGAGGGAGGGGCTGCAGTCACACAAGGAGCAGTGGAGGCTCATGTGCCTCTCCTGTCCCCTGTAAAAGTCCGTAACTGGTGGCAGTGACGGTCCTGGCACTGTCCCTGTAGGTGACACAGGAACACACCTGGGCCACCAGCTGGCTCTTCCTCTTTTTTCTTGATCACAAGTGATGTCTGCAGTGAAGGTCCTGCAGAGCCTCCTGGATTTGGTTCTGCTTAGGCCACATGGGGATGTTTTAGAAATGACCCAAACTGAGCGCTGGGAATTAAGTTTTCCTTTGCTAACACCCACCTTGTTCTTGTGAACTCCGGGGAATTGAAGGTAACTCTCACTGCTTTGCATCTTAAGAGACTTTAATGGAGCCCTGTTTTCCCAGGCAGAGCTCTGAGTCCAACCTGTCAGGAAAAAGCTCATTCCTGGCACAAAACTCACTCCAAGTCAGGCTCACTGTTGGAATAAAGCAGATCTATTTCAGCACCATAACATTTTATTAAACTACACTATCAAAGTCACATTGATGGCAGGGAGAACATTGCTATCAGTGCATATTTTCTGGACTAAGACTGTATTTGTAGCATCCAGCACTTGCTGAGGAAAAGGACACTGGAACAGAATCCTTAAGAGACAGTAAAAAACTTGTACAAAAGTCAGGGTGGTTGGGAACCAGCTGAGACATCAAACACTTCAAGACAAAGCTGTCAGGGAGGGTTCTTTTTTAGAAGTTTACTCTTCCCTGATGTTCACCTCCTCAGCTGAGGTAAGAAGGTGCTGGTACCCAGCAGTTTTTAACTGGCATCCCTGCCCCTGCCTGTTCACACCCCACACAAATATTGTGTACTGCTCCTTCACTCGTGACCTGTGCTGACACCTGGATACAACAGCTCGAAGTGTTCTACAGTTATAAAAACCTGCTGCAGCTCTAGACCCAACAATAAAAAGTAGCAGAAATACATTCTATACAGAAGTAAAAAAAAAAAAACCAAAAAAAAACCCCCCAACAAAACCCCAAAACAAACCCAGTTGAGTTTCAGACAAATATTAGAGCACATCAGGTTGTATTTAAAAAGTCTTAATTCTAACACCTATGTCACTATTTCTAGTCTCCCCGAGCTCTGCCACCCCACAGCACCGGCTCAGAGCTGCTTCCTGGCACAGAGAGGACACCCCCAGCCTTCCCAGCACCCTGAGGGTCACAGCCCAGGCTGTGGGTGACACACCTTCCCCAGGGCTGGGAGCAGGGGGCAGATGAAATAAGGCTATTTTCAGTCTTCCTGGGAAGACTCGTGTTGGAGTCGTGGGCTGAAGCCGCCGCCTGTCCCAGCACGGCGAGGTCGGGCTCCTGGCAGAGCGGGAGGTGGGGATGGTTGGTGTTGGAGAGCAGAGGAATGTGAGGGATATGTACAGGAGTCTGCAGGGAGAGGGAGCTCGAGGCTCCTTTCCCGGAGGGGTGATGCCCAGCCAGCTGGGGCTCTGCTCCACGGACGCGTTGGGGAGGTCAGTAGCACCCATCCTTCCAGGAGTCGTCCTCGGGGGGCTGTGCCGACTGAAGGAACCTGGTTTGGGACAGGAAAAAACCAGGTCATGGCAAGCTCCAAGCAAAGCCCCAGTGACCTGTGATGGCCACAGGTTTGAGGATTCACCACCAACAGCTCAGGTGAACTGCTGCAGTCACACCCTGTGCACCAGCACCGCTCCCGGGAAATCCAGGGACTCTTCCTGGGTGTTCAAATACTGACATATTGAAACTGCCCTGCCAAGTTATCCACCCTGAGGGGGTTTATCCCATCACTAAACCCAAGAGAAATATTTTTCCCTGCAAATGTAGCTGAACACATGAATAATAATCAGGTTTGCAGAGTACTACTAGAAATTAAGAGGTAAAACAGTCCCTTTTTAATATGTTTTTAAAGAAAGTAGATACTTTCAATTTAAGGCTACAGTGGGACATGAAAAATCAACACTGTTTGCTTATTAGTCTGATATCAGCCATATCATAATAATAATTCTGAATCTACTTAATCTCCCCCAGTCGTGAAAGTCTGCAGCAAAATTGTAGCATAAACAGCTGTAAAAAATAGCAACAAGAACAAAAATTGTAAGTTATTGGACACTCTGCGAGCTCTGCTTTCACCCTGTTGTATAAATCATGTTTAAATCGAGCCTCGTTCATCTGTCCCACTTTCCAAACCCTTCTAAAACCTGACGAAGCTTTGGCCAGTGCCCACCTACAGACCTGGCTGGAGACTAAAAAATCCCACCAGTGTATTTTACCAGAGGCAAAGTTTCAGAGGCACCAAAGTAGGTCAGCTGGGAAGATTTCATTAACAGTACAGTTTATTAGTCCATTGGAAGAGTTTTTCTCCTCCCCAAAACACAGATATGCACCAAATATGCGCCATAATGTTCATTTTCATTTCTAATATAAGTAAGTTTGAGCTTCTTTGTTTTCCTGGAAACCAGCTTTGTTTAAAACAAGCATTTATTTTTTTAAACTGATTTAATATGAAAAGTTTTGGTCACAGATTATGTGGTAAAAGGGGCATCTCTCCCCAGGTGATGAATCCCAGCCTGGCAGTTCACACACATTTGCAGAATTTAATGTCAGAGGTATTTAAGGGACTGGGACTCTTTTGCTTCTGGATTCACTGGCCATGAATCTTCCAGCTGAGTCCTTTCCTGTCTTGGAGGGTCCTCCAACCAGAATCCTACACTGGAACAGCCCAGGGTGGAGTCCCAGTGGTGGAGTCCCCATCCCTGGAAGTGTTCAAAAAATGTGTGGAGGTGGCACTTGAGGACAAGGTTTAGTGGTGAACATGGGGCTGGTAATGGATTGACCTTGATGGTCTTAAAGGTCTTTTCCAACCTTAACAATTCCTGATTCTACGATTCTATCTAAAGTCATTCAGTAGCTCCATACCCATATCCCACATTAGAATTGGAGATGGAAGTGACTTAAGGAAGAAATCCTTCCCTGGGAGGGTGGGCAGGCCCTGGCACAGGTTGCCCAGAGAAGCTGTGACTGCCCCTGGATCCCTGGAAGTGTCCAAGGCCAGGTTGGACAGGGCTTGGAGTAACCTGGGCTGGTGGAAGGTGTCCCTGCCCATGGCAGGGGATGTGGACCAGATGATCCTTAAGGTCCCTCCCAACCCAACCCACTCTATGATTTATCCCAAGCCCCTCCTGATGTGTGAGTGAAAGGCAGACACTCAATCCCTGAGGTTTGCACTCACCTCCTGGCCTGGGGCGTTGCCTTCCCCTTGGGCACCGACATCCCTCCGACGGCCGTGCGTGCTTTCAGCGTGGAATTTTTGGCCACAGTGACCATGTTTGTGGTTCTGGAAGTGCAACTGCTGCTGGGAGAGCCCGTGTGGAGTGAAGGCTTCCGGGCTGCAGAGCCAGGAGCTGTGTAGCTGCAGGGCTTCCCCGGCGGCCTGCCCGCCAGCAGGGAGTTTGTGCCCGCGCCCGCCTTCACGGGCTGTCGTACCGTCAGCGGGGACTGCCCGGCACCCGAGGAATACCTGAGCTTACTGGGAGTCAGACCTACACGGGGAGCACAGGGGGGACAGCCCGCTCAGCACCAGAGGTTGGTTAAAGAGGGGAAAGGGAACGGAAGACGTGGCACCGACCTGCTGACCGCTGCTGAGTCCTGGGAATGCGACTGCTCGGCACCTGAAGGTCGGACTCCAGGCTCCGACTGCTCCTCACGGAGTCGAGCGAGCGCAGGCTGGTCCTGGCCAGGTTGGGCATGCTGTGCCTCAGCTCCTCTGCAAGCAGAGCACAGGCTGTTTGCTGCTGCTCAGGCCATGGAGCTGACCAGGGCTTAGGCTCTCTCTTGAAAAATGCACTTAACAGTAGAGGAGTGTGTATCTAGTTCTGGGCTTCCAGGGCTTTTGAAATCATGGGATTATCAAGGTTGGACGAGACCTTCATGACCATTCAGTCCCACCATCAACCCAGCCCCCCCACAATCACCCCTAAACTATGTCTTGAACACTTCCAGAAACAGTGACTCTATCACCTCCCTGGGCGACTCATTCCAAGGCCTGACCACTCTGACAGTGAAACGACTGTTTCTAATTCCTAATCTGAACCTTCCCTGGCACAACTTGAGGCCATTTCTTCTCATCCTTTCACATGGGACATGGCACAAGAGCCCGACCCCCACCTGGCTTTGCCATCCTGTCAGGGATCCGGAGAGAGCGAGAAGGTCCCCCCTGAGCCTCCTTTTCTCCAGACTAAACTCCTCCAGTTCCCTCACCTGATCCTCATCTGACTTTTGCTCCATCCCCTTCTCTGGACAAACTCCAGCACCTCAATGCCTTTTTTGTAGTGAGCGGCTCACGGACATGGGACTGCACTGGTCCTGCTGCCACACTATTCCTGACACAGGCCAAGCTGCCCACCTGGGCATCCCCCCAGCTGCCACCCAGCAGCCCGGCATCCCTCCCCGCCAAGCAGCTCTGCGGCTGCTCTGCCGCAGCCTGGAGCACCTGTGGGGACACACCAGCGGCTCAGCCAGGTTGCTCACCTTCGCTGTTGGCGTACTTGAGGCGGTCCTGCATGGGGCTCTGCACGGCCCTGCGCGGGGCGCGCAGCCGGGACGCGGCGGGCCGGCCGTGCTCGCCACCCGCAGAGGGGGACTGGCAGCGCGGGGAGCTCAGCGGCGACGGCGAGTAGCGGTGGGCGCTGCGGTAGGACAGGGAGCACTCGCAGTCCTCCTCGTCCTCCAGGCTGTAGGTGTCGAACTCCTGGTCGCTGTAGGTGCCGCGGCGCAGGGAGTGCAGGGAGGCGCTGGAGCTGCGGCGGGACACGGAGGCGGAGCTGGAGGCACAGTCCTGCCGGAGGCCTGGGGACACGGGGGGACAGGGACAGGGTCAGAGCCACCCCATGGCAAAGGAGACGTTCCTTACCCAGCTACAGCACAGAGATGGCGAGCTCTTAGAGTGTCCAAAGGAGGCAGCGATGATGGGGAAGGGTCTGGAGAGGAAGCCTGTGAGGGCACTTGGTGTGTCCAGCTAGAGAAGAGATCTCACTGTAGGAACAACTTCCTCGGGAGGGGCAGAAGAGGGGCAGGCACCGAGCTCTGCTCTGTGGGACCAGGGACAGCACCCAGGGAAGGGCTGGAGCTGTGTCAGGGCAGGGTCAGGTGGGATCTCAGGAAAAGGCTCTTCCCCCAGAGGGTGGTGGGCACTGCCCAGACTCCCCAGGGCAGTGGGCACGGCCCCAAGGCTGCCAGAGCTCCAGGAGGGTTTGGATGATGCTCTGGGGCACAGGGGGTGACTCTTGGGGATGGTCCTGTGCAGGGCTGAGGGTCGGACTGGATGATCCTTGGGGGTCCCCTCCAACTCAGCACATTCTGTGACAGTGATTCACTCCACCTTGGAAGGAGAGTCAAGTTAACAACGGTCCTTACTGGAGGCACTCGTGGAATCCATAACCCGAGCAGTGTCCCCTATATCAGAACTGCTTAATTACAGCCAAAAGTTAACTCTCAATGGACCTCAACTACTGCTTATTCCCATCCACAAACAACTGAGATTGTGGACCCCAGAACACCATGAAGCACCTTCAGGTTAACCAGGAATGGGAATCTAATTCTCAGGGTGAACATTTCACTTCCATTAGTTACACACCACCAGCATTTTAACAGGTGGAAACAAGGATTTCAACATCTGCTCCAATGAAAACACACCTGTTCTGCACTGACATCGGGGTTATTTTATGTCTTTATTCAAGTCTCCCTGCCTGACAAAATATAAGCAATTTTTTTTTAAAAAGCAGATGTTCCCTACTCTTCTCCCTTCACAATGAAAATAGCAAAAGCTCCCGGCATTCTGAGGATTAATGTATCCTCTATTCCACTGGAAACTTTGGAACGTGACAGGATTTCCTTGACATTTTTTAAAGTGATTGCAAAGCATAAATGAATAGTCAAGTTTAAAAAGGAAAAGGCCATTATTTGCTTTATTCACTTTAATACAACTTTTCCTCAGCTGCAAAAAAGTGACAACAAGATCTTCTGTCTTGTTGTCCTTTTTGGTCTCATCCCAATTCCTTGGTCAGAGTATTTTTCTAATTTATAAGGGCACAGTACTGAAAGTAAATGTTCTGCTAAAGAAGGACAGAGAACTTCATTCTCTCTTTCCTGTAAATCAAATTAATGATTCGCTTGCACAGAAACACAGCTCCAACCCCTTTTTCCACCTTGCTCTTCAATTAGGACCTCAGCCAAATTCCAGAAGTCAACAGAAACTTCTCCAATGATTCCATGATTTTGGGGCCCTGGAATCCCCCCATGTGGGACACAAACATCTCAAGTTAAATTTGCAGAGCTGCCTCTGAGCACTTCACCAGAGCAAAACTTCAACTGCAAATTCAGCTCTTTCAGTTTTAGTACCCCTGAACTCCTGGTTTTACCCAACACAGCAGTGAAAAACTCCTTGTATCTTGTGTGAAATAAACAGCTTGTAAAGCTCAGCCCTGCAGAGCCTGATTTCAGCCTGCTCAGAAAAGCAAAATTGACAAGCAGAACGTTTTGCTGGTTGTTTTTCCCCAGCTGGGTCAGTTCCCCAGTGCAGTCACACAGTGCTGCCTGTGTTTGCTCAAGGGAGGGGACAAGGACTGCTGCTCCGACTGCCACAGTCCCTCTGAAACACCAGCTGTACTTCAGAGACAACCTGGGCTGGAGCATTTTTAACATCAAAGGGCCCTCACATATTCACAGAGTGGGGGTTTGGGCAACCCTTTCAAGCCCCGTGCTTCGGGAGGTGCCATCTGCAGGACGTTGTACAGCTGCCACATTGGCAGTTCGGTCTGCAGGTGTTTTAAGGAAGCCCCTGCAAACCACAAATGTTATTTTTTCCCTGGGGAAAGGGGGAGCAGGAGGACTGGAACCCATCTGCAGTTGCCCAAGTGCAGCACCACGTACTCTCCTCCTGAAGGCGTGCCATGACCTGGACATCAGTGAGGTCCTGCAGTTTGTATCCCATGGAGATGGAGTCGTCCGAGGTGCTCAGCTCGCTGTCCACCGAGGACTGGGAGCTCAGAGCCGAGTGCATGCTCAGGTAACCTTGGGGCAGAGAACACAAAGGCAGTCAGACCCCCACAGGCAGCACAGCATCTATCCCAGGAACCACTCAGGGCACTTGGGAGCTTGGGCTGTGGCTGTGGGAAGTAATGGAGGAGTCAGAAATCACCTGAGGACACAACGCTCTGTTATGAACCTGCAGGTTTTAGGAGGCAGTCTTTGTGTGGGGGGAAACTGGAATTCTGCCACAAGGGTGGCAAAGGGATGCGTGGGCATTTGGAGCTTAGAGACATATTTTAAATATCAGTAATATTTGTGCTTGTTTTGAGAAAAGGGCAGCTATTGATCTAGAATTTAAGCAGGAAAGTTATACAAAGTACTGACCAGGCTGTTGGTGAGAAGTCAGAGGAGTAAAGGGATGCCCGGAATAAAAGGATCAGAGGACAGAACCTCAAACTTCGGCCATGCCCTCTGCTTCTGCAAAGCAGAGCTTACCCTAAATCCCATCCTCCCATTTCCTGAGGTTTATCCATATTTTTCCTCTCATCACAAACCAAAGGCTCTCTTACAGGGAAGGACACGGTTTGTTCATACAGGTCATAAAAACCAAACTGGGAGGATCTTTCCACCAGGGAAGTTCTTCCTTTTGAAGGATAATAATAAAAATACCATCATAATCATCACTGAATGCAAATTTTTACCTCTTGGTACTTTTAAGTCAAGCAAGCAAGTATTTTCCTTGGTATAAGAGTTCTACTATTTGCTGCTGAAATAGGGAGAAAACAATTTTGGGTTATTGGTCCTTCAGCTGTGGGAGGGTTGTGAGGAGCCCTGCACACAAAGTATGGGACCACAAGTGGTTGTCCCCATTCCTGGCACCTGCAATGGCTGTCCCTGCAGGAAGGCTGAGCATCCCCCAGCAGCTCACAGCAACGGTAGGAGAATTCTGCCACCAGTCCAGCAATGGCAATTATTTGTCATTTATCTTTGTGAGTGAGCACACCTCTATCTCCTTCCCCACCTGACAGCTACCACACTGCTCTGTAGTAAAGGAAATCCAACACATGAACACTACTAGAAAAAACTTGGAATCACAGAAATATTAGTGAATGCAAAAGCTCTCCATGGCAAATGTGCTTGTCTGTGCCGTTTGTCACAAAAGACCAGAAGGTGCTCCCTGCACAAGCAGCCCACAGAACTCAGAGAGCTGTCTGAGGAGAGAGGACATCACCACTACCTTAATTAACTGCAAGACAAAATTGCAATTAGTGCTATACAGATTTAGACCCACAAGAAAAAGTTAAAACATGATCTGCCCAGGATCAGATAAAGCAAGAGCTCAAGAGCACTTACTTCTTAAGCTGAAAGAGATGTTAAGTCCTGCTCAAGGAGGGACTGAGATAATCACTTAAATCAAATCAGCAAGTAGAGACAATCCGAGAATAAAGTCAGGCTCCCAAGGCACCTGCACGGTGTCATTCCCCACTGACTTTTCCTTCAGTTCAGTTTTCCTGCCATGCCCCTCCTGAATAATGCTCAACACTGATGCTAAAATATCTAAACCCCATCCCTGAGCAGCCCTTTCCAACTGCAGTCAATTCCAGCCAGGCAGGAAAAAGCAGCAGGTTCCCAATAATATTCCTTCAGCCAGTTTGGATGAGCAGTAACTGCTGACAGGGAAAACACAGGTTTGAAGTCCAGGTGTAAGATTTCATAGTAGCCCTTTAAAAGGCAAAGTTCCCAATTCAACTCCATGTGTTTAGTTTGGTTGTTGCATTTCAGATTAAGGGTCTAGTTAAAAACAGCCAAGGAGGGGCTAAAAATCCCTTTTCTTCCATCAGAAAACCTGAACTGATTATGGTTTTCATTAGAGAAACCACATCTGGACTTTGCCAATGTGCTTTGTTTAGTTTTTTAAGGCAAGTTACTGTGAGACATTTTCCATCTGAAAGTTTTTCTTAGGAATCAAATTCGAGTTGGTCAGGTGGACAGTGAACCTTAAACTCAGTAACAACTTGCACAAGTCCCAAGGAAGAGCCACTGAGGGATGAACTCCCCGTGCTGGACCTGCCCCTCCACACAGAACCTCAGCACATCTGCAGAGCGAACAGCCCCAAACCGGCACAGACACTTTGGTTTCACCACCAGCAACTGCCTGGGTGTCACCCGGAGCTGAGACACCCGGAGTGCCCACCAACCTCGGACTGCAACCAACAAACTGCCTTGGAGGTGTTTCCCTGCAGGGTTCAGCTTCAAAACCCAGCCCTACTGCAGCCTGTAGTTTGCAAACCAGAGGTAAGTGTTAACTTCTATTTACAGCAGATCTCCAAAGCAAACCTGCACCTGTGAAAACACCCCCAGGCGAGCCTTTTTTTTCTTTTTTTTAAGAAGGGAAAAAGGTTGATTTAACATCAAGTTCCAAGGCAGAGACTATTAAACATGCTTTATGTTTCAAAACATGCAAAGTAGGATTTAGCAATTTCCACACAAAACAAACAAATAAGGAGGACTCTGATAAGAAAGCCAAGAGGCAAAGCAGTTGTGCCAGGAAACAGCAGGAACTGCCCCAAGGATCACAAACGAAGCTCCTGGAAGAGGGTCTGTGGCTCCTCAACAGCAGCCCAGGGAGGCTGGAGGCCAAAGCATTTTGGAGGAGCTTCACTGTCACAAACGCAGGCTGCCAACAGGAACTGTGGCTGAGCTGCCTCTAAGGTGGCAAACCTCCCTCCAAACACAATAAGGCTGAAGGAAAGCCTTTGTTGTTATTTTGTTTTTGCTGCCCACTCAGCCAATTTAAGAGTTTACCCTGGAGACTTTTATCTTGCAGCACAACTTTCTGTTACCAGCATTAAAGCAATATTTCCAAAAGAAACTGCCCAAACTCTCAGGAAACTGAACCCAAGCAACTTTTATAAAGATAACACAGATTACAACATTATTCAAGAGCAATATTTTCTTTGCTCCGAGTCCCTTAAAATTAGTACAGTGGAAAAAAACACAGAGAAAGTTATAAAATCCCAAAGAAGAAATAACTACAAGACATTTAGAATGCAAGGAGGTTTTCTCCCACGTAACAGATGAAACCTGGGCGAGGAAGTGAGAAAATTAAAAGGCGAAAACCCCACGGGTGGATGTGCATCTCTTGGCACCTTTCCCCTCTGGCACTGAATAATCCTCCTTGCATTCTAAACCCTTGGTGCTCTATGCCATGCCATACCTGAGCTGCCACAGGTTAGTAGTGCTTTGTTAGTCGATTTGAGGTGCCCAGGAGAGTTTAGTGCATTGCTACAGGAGCCTGGCTCTGAATTCAAGTTATGTGCGCTGGGAGATGCCAGGGGGCTGCAATACAGGTTTTTCCATCTACTGGCTAGAAGGAAAAATACAACAAAGCCACAAAGGTTATCAAATTGGGTTTGAAACAGAGAGCAAGATAAAGAACATGATACAGAGGTATCAAACAGGATTAAATGCTGTCACAGAGGTATGCAGTGACGTGCCAGTGACAGGATGTCACTGGTTTTGTCCCTTCTGAAGAATTCCAGGAATAATTCCTGACAAATTGGCTTCAGAGGAGCCATACATTTAGGAAAGTTCCAGGGCTGAGCTCCCCACATGACAGTTTTCACCAGTATCTGCCACTTCTACCCCCCACCTTCATTTTAAAGAAATCACTGAACTTTATATTTACACATGTGCTATTCTGAAGTTTTAATGCTAGAATCAAGACAGCATTAAACCACAAAAACTATGCCTTTAAATGAAAGGAGAGCAAATTAATGTCAAAAGCAACTCTTTGAATTCAATTTATTCAGCACACACACTCACGTGTTCAGGAAACACCTAGAATAAGCCAGGCAGCAACACTTAGTGCCCCCATCCTTACTGGGGGTGGAAATGAGCAGCTACAACACAGAGGAAACACTCAGACTGCGACCTGGGTATATTCAAGGGGTTGCTGAATGGCCCACAGAACTCCATTCTCCCTATTCAGAGTGTACCAGCTTAAGAAAATAATGAAGATTCAGCATATAAATAAACTTCCTTTTTTATTTCTCCCCCATGGGTCAGACTATTTTAATTAAAAGGAGTGACAGAGTTCAACTAAAGCCTGAAACGGTTCAGACAGAAAGCAAAGAGGTCATCAAATGGACTTTCATTCAAAATTTTAAGTGCAGATGTTTCAGAAATGCAAACAAAGTTTGTTCTCAAAGTATATTCAGTTATCTCAAATCAGGAATTTCAAGGTTAAATTCAAAAGAAGCCTGATGACAAACAGTGCCAGATACTGGTGGTATGAAAAATACAAAACCACACCAAACACCCAAAAAATTACCTCAGTCTTGAAATCACTGAGGTCAAATTAGTGGCTAAACTGGAATCAGAATATTTGCATTCACATGGAGACAAACCCAGCCAATATCAAACCCTCAGACAACAACTTTGTTCCCAAACTGGGAGTTTTATTTCCTGCAGTTAAGAACATCCCTGGACTTCAAAACAAAAACTTCCAAGTGTCCTTGGCTCTCAGGACTTCAAACCCTTTTACACACGGACCTGGAGCACATTTGAAAGGACAAGGGGAAGATACCCACCAGCTTGAGAGGTAGGAATGGAATAAACTCATTTTTGTCCTGAAGAAAACCCTGCACCAGCTCTAACAGTTCTTCCACCAGGGAAGGGCCAATATGGGACTGATCCTTCCATCCTCTGGAAAAGCAAACCACAAACCAGGGTCCCAGAACACTGACTGTGATGATGGATGTCACAACTCCACAGAACCCTCCATGTTTTCATTCCAGGCACATGAAGTCAGGGATATTCCCTCAGGATTAAGTAGCGCAGCCAAAAGCCACCAGGAGGTGCTTTTAGGGGATGATAAAACTGCAAGGCAAACCTGGTTTCCAAGTGACACAATTTCTTCAAGTTTAATACTTCATTATTGTAAGCTTTGAGCATCAGACAACTATTTTACATTTACATCTGGTAAGGGCAGAGGAGGAATAATCACCGTCAGAAACACTCAACAACACCAGGACTTCTCACATGGAAAAAAGCTGCAGTAACAGCTTCCTACGATCCCCTCCCCCACACATTTTCCCCTCTACATATCTTTCCCTATCTTTCCCATGAAAAATGTTTAAATATTCAAAACTTTAAAAATTCAAGAGCCTGCAAACAGACTGCTCAGAGTGTGAGCACATCGAGCCAAGCCAAGGAAGCCGGGCTGCCGTACCTTGGTCCAGCCTGTTGATGAGGGTCCTGCAGGCTGCCTCGATCTCGGGGCTGGGGTTGTCCAGCACCTGGCGGCACCATTTCAGGGGGGAGGCTGCTTTCTCCTCTGCACATTTCCTCGGGGACACGTAGAGCCTTTGCAAGGGTTCAGAGGAAGCAGGAAAAAAAGGCTCATTAGCTCAAAGCAGGAAAAGCAAAGAGTACAACTTAGAGCAGCCACAGTCCAAATGAAAACAATTTGAGTTTAAATTGGATGTTACGACTCGCAGACAGAATTTACCACCATGACAGTGAAATCCAAGGGCTTTGCAGAGACAGTCCACAGGTTCCAGCCTGGGTTAGTGCAGTACTCCTAGAAGTTAAGTTGTTGGAACCTTCCCCATCACCTGTCACCCTCCAAAAATCCACCTGCTGACAAAGGCAGCAAGGCTGGGACGTGGCCCTAACCCAAGCTACTTCCAGGGTATTTTTTATTAAAATCCCTCTGGATATTCCACCTGGTTTGCACTGCAGGCACCAGCAGCTCTGAGACAATGAATAGTCAAAAGTCCATTCACAGATTTCAGGGATAAAACACTTACAGGGAAGATTTAGAAGGTCTCAGACAGTTGGGAAGTGTGACTGTCAGTTATCGGCCTTTTTTCCTGCGTCATGTCAGATAAGTCCTCCCCAAGCCTGAGTGTTTGTCAGCTCCGTTACACCCACCATTGCTCTGCATATACACACAGGATTAGCCTGATGGAGGGACAGATTTAACCATCTTAGAGTCCTGGATTATTTACCAGGGATTGGGTGTAAAGCAGCATCTTCATCATATTTCCAAAGTACAAAATTCCTCTGAGAAAGGTCAAAAACTATATGAGCTTTTGTTAAAAAACAACTGCAGTACTTTATTTACATATCTCTCATTTGTGAGTTTAAAGGCAAAAAAACCCAATGCAAAGCAGCTCCCTGTATTTTAACATTTTTGTTATTCAGCAGCACATTTAAAACTCTCAAGGGGAAAAGAAAAAAATCAGTCCTGTGTACAAAGAGAAATTAAAATGGCTTCAATTCTTGCACATCACTTAGAGAACAACACCCTGGTGCAGAGGGCAGTGAGACCTCCACCTAGACCTGGAACCAGACGGTCTTTTCTGAAACCCCTCATGTTTAAAACCCACAGAAACACTGTGGGACTCTCAGTTGTCAGGTGTCCTGTCCCCAACAGCAATGTCTGACCAAGATAGAACGTACAGACAACTGGGATATTTAAAATATTGTACAGGCATCAAAATGTCTGTCTGACCTATTGCCCTGTCTCCTGCCCTGGAGGCAGGTAGGGATAAATTATCCCAGGTAGGGATAAATATGGGAAAAGTCAATCTAAAAGCTCTACTGATGCAGAAAGCTGCCCTGGACTCCGGTGTGTTTGGGGCTACCAGATGGAGCGTCTCTGCGTGCAAGAGCTCTCCAAATACTATTTGTCACTTGTGGAAGCTCATTATTCCCTATTTTTTGCCTCCTGACACACCACTCATGACCTCAGAGCCTTCACAACGCCCCTGTCCTGGCCAGAGCCATCTTTTTGAGGGAGTCAAGACTCAGCCTCTTCACTCACATCTCATACAGAAGTTTTTCCATACCAAGCTTTACACAAAACCACGTGCAAATAGAAAAATCCAAAAGCTAAATTGCTGTTGACAAAACAAATGCTGAGAAACATGAACACAAATATTCCTGACTGTCCAACGTTACCTTTTAGTAAAGCCCCCACAGCGTTTCTGCACGGATAAATGAGCATTGCAACCACTCAGATCCAATAAAACAGAGGAAGCAAAGTGCTCCCTCTCTCTGGATTTATTTTACAGTTCAGACCACAAAAGGAGCAGTAAAACCATCAAACAAAAAAGAGGCCAACAGCCTCCTTAGGGCAGGTCACACTGTTCTTCACATATTTTAGGTTAAGGGAGAAAATCCTGCTCTGCTTCAGCAGTCCTTGTTCCTCCCAGCTCCTTCCCTGCCTCTGACCGTGTTTCCACCCAGGACTGTCCCAGCTGAGCATGAACACTTGTGTGACTGCCAGAACCTTTTCCACACGGAGCAGAGCTGTCAAGAGCCCTCTTGTCTGCCAGAGGACTCTCATTTTTCAGCTGACAAGTCTACTGCCAAGAGATGCTTTCACTCACAATTTCCCCAAACTCAATTAAGTAATACAGTTTTTCAGAGCACTGACAGGCAACTTCTAAACTAAGAGGAATTCCTGTTTGATTCCACAGCCTCAGGTTTACTGGCTTCCTTTTTAAGTAGCTTTGGGGCTGGATTCAACACTCTCAGCACACTGACATCTCAAAATGTGCTGGCAGAGCACATTCTGGAGCACTGCACAGCCTCTGCTGCTGCACTGAAAGCACCAGCCCCACAAACACGCAGCAGTATTTCTCGGGACACAATATTTAGAACCAAAAGTCACCTTTTACTGCAGAGCAGTGTCCCCCTTCAGCAGCCACACAGCACCAGCAGATGGGTTAACCCACCATCACACTGCCAGGGAGATAAAACAGCCTTTCCTCCAAAAAAGCGGGGGTGATAAGCTAAAAGCACACAATTTTATTTCTGGGGGTGCAGGCTCCGAGGCTGTTTGATCTGTGAGGTTCACTGAACCCCACAAGCTGCCCTGGGCACCCCAGGCAGGACCCCCCCTGCCTGAGCCAGTCAAAGCCTCTGGGGTGGACAAAGCCCCGAGCACTGACCAGGCTTTACTCTGCAGTTTGTTCCAAGGGCTCAGCACTTCGTGTGAGGCACGTCCTGTTGAAACGGCTTTGAACCACATTTTCTTTTGTCAAACTGCAAATGATGCTCAGTTATTTAGATCGTTACAAGGCCTCATCCAAAATGCAGCAAGTAAACATTTGGGCATATATTCCCAGTTTGATGTGTTGGGGTTTAACTGCATAAATCATTCAACATGAGTGAGATTTGCTTCAGCTTCTGAGAGGAAACCTTTAGATAAAGTATCTTTAATTTCTGCTTACTCATGTTTGGGGTTCACTTTCAGATACAAAGTATTTAACAACAAACACCTCTGGTAAGAGCCAAGCAGGTGCAGCTGTGCCACAAGCACAATGTGAGATTTTTCCTCCCTTAAGACTGTAGGCCCCCAAAAATAATTTGTGGCACTTTATCCTGATATAACCCAATGTACTACAAAGCAAAGCATCTTCTGGAGATACTATTTTTCTTTTGGAATCAACATCACAGGAGGATTTACTGGACTTACTGGCTGCTGTTGTTTGATTTTGAAACTGCTGCTCTAAATAAAGACCCCCCTAAAACCTCCTCAACTTGCACAGTGCACTGAAAAAAAGCACCTTCACAATTCAGTAACACCCCTGAGCAGCTTTAAGTCAGCCTGGCCTGAGAATTTCAGATCCTCATCACGCAGAATATTCGCACTGGCCATCTATAAATCATAAGAAGAGAATCCAGGCTGCAGAAAGCTCCAGAAGCAGCACATTAGCAAATTAAACTGAGCGTAAAGTGAAGCCCATCTTTGAAGACACATGCCTGGTTTATTACACAGCTTCCACAGCACTTGGCACCCGAAGCTGCAGCAGTTCCAAAAATGGCAAACACCACTGATTTTCAAACCTCTGAGCTACAGACAGTGCAAGGAGAGAGACTGTGGCAGCCCAGTGTGTTTAGAACAATTTAGCTTTAGAAGATACACCTCCATGAAGTACTAAAAGCAGCTGAATTCCTCTATAAAGCATATATTTCGAACAGACAACACATTTATTTTCCTTTCCCTTACATATCAGATTTCAGAGAGTTGATTTTCAGACCTATTACTGTGCTTTGCTGCTCTAATCTCGAATCTAAACACTCCTGCTGAACAGAAATACCAACACAGACAAGGCTGTGCTGGAAAGCCACAGTGAAACAATACTGCCCAGGTCCTGAAATGATAGAAACTTAAAAGGAAGAAATGAGAAAGATCCCGTGGACAACACCCCACACAAAAACATTCTGGTACCAGTCCAGGCAGAGGTTTGAGCCTTTATTCCCAAGAAAGAGAAATTGCAAAGATTTTAACAAAAGGTACTACGCAGATACTTTCTCATGTCTCTGGAGAGACTAATCCTGCTGAACAAACCCCCCAGTCTGGTCACTGAGTCACAGCAGCTCTAAGGATTTCATCAGCTTAATCCCTGACCCGGCCACCCACCCCTACAAGGAGCAAAAGGCACCTTGGGGGACAACTTTGTGCTCAGTGTCCCCTGCATGAGGATGCTGAGCAGCAGCTGCAGCACATCAAGAGCCTTTTCTGCACCTTTTTGGCATCACAATTGAGCGATCTCCCTGGCCACACCTCTGCTCAGAGGTGCAGTGTACCGGGAGCCCAGGCCTGGAGCACCTCCCCGAGGACTCAGTCAGGAGGGATTCACCCTGCAAGGCTGTGCTTGGCACGCAATGCCAGGGGAGCAGCTGGGTATTCCCTGTCAGGTGACTCTGCAGCAAAGGTGGCTCTGGGATCGCTCCCACAAAGCTGCACAGAGGGTTTGGAAGGAGCTTGTGGCTCCAGGGGATGTCCCAGAGAGGCAGATGTCACACACCCGCTGTGTGACAGCTCAGCTGGCACGGGGGTAAATGTGCTCCTCACAGCAGCCAGAGCCACAAAAGGGCTGGGATAAGTCACCTGGGTTTATTTAATTCCACACCTCGGGAAGGCTGACCAGTCTGAGAAAGGAAGACCTTGCAAACTGCTGCTTTTAAGTCATGTCCATCTTGTCAGCAGAGTCTGTCACAAGGAGAGATCACAGGGAAATATGGGCTGGCCTGGGGAAGGGCACAAATGGATTACACAGAGAGCAGGGAGTTAAAGTTCTCCCCCAAATGAGAGGCACAAGGGGACGCATTGGTCCCGTTCCTGGGGTTTGTGCAGAACCACATCCTCATTTGGTGGAGCTTCTCCAGACTTTCTTTCCCTTTGTCTGAGGGTACGAGCAGCCAAGAACAATGATATCTCCAGGAGTGAATCAAAAGCCTTGAAACATGAATAGAGAGGGTCACTGGACACAGGGCAAGGCTGAAAACACACACTCCCAGGAGAATCCTAAAGAGTAATTCTTTGAGCAAACCATGCTGCTCCTCCCTACAAACACTGACTCAAGGGCACCCCACTTGCTGTGTTGAACATGGATTCGAGCAGGAGACAACAAAACACTGAGGTGAAGGCAGCACAGCTTGCTGTCAGTGAAAGACAGGTTTTGGGAATGAAACCTGTGCAAGGCATGGATGCAGCAGCAACACCGGGTTCACCTGAGTGACAGAGACTCCTTCTCCTCACCCCACAAAAAACAGGCCTACATTAGGCTGAGCAGGCACTCACAAACACACCCTTAAGATTTTACATATTCTTCTAAAAGAAACTCTGTAATTTAAAAGAAATGTAAAGAGGTTCTGTTGGATGGATTTGTGGGATTGTTGTGGTGGGTTTTTTTAAAAAGCAGAAGAACATCCATAACAGCTTCTCTGCAGGCCCATGTTAAACCACTGGCAGCTTCACCACTGGGATGAAGTTGTTAAGCAACAGCAGGAGCAACACAGGGCAGACACAAACACAGGCCTTGTTCCTTTCATCAAGGGGAAAACCTGAAGTTGTTCAAGGTGAGGCATGGACAGAGTTTGGTTTTCATCCCATCAGAGGGGATGGAGGCAAAAATAGTCTAATCCAGTAAAAAGGAAGAAAAGTCTTGAAAAAATTTAAGGTTTTCACTTTTGCTATTTCTTCATCTTTCCCTTCTTCATCCACTAACACATTAATAAGCATATTTTATAGTCCAGAGGGGGATGGAATTTGAATCATTTCATCCTAACTCCAAATGAAAATTCTCTCTCTCAAGTCTCACCAGGAAAAACAACATCACTTGGTCTGTTCAGCCTGGAGCAGAGGAGACTGAGGGCAGAGCTCACCAGGGGCTGCAGCTCCTCCCAAGGGGCAGCTCCAACCTCTGCTCTCTGTGAGCAGTGCCAGGACCCAGGGAACAGCTGGAGACAAGTCAGGAGAGGGCTGGGTTGGATACCAGGAAAAGGTTCTTCCCCCAGAGGGTGGTGGGCACTGCCCAGGCTCCCCAGGGCAGTGGGCACGGCCCCAAGGCTGCCAGAGCTCCAGGAGGGTTTGGATAATGCTCTGAGGGACAGGGTGGGATGGTTGGGGTGTCCTGGGCAGGGCTGAGGGATTGGACTGGATGGTCCTTGTGGGTCCCTCCCAATTCAGGAGATTCTGTGATTCTCTGAAGTGGCAAAACACCAAACAACCAAACTCCCACAAAGCATGGGAATGCACAAACAGCTGAACACAAATCACTGCATGAAAAACAACAAACTAAACACACAGAAAATCACAACTTACTTCCTACGTACGAGGAGCACCCAAGAATGGCAAAAACTACGGAAGACAAACAAGGTAATCCTACCAGAAGCATATCTGGTTTGTTCCCTTCTGTTGGGATAACAGCCTTCCCCAAACAGTCAGGAGCTGCCCTGCACTGGAGTCTGAGGTGAGCACCACACTGAACTCCACAGCACGGCCAGCCCAGTTCCATCTGATTGGGTCTCCAGGCTATTTACAATTTTGAACAGCTATCTGAGAAAGTGACCTGAGAGAGCAAGTCAGGGGCCAGGCAGCACAGGGCAGGGTTACAGCTGGGGGGCAGTGCCTCGGGTTTCACACCAGCTCAGGCACTACAGGGATGCTGCTAAAAACGAAGCCTTAGGGTTTCTGGGGACAGGGGAAGCAGCACAGAAACGTCTGCAAGTTCAGTCCAAATAAACCGAATCATTTCAAAATAGTGCAGGAACTGGGACTCCAGCTGCAACCACAGAAAGCAGCAATGAGCCCTCTCGCCACTGCAGGCATCTCCCAGGGAAATGGCTTTTGCTGTTCCCACTGCAGCTCCAGTGGCAAAAAACCCCCATGTGAACTTAACTAGAGGTTTCCAGCCTACTAAGAAATCATAGGGCAAAAGCACAATACCACAATAAAAATGACCTTACAGCTGGGACCTGAATGAGAAAGTAGAATGAGAAACATGTAAGATGTAAGCTTTCTCTTTTTTAAACTTTCCCACCCCCCAGCCCCTGTTTTAAACACTTCCATACTTTAAAAGTATACAAAATGAATTCTTAGTGTTCTTTAAGGTATAAAACATCACCTCAATATATTTAAGAACCCATCAGCAAAAAGGACTGGCTGTTACAAGTTATCAGTTCACTGACAGGAAAAAAAAAGCCATTTACAAAAGTGGAAAAGTATCTAAAGTACACATGATACGTATCAATATTAGCCAGAGATTTTTTCCTTATGTATAATATCAAAGAAAGGATTGCAAATACAACAACACAGCTCTCCCCTTTGACTAATACACTGCTCAGCTCCCAGCCGGGCAGGACAAAATTCGCCCAATCAGCAAAGCCACCTTTACTGGAGCTGATCCTAAACCCACAGAGCAGTAAGGATGTTTTGCTGGTTATTTTGGTTTCTTTTTTTTTTCTTTTTTAACAAAAACCCTCACTCTCCTCCACCCAGTTTTCTGGTTACTGCTACGGAAATGCATCAATACCTGCTCAGGCTGGACAGGAGATGTGTTTATGCTGAGAATTTGGGATATCTGGCAATAGGCACAGGCCTGCATTACTGATTGCACCCACATTATTCCCTCCCCACTTTGAGAACAAGAAGCCATCATTAAAAACAGCTTCTTGCTTCAGCAGGTTTGTTTGACAAGAAGAAAAGGGAACAGATGGAAGCGAGGCAGCACAATCAAAGGTAATTTATGGCAACAGCACTTGCACAAGGGCTTGGATCCCCAGCCTCATCCAGCTCCTCGGGGCACCTCTGCTCATGTGTTACCCTATTGCAACCAAATCTGGCAAGAAAACACAGGACACAAACCCACAAAGATCCTGCAAGTGAAAGGTGCCTGGAAAAGAAGGACCAGCTGAAGGGAAGGTTAAAGAATGGAGGTTCTGGGCAAAGAATCTCTCCTGATTGCACTGGACCAAATTCCCTGCCTGGCTAAACCTCAGACTGTCTGAGACCCAACAGTTTGAAGGATCTCTCATGTCACAGGCTATATAAACAGAATATAATACTGGCTGCTTTCATTAACATGTAAATCATAAAGCCTGTCTTCTAAATTCAACTTGTTAAATACATTCCCTGATTTATTTATTTACAGGGAATCTGATCAAAATGCTGTTTAGAAATGCTGAAGAGTTTCAGGGACCAAGTCAGAACCAGTACCTGGGTTTTAAAAGTAAGCTTGCAAAGGAAAAAAACATCCTGTTTTAAATACAACCTTGAATTTAGGCTTGAGTTGATGGCATTACCTCAGTGAGCTCCATTCCATTAACACAAACTCTACCTTCAGTTTAACAGCTAATGAAGGTTTGGGTTGTATTCAGCAGCGCTGTCCTCGCTGCCAGATTCATCTGGCTACACAATTTTGAAACCCAATTTGCAGAGCCCTGAGGCTCCAAAGTCTTAAAAATTAAGAAAATTAAGAAAAAATGCTGCCTCTCCTGAGAAAATTAAGGTAAAATCCCAAGTCCCAGCTATTGCATGAGCTGGAATTAAACTCAAACTTTAAATTTCCCTTGCCCTTCCAAAGGTAGTTAATGTGCTGATTTATTACACAAGTTCT
This sequence comes from Sclerurus mexicanus, assembly GCA_013396755.1. NCBI lineage: Eukaryota > Metazoa > Chordata > Aves > Passeriformes > Furnariidae > Sclerurus > Sclerurus mexicanus. The sequence continues at coordinate 311,791 of VWZF01000726.1, forward strand.
AAACACGGCTGCTGGTGGAGGGGAGAGTCCCACAGAGTCGGGTCAGTTAAGGATTACATCATTGATCTGCTTCAGTTCATGTCTCTAACAAAAGAGATGGTGAACTGCAAAGAAACAGCCTCCAGGAAATGGAAATGGTTTGTCTTCTCAGGTACCAGCAAAAGCCACAAATTCCACATGGTCTAGGGATTCTTATTTACAAAATTCTTATTTCAGTACAGGATCTGAGAAAGGTTCAAAAGCTTTGCTATTCATTCATCTGCACGTGCTATTTATAATTAAATTTAGAGGGAAAGGAAGTTTCTGTGCTTGCTACAGCAGTGTCAGGAAGAAAGGGGGAAAGACAAGCCCTACAGTTACATGGATTTTTTTAAAAACAACATTCTGGTGCAATGGATATAAAAATAAGAAGAACTAATGAGAACTGTATTCTTGCTGCTAAAAATCAAAGCCCTGTGTGGAAATCGCTTCATACCCTTAAAAGTAGCTGCCTACCCAAACACAGAGCTCCCACCCGCGGCTGGAGAAGTTCCCTCTCCCACCAATGCCTGGAGACACCTACCAGCAATCCTCCTCTTCCGTGCAGTTTTCAAGTTCTAACACCTTCACTTCGTCCAGATCTTCGTTATTGGAAAGGCTTTCTAGGTCTCCACACTTTTCCCTGGGATCCTGCTCGTGGATTCCGGCCGAGGCGTGGATGCCTGTGATGAGCACGCTGCCCACCAGCTCCGAGCCATTCCTCGTATCCACAGGTGAGGGACACCTGCCCTCGCCAGCCCTGGGAGAGCCCTCCTCCTCGGGGGCGCTGTGGCAGCTGTACTGCATTTGGGTATCCACGGCTCTTTTTAAGCAGTTGTTCTCCCCTTCCTCCTGCCTTATTTTGCTTAACTGGCTGTGCAGATCGGCCATGATTTGCAATTCCTGCTCGTCAGTGATGGCGTTGATGCTGTTGTTGATCTCCATCCCGTTCAGCCCGGGGCTGTCCACGCCGGGCCGGATGTCACCCGCCACGTTTGTCCCCAGCATGTTCCTGCTGCTCTTGGTTCTGGGGTGCTGGTTCTCCAGCTCCAGCCTCCTCACCAGCTCCCGCAGCTTCCGCACCTCGGCCAGCTCCGGGCCCACCTCCTCGGGCGGGGGCTCCGTGCCAGGGCCCATGGCAGGGTGCTCCGGGGGGGCCCGGCCCAGCTCAGGCTCCAGGGGGTGATCCTGCTGGATGAGCGGGGCGTTCCCGGGCACCACCATGGTCCAGCACGGGCAGCTCCACTGCAAGGCACCACAAACGTATCAAAGCTCCGCAAAGACGTGCAAGATTTTAAAGAAAATTTAAGCAGACATGGAAAGTTCTGGGTTTTTTAAGGATCAGCTAATTGCACTGGGGGAGGAGGTGGCTGAAGGTAATCAAAATCGTTGCTTTTGAACACTGCAAATCCCCCAAATTCCTGGTTTTATATGGCTAGGATGTGCACCTGCTTTGCTATAAATGAACTGATATAAAAGGAAGCTGATTTAATCACCCCACAATAGTTTGGTTTCCATCTGTTTACCAACAAAATACATAAGAAAAGCACTGATTGAGCAAAGTCAGGAAACATCATTAACAAGGTGCTGACGTCAGGCAACACCAGTGTTAAGAAAATGGTAAAAACATCCTTTGTTTAATCCCAGGTTTATCCTGGAAAAGCAGAAAAAAAACTCTAAAACATTTCTGTATCACCTTACACAAAAGCAACAACAGGAACTGCAGTTACTGTGGTGCATGAAAATAAGCATAAATAATGTCTTTGCTGGCATATTTTCCTGTTACAACTCTAAAAAGAGAGGTGGAAACACAGCAAAGTCCAGAAAAAACATATATCCCACCATAAGGTTACATATTCCACTAAGTTCCATAAACTAAAGCCATCCCTGTGCTTTTCCTTAGTTGAGAAAGGACAGCTCACTGCCACTCAGGGAGCTTTGACCTGCACCAGGTGCTCAGGCTTCCCAAAAAACATAAAGTGCATTTTACACCACTTTTACAGCACTCTCAGAGTAAAAACCACACACAGTTTTTCCCCCTCTGCTAGTGATTCATGTGAGTTTTCAGTTTCATTGGGTGCATTAATTCCAAACTGACTCTGCACTGCAAACCTCTAATACTGAAAATCCCCTAATTAATGGTCCACAGTGCCAGTAAAACGGCTCAAAAATTAGAAATCCTCTCTATTTTGCAGGAGGGCAAACAGACTGAGAGAAGAGGGGGTGAGACAACACAGCCAATTCAAAGTTGAAAAGATTTGATGTTGTGTTACAGCTGAAATCAAACCCTGATTTTTTGTGGCTGGGGATGTTCTTCCCCCTTCCTTTGCTGCCTGAAAATTTCTCTTATTTTTAAGGCCGAAGTGCCTGCAGGTACAGGAAACCACGAAAATTAACTGTCACACAAAGCAAGGAAGGTTAAAGAAACCCACCCCTATAAGTACGTCAGCAACTCCCTATTCCACAGTCATTTGGAAAAGCAGTAGCTGGGTACGTTTCCTAAAAACCACAGTTTTATTTTGTTGTTTGGGTTTTTTCACCTGACATCTCTTTTTTTTTTGCCCTCTACATGCAAGATGAAAATTTGCAGCTTCTCTTTGAATTAATAATGAGCACGAACAGCACTTATGAAGAGCCTAAGCGAACACATTTTACACACAGCCCACAAACAGCACTGCTGAAGGCATTTTGCCTTGGGAAAAGGAAACCTAATGTGCAGTTACTATGCAATCCCATCCCTACTCGTGTGCCAGCTTCCAAAAACCTCCTTGCGTGGATTCTCACTCCTACAAAGCCACCTGATCCCTTACCGGGGACCGGCACAGTGCGACTTCCAAGGAGCGTAAGGGACCAGCGCAATTTCCAAAGATATCCCAAAGCTCAGGAACTCTGAGGATGTGCCAGGGGGGAGTTTAGGAGTTCCACTGTCCAAGCAAAACACAGTGACCCAAAAGGGGTGGATAGCAAGGAGATGGGTCACCCAAAAAATCCGTTCCCCTCCAAGGGTGAGGAGCTCAAATAAAAACCCCATAAACGCGGGGGAAAAGCAGATTAAAACCAGTAAGTGTAAAAACCACCCAAATAAAGCAGCGAGGACGCAGGAGGCAAAAGATACAAACCTGCAAAACTTAATTTCAATGTGTACTGGGGGAAGAAACTAAATATATTTTAAAAAACAAACAAAACAAA
>VWZF01000728.1:0-17638 GCA_013396755.1 Sclerurus mexicanus
AATGGATTTTTTAGGTGAGGCGCCGAATGCGCAGAACTAGCCCCACCTAAGGTTCGTCTGCCAGGGCCAGGCAAGGTTGGATGGTGACAGCGAAGTCCTCAGGACGTAGGTTTGGTTAGAGTATCCTTCTCTTAGATGGATGGCCTTACAGGGCTAAGCGAGATGCATCTGCCCGGGTTTGGAGTTAGCGTTATTCTTCTCCTAGGATGGTTGCTGGGGGGCTGACGAGCCCATCCTGCCCATGGACACACTTTTTCTGACGCTTCAGTTGAGACCTGACTAGCATGGGAGACCCTACTGGAGGCATGTACCACCGCCAGTACTGCTCGCAACCTCATAAGGGCACGCAGGCTTCTCCCCTGCGACAAGGGGGTGTCCATGGAGAAGATTTGCCCTATATTGCTCATTGAAAACATGTTCCAGAAAGATAACACTTTTGCTGTTTCGAAAAAAACGGATTTCACAGTACTTCCCATGTAGCTTTCATTCTATAGATAAATTACTCAGTTTAAAAGAAATGTATATTTATTTCCTATTTGAATTTGCCTACTTTTGTCTTCCAGCCACTGGTCCTTGCTATCTGGTCCCTAATCTGCCAGAACAAAGAGCTCTCTGTCTGTTATTAAAGTGATTACACACTGCGATGAAGTCACCTTTCACTCTTCTTCTTCATAAACTAAATCTACTGAGCACTCATGAATAGCAGAAGAAGCAATCCTAAAGTAGATATCCAGGCTGGTATATTTCAAGTTTGATGTTCTCAACAATCTAAAACTGCTTCTTCTAATGGGAAGTGTTAAACTGCCTTATCAGTTCTGCTTATAATTTTACAAATGGCAAAGTGCAATTGATGTCCTCTAGAAATCACTTTTCCATACATCATCGCAAGTGAATTGGTTTAATACCGAACTTGAACACTGCAAATTTAATTTCCTGACTTTCATGTCTTTAATTTCCAACACAGTTATAGTTGCTTATATAATAATTTTGTATATGCCTTTTCATTCTAGCACCAAAGAATGAATTTTATAACAAAATAAAAAAAACCCTTATGAATGCTGGAGTAGCAATATATATCTATTGTGTCCATTTGAATGGTTACTATTAAAATGAGGTGAAGACTACAATTCTTATCAAAGACCCAGAGATGATGCAATATAGTGTTTCTGTAACAGAAGTGACAATGCTTGAAATGTATTAAATTAACTTAGACTGATAAAAATAAGGCATTTTGGAGAGGTGTTTGCAGTCATTGCATAAATAACGGTAGGGAAGGAATGGATTACTACTGCAGCATGTCAGGTGAATGCTTTGCAGTATTTCTGGAGGTAAGTCAGAAATGTTTTGGGCCCCTGTTTTTATGCCTCCAAACCTCCATTTCCTACCAGAAAGTAGGATATGAATGTTAGCATCAGCACTAATTTTATTCCTTGTTCTGCAATTATTTATGGATGTATTCCACTCTTTTATGAAAGTAAATATGCTTAAAGTAATTCTCATATATGAACATTACAAAAAAAATCCTACTGTATTCTTTGTTTATGTCATTAAGTCATCATTAAGTAATGATTACTACTGATCTGAAACTAAACACTATTTTCACATTGTGTTTTGTTTTGTTTTGCTTTGCTTTGTTTTGCTTTGTTTTCAGTTGTTCTACTCGCACCTATGCAAGAAACTAGGCCTTAATATTCTAGTTTATAATAACAAATCATTACTCTTGCACAACTGCTACATCCAATATATGTTTTTGAAGCAAATGAGACAAAACTTACCCAGAAAGAAAATAGTATTTGTTACAGTTATTAACCACAAATGGAATGAGTTGATTGAGTAGATCTTAGAAATGCTTAAAATTATACCTAGAAGCAAAGAGCTGGCCACCTACATACTGCAGCTAATTCGCTTGGCTAATTTTAAATTTCTGCAACGCTCTGGGGAGAATATGTCTTTCAGAATGGTCTTGCAGTTATTTAAATGGGACAGGCAGATTCCAACTGACTCACAGTGGAAGCTGATTATGGTATTTCTCAGTGGACGTTGATATGGTTTAACACCATCCAGCAACTAAGCCCCACACAACCACTCACTCACTCCCCCCTGTCCCAGTCATATGGGGGAAAGAACTGGAAAGGTAAAAGTGAGAAAATTCATGATTTGAGATAAAGTCAGTTTAATTGGTAAAGCAAAAGATGCACACACACACAACCAAAGCAAAATGAGCGAATTCATTCAACACTTCCCATGGGCAGGTAGGTGTTTAGACATCCCCAGAACAGCACGGATCCACTGTGTTTAAGGTTTGCTTGAGAAGATGAATGCCATCACTCTGAATGTCCCCTCTTCCTTCTTCTTCCCCCAGCTTTATATACTGAGCATGATACCATATGGTATGGAGTGTTCTTTGGGTGAGTTAAGGTCAGCCCCCCTAGCTGTGTCCCCTCCCAACTCCTTATGCACCCCCAAGCCACTCGCTGGTGGGGTCAGAGGCAGAAAAGACCTTGGCTCAAGCGCTCAGCAACAACAAAAACCTCATTGTGTTATCAACATTAGCCTCATGGTAGATCCAAAACACAAGCCTGTATCTGTTACTAAGAACAAAATTAACTCTATCCCAGCAGAAACCAGGACAGACAGAGACATAATTTTATAGCAGCACCACAAAGCAGCACTCATTGCAAAGTTTCAAGTTCCTATTTTTTGATGCAAAATCAAGTTGTTATAAATACTGCTAGTTTTGAAGGTGATATTTCAAACTATAATGTAAGCTGGACAAGTCTTTATGATTTTCATTTGTATATAGTTTATGTTTAATCCTATTAAGTGTTAAATAGGTATTTTTCATGTGGCAGACAATTACCAAGCACAGGTTTGGGTTTACAGCTGGGTTTCTTACTAAAAAAAAAAAAAAAAAAAAAACCAACAAAAAACCCTAAACAAACAAAAAACCCCAAAACAATAAAAAACTAATGCAGAATTGATTTTGCATTAATTGTAAAGTCAAAGTTTCCATTTAAAGCTATATGACTTGCCAAGTGATTTTCCAAGGGCAAGTCAGACTTCATAACAATGGGGCATTGCCTTTATTGTGGCTTTGAGGTTTTCACCATGTTTTGTTTCAAAGTGTTATAAGAAAGGACTCTGCAAACCCTCTATGGCCTTCATGCCATGTCAGAATTCAGAATAGGAATCACTAAACACACATTATCAAGTAGGCACTCTAAATCTGTTGTTCTGGATGATGGTGTCTCTCAATTCCTTGCAGTACTTCAGCCTTTTTTGACTTAGAAGGACACTTTCTAAGGAATTGTATGGAATGCTTATCTTCACTGTTCTCATCCTGACAAATGCTCCATATGAAAGGGAACAGCTGTCCTAAGAGAATTACCCTGGCCAGTACCTTCGGATTATATTTAGTAAATAAGTCTGTCCATTTTCCCTGGTCTTCGCTGTTTGCTTTTGTTTTTGTTTGGCCACACATACTAGCTCTCATGGCACAGAGGTTTTTGCTCTACCCATTCAGCTGATTTAAAATATAGTGCAGTTTTTCTTCATTGCGTCTTGTTCTGGTTTGTGGCTTTAGTGAAACCTGTATTTCTTAAAAGGGCTGGGAAAGAAACCTTCCTTAAACTGCCTGGCTTATGGATTTCTTTTTGCTGTCATCAATGTAGGAGGCAGTAGGTTATTAAGTTTTGCTCTGGCTTGTGCCCTCCAATTGATATGGTTGTGTTGGGTTTAAAATTCCATCCTGTCAAGTCTTGTAATGCTTGTTGCTGCCAGACAGTAGCTTGTGTTGAGCTTAGATAAGATATATTGCTGCTTCATTTTATTATACCACCGAAAGTATTAATTTTTTTCCAAAAAAGAAGTGATTTGGAGTAACACTCTAAAGGTGAAATCCTATTGAAATCAATATGAATTCCAGTTTCAATGAGACCTAAGAATTTTACTTTGTATATTAGTATTTCTTTTCTGCTGTAGCTGTGAAATTATTTCCTGGGAAATCTGTTTATATATGATTATCTATACATAATTTACATAACTAATCCTGTATACAAAGTGTTTATAGGTGGTTGGTGCTTCACGTTGAAGTGCAGTAGGTCTATCATTTTAGGGTTAATTTATGTGAACCATGATTTGTACTTTGGTTATATTACTTTTTCTTTTATCTGGTATATACAGGACTCAAGGAATGTGTTCTGTATTTGAGGGGGAAAAAAGAAATTTAACAGCCACTTGCATAACCACTTTTCTGAATCAGAGAATGGAAATGTAGCCCCTAAATTCCAATTCTCTTGACTTTATTAGCAGAATAGATAAAAGAATCTGTTCATCTAGTCAAGTAATTGTTAAGTGCAGAGAGGTTTTTGTGGAAAAGATATAAAAAGTATATTATATATCAGATCTATTTTCTCTTTCTCAATCAAATAAATGTTGGCCTCCCTAAAGGTGCAATGGGTACAGAATACTTGGAGGATTAACTGAGTTGATAAAAATCCTTCATTAATGGAAGGACTGTTATGCATGTTCTACTTCTAACTGTCAGAGCAAGAGTTAAGAGCTCTAAACCCTCTCATTTTAGATGGAAAATCTTCCAGGTTTCACAATAGAAAGTCCTAGAATGTAATGACCATGAGAAAAGTCCAGATATACTAATAGCATGACTTTTGCAATTCCTCATAGGCATATCCAAAAAGCAGATATAACTGAAAACTTCTTAAACATTGAGTCCCCAAGACTTTTTGAAACAAGAAGAGGACAGCATGGCATCTCAAATGAAATGGTGCCACTACTTCTTCATGTTCTTGTTCTTGTGACTTGTGATTGCTTAGTAAAATTCTTTGTACTGGGTTTGTGTAGAAACCATTTCCCACAGTTTTACAAAACATTGTGATAAACCATTTAATTTACTTTGTACTGCTAACAATCCTATGGTATTGAATTGCATCCTTTATTTAAAAAAAAAAAAAATCAAAAAACCCACACAACCCCCAAAACTACAAAATAACACCCCTTTCTTTTTTTGCATTTGTTTCAACTGAAATGAATATTAGAATGCAAACCATATGCAGCTGAATATTCCAATTCAGAGTTTGAAGTAATCGCAACTAATGAAAAGCAAATTAATCTAGCTAGGCTATGAAATAATGCAGGATCAGATCAAGAATATTATATGCATATAAAATTATATAGAGGTATAAATATATATATATGTACATACAAGCACAGAATATGAGAGTTTTAGTCTGTCAAACTGCATTAAGCAGTCTCTCTCTGCTGAATAATTTATAAGTCCAAGACATAGCAGACAGACTCAGTCACAGGAATCAGAAAAAAAGCTAACAAGAGTGAGGTGGTGATCTTTTGCCCAATATTACATGCAGCCACAAGGTAACCCTTTTCCATGAATTGTTGACTAGTTTGCAGAGCTTTTGTTCCCCAGGTAAATTAGCAATACCACAGTCATACAGATAATGTCATTTCAATATCCACAGACTCTTCAGAGTTCTTTCTATATAGCATAATGTTTTGTAAAGTCATTGAATTACACTGTACAAATGAAATATAAAGCTTTTTAGACCTTTGCTTCATAGCAGGTTTTAGTGTTACTAGGGGTATGGCTGCTTTTCTCTCCTTTAAAGTTGAATGGTCAAATATAAAAAAGAAAAGGAGAAAGATTTTTAAGCTGTACAATTTGGTGATGCCAGGCTTATTATAAAAGAAGGATTTCTTAGCAGAAATAAAGAACATACACTAGAAAGATCCATTTTGCAACTCAGACACCAACTGACAGAAAATGAGTATAATCTAATAATTCTAAAATAAGCTACTCAGCAATTTCTTTGTGTTGTTGGTTTGCCATGTCATTCATTATAAGTTTAAATTTATTAAAGGGCATTATGCAAGGAAGTTAATTAAGATTTTGATATGTTAATGAACACTTTCATTGTTTTGATCTTTTTGAGTAGATAGTCATAAATAAAACATTCCTCCCCTCTTCTCTGCTTCTGCAGGAGTATTTTTTAGGAAAAGATAAGATAATTTGTTGTCTTAATAAAAGTTCTTTGGGGTTATTACCATGTAGCTCATGGTAATGAGCTCATGGACATTTAATAGATCTGGACAGTCTCAGCCAAGCAGTTGCTTTAGAGTGCCTGAAGCAGAGGATATTGTACTGCACCAGAAAGACACATAAAAAATCTTTATTTGTTCTTTTTCCTTTCTTATTCAACAATTTATAATGCAGCATACTTACAAAATATTTACTGTGCTCACTTGCAAAATTAATGGCAATGAAAGTGGAATTGGGATTAAGCCTGTCCTAATTCTCATCTCCTTTTCCATTCTATCAACACAATATTCATTCTTCAGAGTGGAGATGCACATAAAGCACTGTCTGCAGCTTTACTAGCCCAGCAGTGACTTTATTTGCAGTGATATGTTTGGCACCTATGAGATAGTGGACTTGCTCAAATGAACTGGGATAAGTTCTTGCAGAATATCTATTCTCTTCCCATCACTTACTTTATTATGTGAAGGAAAAGCTCAGTCTCCGCATTTACATTAATGCTGTATCAATCCTTAACTAGTGTGTTATGCTAGGGCAAGTGAAGGGAGGAAGATCTTTGCATACTTCTTCCCTGTTTTACCTAACAGCCTACTATGAAGGCATAACGCTCTGAAATACCTGTATTCATTCCTTTTAAAATGGGCTGTGAAAGAGAAGTCTGAATTACAAGTGAGAAGGAACTCTTAAGATGTTCATTGCTGTGCAAAGGGTGTTGAGAATCATGATCCACTTCACCACACTTGGATTTTTGTTGCAGTGTGGCTTTATTTACTTTTCTACCACTATGACTACCATGACAGAGTCTATGGCACTTTTTGGCTTATGAAAAGCCACGTCCATAGTGAAGATATCATATTAAAAACTCACACTACTCTGAATTTTTTTGTTTGAATGGTAATAGTCTAGTAAGAGGGAAAACTGAACATACAGATCCACAGCTATATGAAATCATTTGCTTTCCATTATTTTCTTCTGTTAAAGAAACCCAGCTGTGTTTAAAATCCATGGAGGTCAAATATATTTCCTCCAAAAAATGAAAATCCCACCATAGCAGATGCCTATATCTGATACAGGGAAGAAAGGTGCATAGAACACTGCAGTGTAACTAAGTTGTTTTACAGCTGCCTTTGCTGTTGTTTCATCATTATTCTTCATGTTAGTTTTCAATGCCATTTGTCACTGGTCAATCTTCAGTAGTAAACTAGGGTGGTTTAAAAGTATAGAGGAAAGCATGTTTCTAATCAGGGCAGAATACTAATTTGTAGTGATGGTAGTAGCAGTAATCTGTTCAGACTACAGCTTGTCTGTACCATAAATTTTCAGTTGCTCTTAACATATCATACAGGCCTCTACATCAGTCACTTCTGTTGATAAGATAAACATTCACTCTTGTTCATAAAAATGAGAAATTGATAGATTATATCAGGGACTCTGGGAGAAATTAATTGGAGTAACAAGTAACCAAGATCAGATTATTTATATATATATATATATATAATACTTTTTTCTTTTCTTTTTTTTTTTTTAATGTTTTAGGACAAAGCAAGTTTTTCCACTCTCAGTAAAAATTATACTCAACCTCTTCAACAGGGTTTGGAAACTGGATATCTTCAGGTGACTGCCGTGGCTATCAAGTTGGATTTTCCTACCTGCTATAAGCTGTCTGCATTAAAGTCTTGCTTACAGGCTCTGTTTAGCCTAAAAGTTATACTATTCTTTACTGCAAAATGGTGCAAAAGAGGTGGTATCCTCTGTCACCCCAGGACACAGAAACTCAGAACACTAGGTGTCGTTGAATCATATTAAGAAAGACACTTGTTCAACACCTAAAAGGCAAAGAACAGAACTGAACATCAAGGAGAGGTCTGAATGGAGTTGATGAATGAACAGAACAACAAACTCTGATCTTTTAAAAGATTGTGGTGCCTACTGTAACATTTTACACAGGCATGATTTGAGATTGTCTACCAGAGCATGGCTGTGCAAGCAAGCAGAGAAATAGAAAAGTCTATTCCACAGCCTTGTTTAAAAAGTGGTGCTGTCAAATCTTCCAGATACAAGAGTGGAGAATGTCATGGGTCATTTTATGTAGGAAATATATGATGTCTATAAGCTTCTTGAATTCAACAGAAGATGAATTTCAAACATGACCGTTTTGAGTTTAGGTGATGGGTTAATCACTTTTACAGGCAGGGCTTTGAGAATCAAGATGTTCACTGGAGATGACAAACAAAAAATTATCGTCACACTAGTGAATCAGAGGCTGAAGTATATTACGGGAAGGTTTTTTGTTGGTGGGTTTTTTTTACACCAGTCTTGTAGTTTTCTACAGTTTTCATGAAGTAAGGGTTCATTATCTGAAGAAAAAGGCTTTCTAAATTTTAAAAGTCCCCACATTTTTGTTCATGCTCAGGAATGAAAGACTCAAGTATTCTTTATTAATAAGACAAATATTCTTTTCAATGTTGTTCTAAAGTACGATTGAACTAAATTTTAAACTTTTTTTTTTCTGTCAGATTTAGCAGAGGTTAAAATCAGCAATAAAGATACTATTTTAGATTAATCAGCAACTGAAATATCTTGTGAAGTCAATTAGAGTAGTTCAATAATAAATAATGATTTAATAATCTTTTGAATGTCTCAAACAGAGCAGAAGAAAATGGGACTGTTGATGGCTTATGATGATTTCTTTTTTAAGGTTGTATTGAGCAACTTATGTGGCTAAATCATAAGTAATGTGATTTTCTGTATGTTATGAATTTCTGTGGAAGAAGCTTTTGATATACTTTTGATATTAGAGTAATAATCTTTGCAATAACAATATGTATTTATAACAATTATGTATTTATGAGTCCAGCTGCTAAGATACTTTTTATTTGTGAGTGAATGGGACTTTAAACTTGCCTAGAAAATTTCTGTAGAGGATTATTCTAGGGTATTCTGCTTTTCAGAATTATCTAGTTTCATCTTGAGCTGAAAATTATATAAGAATCTTTAAGCATGAGAATCTTGACATGGTCCAAGAAGAACACATCAAAGAACTCAAAAAACAGTTTATGCACCCTCTTCTAGTGTTTCCTTAATTGAATAATTCATTTTTTCTGAATTAAAAGTAAAATTAATAATAGTAAAAAGAAGTATTTTTCTTGGATTGGAGTGAAAGAAATTAATGAAGTGTGGCAGAAATGTATCTGAAATTAAGTTCACTAACAAGTTCAGTAATAAGTAAATTCACCTGGTGGATTTGACAGCTGGGAGACTGGAACTTAAAGTTCTGAGCACATTTTCTTCTCTACTGTTTTATAAATCTTAAATTGTTCCTTCAGTGCTCCAGGTATGCATATTACAAGGTGAAATCCAGCATGGCAGGAAGTCCCAGTTTAAAGCAAAATGTCTGGAAGTACAGAGGTTGCAACTGCTAATAACAATAGGAAATTGACTCCCCAACTGCATGATTCACTATCATTAAGAAAACAAATTTGTTCTGTAGATGATTGCTTTTTCTGAGAAATTACTAGTCTAAGGTACAGTACTTGCTTTTATCTAACAATATATTTGACTGTAAGAATTGAAAAATTCTTAAGATTTTCCTACTGCCTTTAACTGTGAGAGCCTTTGTACAATTCTTTTAAGCATAAAGATGAACAGATGTATTTGGTACATACATATTCTAAATATCTAGCATGCCTATTGCAATAAATCATTTAAAATCTGTAAATTCCTTACTGAACAGTTCAGAAAAGTTGAAGGTGGAAAATATAATACAGAATCCTCTGATCAACCAAAAATTATCAAGAGTGACCTTGCAATAATATTAACGAGTTCTGGGTGATTCCTATCAAGGCCCATGGATTTTATGCCTGCCCAGTTTGACCATGTCCTGAACTGAACATTTTCAACATGGGTATGTCCCCCTTCCAGCCTCACCCCATGGTGTCTGGGGCCTCATTTGCTTAATATGTCTGGTTAAGTGGCCTATAGTGAACAGCTACTATAATGTCGCATTCACATGTATTCTTTTTAATCGTAATGTTTTGCTAGGAAACTCTGTAGCTAAATGCCCTCCTAAAATAATTCAATACTATTCAGGTTTTTGTTTTTTTTTTTTTTTTTTTGGGGGGGGGGATGTTGTATGTTTGGGGTTTTTTGGTTTTGTTTTTGGAGAGGTTTTTTGTGTTCAATGTTGTTCAGATGTCTCAAGATGTCTGATTGATGTGCTTGGTTTAGTAGAAAAACACAATGATAAAATTTGAGAAGGCTGAATTCCTATACTTTCGCATTGTTATTTAGATAGCATTTTTACTATGACAGAGAAAGATTCATTCTCATTCTGATTATTATCTGAGCTTTTATAAATATAGGTAGGCTCAGCCTGCAGTACAGGATAGGTTTCTTCATACAGACATATACAACAAATGCAATGCCTCTGTAAAGCATGTACTGACTTTACTCATCTTTTTAAAGAAATTGAATTAATGCGGATGTATTTAGATGTCTGATATTAATAGTAGGTCTGATTTGAAATCCTATCTGAAAGCTACCAAATGTCTTTGCAGGTTAATCTCTGGGACTCAATTTTGGGATTAAAACGTATGTAACTGATTGATATATTAGTCTAAAACTATGTGTCTCTACTGCAACTATTTCCAGATTCTTTCTGTTCAATCTCTGAGTCTTCTGTCTCTCTGCAGTGTTGAATTGCAGTTGGCTCTGCAAACCTAATTTCTGAAACGGTGCATGTCCTGTTCAAATGAAATATCCTATTCTGCTCATACTTAGTCTTAAGTACTTAGTCTTATTCTTTGAAAAAAAGATTTTCTTTTTTTTTTTTTTTTGTTTCAGTGTAGTGATGCCACTGGTCAAGGAGGGAGCAGAGGAAAACAGAAGGTAATTATTATTGTTTGGCTGCAGTTGTAGGGAATGGGGATAAAGTAAAGCTATTAATCTCACTGAGATGGACTGCAGTCAAAGGCCTGTACATCAGTAGTTTTCTGTGCTTAGGGAGTATTCCTGATACCTCTTGCACATATGTAGTAATGCTTAACACTCCACTCCTGTAGTGTAGACACAGTCTGCTTTTAGGAACTGTTAAACCTAACTGATAAACCAAAAGCAACCTGGGGTTGGGATTTATGGCTGTTCTCTCAGAACTTAGGAACATACCATGTCCAAAGTCATTGGTTGTCCTTACAACCCATATATACTCTCGCTCATGGTCCCTCCCTATAAAGTAATAAAATGATCCCAGTTTTTACTTTCTCAGTCATTAGGGCCCTGGATAAATCACTGTAGTAACACTACTGAAAATCAGAAGTATGGAGGAAATGCAGTCAGCCAGTTTGGGGTTTTTTTTGCCACACACCATGCTTCTCCTTTTTTCCAACTCTGACTCAGCCTTCACTGAACCAGAACTGAGTCTGTTACATCTACAGGACACTTCCTCATTCCCACCCACAGAACCACTTTGTATGCTAATTCCCTATGCAGCATTCAAGTTTCCATCAGTGGGAGTTCTGCAGGTGGACAGTGAGAGCAGAATAATCAAGAGGCCTTTAATACAGATCAGAGTAAAAAATGCAATTACCTCCTGAGTTAATTAAAATTTTGCACCCGCACTCTCAGGGGTATTTTTGTAGGGGGGGGGGGTTGAAGCCAAGGCTTTGGTTATCCAGTTTTTTAATACCAAGAAGTTTCAAACCTAGGTGACTTGAATAGATTTAAGATTATAGTCTACATTTTACTTGTCATATAGCTTTGGCCCTGGAGCAGTTCACTGGCATATAGGAAGTCAAATTAATATCCTACAGGTTCTGGTCTCTCCATATCTCATAAACTGAAACAAAGCGAGGAGCACCTCCAGAGGGTCATTCAGGTCTCAGAACTTTTTAGGTCTCCATTGATTTAAAGTATTACTTAACATGGTAAATTCAACCTGTGAAAATGAACACTGAGGAACCATTGTGAATCACAGTTATTTCTCAGTGTGAGAGGAAATTTACCATCCTATGTAAATTGGAGAGACTGTATGGGAGGTTTATAGTATAGTTTAACTGTTTTGATTGTATTTTTCCCAATGAAGAGAAGACTAAAATACCCTGGAAAGAATAATGATAATTAGTGAATTATTTTAAATTAATATGTAACTACACCATGTAAAACTGTGTATTGATCTCTTTATGGTGAGATATTAACACAAGGCATAAAAGTCAACATTTCAGAAGTAACAAATGAAAAATAAAGATTAAATTATACTTTATGGAATCAGATATATTTTCCTTAAAAATATTCTTCTTCTTTTCCCCTTTTAAATGTAGAAATTTCTCAAAAACATAATTTTTGTCAAATCAGTATTTATAGTGGCAAATATGTTAATTATATGATTTCTACTTATCTGTTTGTTTTCACCTCATTAGCTGCCACCAGACTACTTTGCTGCTCGAGGGGAAAGAGAACCTTGACCAAATAAAATGAAGGCTGGAGCAATTCCATAATTGAGTGTTTGTACTCACATATAAATCTATTTGTTCTGGCTTGATTTTCTTACTTTCCTTTAACGTATCTCAGATAAACAAAAATATCTTCCTTTTTAATTAATGGCTGTCAAAATTGAGCTTTATTTAAATTCTAAAATAAATGCTTGGCATTAGTTTCAGGCTGCATAAGTATATTTTCATTTATTGAGCTGAATGCAAAATTAATGTAATTCCAGTCCTGTGGAATTTACTGCATGTGGTCTGAGCTCACAGATATATCCTGCAAAAAGAATGTTTTTGTATGGATTACTATGAATCCACTATAAACATTTCAATTAATATCTAGTGGCATTTCAGACTTCTTTCTAGCACTTCTTTCTTCTTCTTCTTTTCTTTATTTTAGTCATCTGACCAAGAAGACTAATAGTTCAAATTCTATTCTTAAATATATTTCTAATTTAGAAAATCTGTTTATAATTAAGAGATGAATTTAGAAAAAAATGAAACCTACTCAAAGATATGCTGACATATCTAGCAGATACTGAAAGAGACAGAAGAAAATTCTTGAATTGTACAAAGTTAAGAAACAGCTGCTGTGCTATAAGAGTAGACTGGACAGTAAAGCTGCAGTACATACAGCAAAAAATAATCAGTAGGAATAGACACTCAGAGGGTTATTCAATTTCGCTAATATGAGAAAGGTTCTGAAAAATGTTCACTAATGTAACTGAAATGCATAGCTTTGAATCCATGAAAAATACAAAGACTAAACTATTTATTCCATAATTCTGCATGAACTGATGTGAAAAACTGGCTTCCACTTTTTGTAAATTGACATATCAGGAGCAATAATAATAGACCAAAGTACAGCAAATACCCAGAGAGTACGATGGATACCAACTTATTAGGGAAAAAAAATGGGCCAGGGAATAATTAAAATAATGAAGCTAATGGAAGCTGAAATAAAATGTAATATGGCTTATTGCAAAATAATTTTATTTGACCAATATGTTATACTTCTTTGACAATATAATTGATTGTTCTTAGATAAGCAAGAAAAGGTGTTTGACTGAGACAGGAAAATACTCATGATCTATAATAGTCACAGATAAAATTTAAGTTGCAAGATCCTGTGTACTTTCACCTGTTTATTTCCAAGATAGTAAACTAAAAGAAGGCAAGAAAATGTTATTGAGATGCTCAGGGTAAGGAAGAATCCATCATAAAAAAGCAGTTGATGAGTAAAGTTTGGTTTGCTCTGTATGACAGAACAAAAGGAGGAAACAACTATGATTGCTCCTTATAATGAAAGCTAATTTGATGCCTTAATATGAAAGCTAAATTGCAGGAAGGAAGAAGAGATATTTAAACTAACAGATAATGTCCTCATAAGTACAAATAAGTATCTTGCAATTATTTAAGACAGAGGCAGAGGCATTGGAACTAAATGATTTTTAAGGTTGCTTCCAAGCCAAACCATTCTATATGGCAAAGGTAAAAATCCCATGAACACCTCACCAAAAAAAATAGGAGGGTGACATTTGTGCTGACAACCATGCCCTGGGGGGCATCAGGCAAAGCATCACCAGCTGGCCAAGGGAGGGGATTGTCCCACTCTGCTCTGCACTGGGGTGGCCTCACCTTGAATATTGTGTGCAGTTTTGGATGCCACAATATAAGAAAGATATTATGCTCTTAGAGAGTGTCCAAAGAAGGGCAATGAAGATGGTGAAGGGCTTTGAGGAGAAGCAGTATGAGGAGTGGCTGAGGTCACTTGGCCTATTCAGCCTGGAGAAGGGAAGACTGAGGGGACATCTCATTTTAATCTACAGCTTCCTCATGAGGAGAAGAGATGGGGCAGGCAGTGATCTCTTCGCTGTGGTGACTAGTGACAGAACTGGAGGGAGTGGCCTGAAATTGTGTCAGGGGAGGCTTAGGTTGGATATTAGAAAAAGGTTTTTCACCCAGGGAGTCACTGGGCACTGGAACAGGCTCCCCAGGGAAGTCACAGCACCAAGCCTGACAGAATTCAAGAATGATCTGGATGATAATCTCAGGTACATGGTGTGATGTGGATGATCTTGTGCAGGGCTAGGAGTTGGACTTGATGATCCTTGTGTGTATCTTCCACTTCGGCATGTTCTTTTATTCTGTGATTCTGTGATTCTGTTCCAGTGAACCTTGCTCTGCATGCCTTTATGATCCATTATGTTATCTTCCTTAGGTAACTAATGCCTATCATGTGTGTGCCGTTATATAGCTGAAAACAAGACAAACCATATGTTTTCATTCTGAGTGACTTTTTTTTTTTTTAATTTATTTTGCCTTAAACAAAATGAAGGTCATTAAAAGGACAGATGCTTCCACTGATATGAATGAACTTCCACAGAACTATTTCGGTTTTCATGGCTTACAACCTGGACCAAATGTGAACACCTTATTCTTTGTCCTAAGATGATGTTATTATTTTAGGCTACTGTGCAAAATGACAAAGCTACTGTTCTTTAAGCCATCTTCCAAAAATTTAGATATTAAAAATAAAATGGAAAAGAGAAATTAAAAACAAAATAGGAAAGAGAGATATCTTTCATAGTCACATATACACCATCTTGTGTGTAGTTTTCAAAAATGAGGGAGGTAATAAAACTTCAGTCACAGAATCACAAAACGGTTGAGGTTCAAAGGCACCTCTGAAAGACAGCTTGCCCAATCTCCCTGTTCAAGCAGGGAGGCCTACACATGATTGTCCAGGACCAGGTCCAGGTAGCTTTTGAATATCTTCAAGGATGGAAAGTACACAACTACTCTGGGAAACTTCTGCCAGTGCTCAGTCACCCTCACATTAAAAGAATTTTTCCTGGATGTTCAGAGGAAACCTCCTGTGTTTCAATATCTGCCTACTGCCTGTTGTCCTCTTGCTGAACACCAATGAAAAGAGCTGGTTCCTTCTTCTGTATTTCTTCACTTCAGGAATTTGCAAGATCCCCCTTGAACCTTCTCTTCTCCACACAGAACATTACCAGCTCTCTGAGCCTTTCCTCCTAGGAGAGAGATGCTTCTAGCCCTTCATCATCCTAGTGGCACTTTGTTGGACTCCCTTCAGTATGTCTATGTCTCTCTTCTTCTGGGGAGCCCCAGAACCTGACACAGGACTCCAGATGTGATCTCACCAGTACTGAATAGAGAGGAAGGATCACCTCTCTTGACCTGCTGACAATGCTTTGTTTAATACAGGCCAGGATAGTATTAGCCTTTTTAACTCAAGGCTGCATTGCTGGACTCATGTTCAGCTTGGTGTCCACCAGGACCCCCAGGTCCTTTTCTGCAATGATGCCTTCTGTCTTGGTGCATCCCAGCATGTAGTGGTGCCTGGTGCTGTGCCTCCTCAGTTGCAGGACCTTGCACTTCTGAGGTGCCTGTCATATCATTTCCTCAGCATGGCAAGAGCCCTCTGGATGGCAGCAAGATCCTCTGCCATATCAGCCACTTCTCCCAGTTTTGTGCCATCTGCAAACTTATTGAGGTGCACTCTGTCCAATCACTTCAATCACTAATGAAGATGTGGAGCCAGTATTGACTGCTGGGATGTACCACTAGATACTGGCCCTGAACTAGACTTCATGTCTCTGATCACTACCCTCTAAGCCTGATCATTCAGACAGCTTTCAATCCACCTTACTGCTTTCTCATTCAGCCCATAGTTCATCAGCTCCTTTATGAAGATCTTATGGAAACTTAGGTGAAACTTCAGTCAAATGGAAGTTTGTTGGATAAGGTTGATTAAGCAAGGTTATGATTTGGTACATTTGCAGATTGTTGTGTGAACGAACACAACTTACAAAATTTCCATTTCTCTATATTTGAACTATGTTTTTTAATTGAATAATGTTTTTAAAATATTTCAGCTACTTTGAGCTATCATTGCATAAAACATGGAAATATATTCACCTGAGGCCACACAGCACATGTTGAACCTTGCTGCAGTCACATAGATGCAGTTAAGAAAGTTGGGAATTAATCCCCTAGGCATGTTAATGTGCCTCTTTTACAACTGTTATTAACTCTAACAAGGTATTTAAATTGCAGATATTTTGCTGACTGAATATTCAAAAGGTACTTGGCAGCCAATCACCAGGGTCCCCAATGTGTTCTCATTTTGCAAGTGGATCTTGTGACTCTAGCTTTTAGTTTAGATAGTTTGTTCTATCTTTAGAGCCTTGGTGTTACAGATTACAGAATCACAGAACAGTTAGGATTGGTAGGGACCTCTGGAGATCATCAAGTCTAACCCCTTGCCAAGACAGGGTCACCTAGAACAGATTACACAGAAATACATCTGTTTTGGTGGTTTTTGAATGGCTCCAGAGAAGAAGACGCCACAACCTCCCTGGGCAGCCTGCTCCACTGCTCTGCCTTCCTCAGTGTAAAGAGGAATTCCTCATGTTGAATTTAAACTTCTTGTGTTTTAATTTATGGGCACTGCTCCTCGTCCTGTTCCTGGGGACCACTGCAAAGAGTCTGGCACCACCAGACTCTTAACACTCACGGCTGAAATACTTATATATATTGACAGGATCCTCTCTCAGTCTTTTCTTCTCTGCACTAAACAGCCCCACCTCCTGCAGGCTCTTCTCATAAGAGAGGTATTCCAGACTCCTAATCACCTTTGTGGCACTCAGCTGTACCCTCTCCAGTAGCTCCTTGTCTTTCTTGTACTGAGGAGCCCAGAAATGGACACATCACTCCAAATGTGGCCTCACTAGGGCCCAGTAGAGGGGGAGTATTGTCTCCCTCAACATGCTGGCCACACTACTCCCAGTGTACCCCAGGATCACATTGGCCCTCCCGGCCACCACGGCACACTGCTGGCTCATGGCCAACTTGTCACCCACCAACACTCCCATATCCTTCTCTTCAGAGCTGCTCTCTAGAAGGTCAGCCCCCAACCTGTACTAGTACTTGGGGTTATTCCTCACCAGGTGCAGTACCCTACACTTGAACACTTGAAGCTCATTGGGTTTGTCTCCACCCAACTCTCCAGCCTATCAAGGTCCCACTGAATGGCAGCACAGCCTTCAGGTGTATCAGTCACTCC
>VWZF01000728.1:17797-64507 GCA_013396755.1 Sclerurus mexicanus
TCCTTGTCTTTCTTGTACTGAGGAGCCCAGAAATGGACACATCACTCCAAATGTGGCCTCACTAGGGCCCAGTAGAAGGGGAGTATTGTCTCCCTCAACATGCTGGCCACACTACTCCCAGTGTACCCCAGGATCACATTGGCCCTCCCGGCCACCACGGCACACTGCTGGCTCATGGCCAACTTGTCACCCACCAACACTCCCATATCCTTCTCTTCAGAGCTGCTCTCTAGAAGGTCAGCCCCCAACCTGTACTAGTACTTGGGGTTATTCCTCACCAGGTGCAGTACCCTACACTTGAACACTTGAAGCTCATTGGGTTTGTCTCCACCCAACTCTCCAGCCTATCAAGGTCCCACTGAATGGCAGCACAGCCTTCAGGTGTATCAGTCACTCCCCACAGTTTCATATCACCAGCAAACTTGCTGAGGGTACATTCTATCCCTTCATCCAGGTCGTTAATAAACAAGTTGAATGAGACTGGACCCAGTATTGACCCCTGGAGAATGTCACTGACTATAGACCTTCAACTAGATTCTAATCTTCTGATCCTGACCCTTTGAGCTCTGCCATTCAGCCAGTTATTGATCCACCTCACTGTTCATTTGCCTAACACGCATTTCCTGAGGATGTTGTGGGAGACAGTGTCAAAAGCCTTGCTGAAGTCAAGGTAAACAACATCCACTGCTCTCCCCTCATTGACCTATCCTGCTATCCATCATCCAATGCTATCAGATTGGTCAAGCATGATTTCCACTTGGTGAATCCATGCTGACCATTCCTGATGAATTTGTTTTCTTCTACATGCCTGGTGATGACCTCCAGAATGATCTGTTCAGTTGGAAGAAACTCCTGCCACAGCATGTGGGAGACAGATAGGGGAGAATCCAGACTACATATCATGGAAAAAGACACCCCTAGAAACAAGACCATCACTACAGCAACCTCCAGAAGAGCAGAGACTTTAAAATGTAATACTACCTGTGCCTTTTAATGCATGGGTCTCCTCCTTTTAGATTATAAACCCTAGGGTCTCCAGCACACATGTGGCTTTCTATGGAAAGAGACATGTTCCCTTCTTCTCGGATATCCAGCCCCATCCCCCCTCCTGACTTTATTTTATGTCTCACCTGTCACTCCTCATTCCTGGGTTTCCACTGGGTTTTGGTCCTCCTGTTTTCTTATTGGTTCCTGTGCCCTCAAGCCACCCCCCTCCCCCTGAAACCTTACCCGATCACACCCTAGCTCCTAAAGCCCACCCCCAAAGGGCTTAAAAACCCTTTCCGTGTATGATTAAAGGCTTTTCTACCACCACACATCTCAGGAGTTCTTCCATCACTTACTCCTGCACATGTGGGGATTTCACAATCCTCCCCAGACCCCAAGAGGCTTGTCCCTGTCATGGCTGTTACTGTTCCATCACCTTTCCAGGGATGGAGATGAGGCTGACTGGAGAGTAGTTCTTCAAGTCCTCCTTCTCACCCTTTGTGAAGATGGGAGTAACATTGGCCTTACTCCAGTCATCAGGCATCTCTCCTGTTCTCCATGATTTTAAAAAAATGATCGAAAGTAACTTAGCAACAACATCTTCCAGCTCCCTCAGGACCTGTTGGATGCATCCAATAAGGGTTCATAAATTTATGGGTGTTAAGTCTACTGAGCCAGTGTCTATACATATCCTCTATGACCAAGGGGAAGTCTTTCGTTCCCTAGCCTTCCTCTCTTACCTCCAATGTCTGGAATTCCTGAGGGTTGACATCAGAAGTAAAGACTGAGGCAAAGAAGGCATTCAATAATTCTTTTCTGTGTTTTCCATCACCAGGACACCCATCTGATTCAGCAGATGCCCCACATTTTCCCCAATCTTTCTTTTGTTTCTGATGTATTTGTAGAAGCCTTTCTTATTGTCCTCGATATCTGTTTCTAGACTCAATTCCAAGCGGTCTTGGCCTTCCCTATCACATCTCTGCATACTCTGATGATGTTCCTATAGTCCTCCCATGTAGCCTCTCCCTTTTTCCACACCTCATAAATTTCTTTCTTTCATTTGAGATTTACTAGAAGTTCCCTGCTCATCTATGCAAGTCACCTGCCTCCTTTACCTGATTTGTTTACCTTAGGGATACACTGGTCTTTGAGCTTGGAGGAAGTGATGCTTTAATATTTACCAGCTCTCTTGGACCTCCTTCCCTTCTTGAGCCATAACCTATGGGATTCCTGTAAGTAGGTATTTGAAGAGGCTGAAATTAGCTCTCCAAAAGTTCAGGGTTCTATTCCTGCCTACTGTGTTACTTCTCTTACTCAGAACCTTGTGTTCCACCATCCCATAGTCGCTACAGCCAAGACTGCCCCCATCCTTCCTGTTTTCAGTCAGTCCTTCCTGGTTTGTTAGTACAAGGTCCAGGACCACACCTCTTCTTACTGGCTCCTCCATCACTTGCATGAAAAAGTTAGTTTCAGTGATCTGCAGGAACTTCCTGGACTTCTGTGCTGAGCCATGTTTTCCCCCCAACAAATATCAGTGGTTGAAAACCTCAAGGAGTACAAGGACCTGTGACCATGAAGGTATTTCCAGCTGCCCATAGAAAGCCTCTCCTGAGAAGATGGCCTGTAGTAAACACCCACAACAGTGTGACCCATATTAGCCTTCTCTCTTAATTCTCACCCCACCCATAGGTTTTCAACTCATTTGTCTGTCCCTGGGTAGAGATTGATACATTCTAGTCACCCTCTCACATAAAGAGCAACTCCACTACCTCATCTCTCTGATATGTCCCGAGTACTGTCGTGGTTTAGTTTTCTTGGTTTTGGTCTAGGCCTTCCCTGGTAACAGAGTCATAACTAAGGAAGTATTCCACACCATTCCTTCATGTAATCAGGTGTATATAAGAAAGGAGGAAGATTGCTCTCTCTCTCTCTTCCTTTTTTCTGCTGGGGAGGATATCAGGTTTCTGTGTCAGCTTAGCTCTTATTTATGTGAGCTGAGGCCTATCTGGGAAGCTGGTGTCTCAGCCATATGGAGGTGGAGATTTCTACTGTTTCTCTTGAGGGAAGTTTTGGAGAGAATTTATTGTGCTAGTTACTTATTTGAGCTTTTCCCTGAGTTTACAAGTGTGTGTATATGCTTTGTTTTTACCCATTTTTGTCCCATTTCCCTTTCCCCCCTTTTCCCTTTTGGGGTTCACTGCCCTCATGTGTCATCACAGAAAGCTCAATTTGCTAACTAATGTCTCAGTTCCCTTCTAATGACGTGCAGAGATATAGACTTTTCATAAAAACTCTTTCTTCTTACTGTCTACTTTATAATGTTACTGAACTGTTTTACAAATGTTAACGTTCAATGTTCCTTCCCTCTTGAACAGATAAAAATGACTATAGTTCATGGAATTTTGTACTCGCAAAACATGACAGAGCAGTAATGCAAAGACTGCTTTCTGACTCAGTATGACCAGAACCATATTTATTTCACATACTAGAGCTATGCTGTACCATTACGTCAAGGCTGGGTGATGTTCGACTGCTTTGAAAGAACCACTTTGTTTATATATTTGAATAAACTAAGCAATTTGTGATGCTGAATAAATCAGAATTACATTTCACACATATTTTTACTTATTTTTAAACAGTATATATGAAATGAGTTGGAGTTTTTTTCATGTTCATAATTTGTTTGCAAATACTATACAGTTTATTAATTTTACTTGATTGCTGGTGTACCAGGCTACCATGTGAAATACATAGGAAAGAGTTCTGTCAGATGACCAGACATAAAAGGACTTCCTGTCATTGAGAATCCTAAGATAGACCTATATATAATTCTTCCAAACTCACTTTTTTCTGTCCTTAGGTAAAATTTAAGACAAAATAACTTCCAAGAGTTCTGTCTTCACAATATTTTTGAAATCAGTGGATATTAATATTTTTTTTTTTGTTTGGTTGGTTTGTCTCTTTTCTGTAGCAAAACATGTAAAATGTAATCTTGGAGACCGTATGTGCTATTATGAAAGATCTATATAGATTATCAGAGTACCAACGGATAAAGTAGATGACTAATGAAGGTATCTTTTTTGAGCAAACACAATAGCCTACAGTACAATCGCATTATAAGCAGGAGGAAGTGTGTTTTTTTCATCCTACAGAAAGAATATATGAAGATAAGTTTCCTAATAAAATAGTAAGAGTAAATGTGGAAGCACTGAAAAATGTATGCTTTAATAAATGTTTGAAGTGGTAGGTGGGGTCAAGAAATACATAAAGAGGCCCTCTCCCACTATCTGACTTTAATTTTCCTCATTATTATTATAGGGTTATAAATGGATTAAGTGAAAATTAAGAGAAAATACATTTGCCCCTAGAATGTTTGAGAGGGAGTCCATTTTAAATTAAATAAAATCACCTTGGAAATCTTGAAACCCTTACTCTTCCTTTTTCTTTCCTCCTGTTTGTTTTCTTAGGGACTGATAATGAAAGCAATGTTTTTCAGTTGTATGGAGGAGAATAGCTTTCAAGTCTGATTGGAAGGAACTGCAAGTTATAAGAAAGGATGGAACTGGTTAGCAAATGTATAGACATTCTCAGTACACAAGTCAAAAGGCTGTGTCATTGACTGATCTATAATCAATGTGATAGTGCAGGAAAACTGAAATATTCAATGGTGAGAGGGTAGGAAAACTGAGAAATTGCATTTACTCTGAGGGAACCAAGATCAGTTTCTGAAGCTCAGGTTGATTTAAACTATTATATGGATTTCTTCCTGATGAAAATTGAAACTAACAGAGAATCAGGCTTTTCTGCACTCCTACCTATATTTTCTTCTCATTAAATGAAAAAGGAAAGCATTACAAGAGTTAATATTTTTTGAAAGACAAGAAGTGGGTTCAGTTTAGGGCTCTCTTCAACAGAAAATGTGTCCCAGTTGTCAGTCCTTGAAATGTCCTACTAGCTATGACTACAAAATTCTTGTGTACATCCAGGGAATTTCTACCCTTCCTGTTTCCCAATGCTTTCCTTTAAAATAATTGTTCCCACTGGGAGGCAGGTTGTTGAACCCATTCTGTTTGGACTGCATTCACTTTTTGGCTTATACATTTTGCTGCATAGATGGAGAAAGGACAGGTGCAGAAAGAGCATGCAAAGAAACTAGGATCTGTAGGGGAAGGGATAGAATGAGCATATTTTCTTCAACAATTTGGGCATATTCAAGAGAATACTGCTTTTACTAGGCTTCTGTGGTATGATATCTTTGTGACAAAAAGGACAGACATATGGCACAGTATAATACCATGAACTATTCTAGCTTTGCTTAATTGCACAGTTGGTTTCCACTAAGTATTTAATTTTCTGCATTGTTTAATCTACATACATTAATTTGACTGAAGTCTCCCTCTCAGAAGATATTTTTAATGAGAATTTCATTATGACATAAGAAAATGACATAGCAGCTAGAGTCAGATTTAATGTCACACAAGATGGTAAATTAAAGTTGAAATTCTGTATTTCTTCAGTTTCTAATTTAGCTGTTTGAACTAGCTCTGCAAGTGAAAAGGTTCTTAAATCTGTATTGCAATAGATTGCTTTCTGGGATCAAAGTTATACAAATTCTTTAAACCTACTCAGCATGATATTCTTTTCATTGCCATTAAATAAAGTATAATCACCTTAAATGGGCAATGACAAAATGTCTTAGCTACAGAAAACTATCAGGCATCTGTATTCTACATAGTAAAGCTAAAACTGTGTTTTGTTATCTTTCTCACATTCTGATACTGAGATCTTACTAATAAATGTACAAGAGGATTTATCTGTGCTTTACAGATATATTAAATCTGTTTTTCTCTCTCTCTCTTTTGGTAGCCCGACAAATGACAAAGTGGTAAATGTTTAATATGGGGCACCATATTAAGCATGAGTATTGCCAGCCTGCAATGTGACTTCATCTTCAGATGTGTGATTATAATTTAGCTTTTTTTTTTCTGTCAACAACTATCAAATATTCAGAGGAAAACTCATCAGTATTCCCAAATCATCCTATTTGTATTAATTATAATAATGTTAAAAGTGATGCAGAATTAGATTGAATTAAGGCATATGCTCCATTCTTTAACATTTTTAACATTTAACTGAGCAGAGGCTAGAGTCTAAATTTTTAATTGTTGTTATAAGTGTCATGAAAATTCTTTTCATGTATATTGACTTCCAAGACATGACCAGGGCTTCGCGAACAACTGCAAAGATGGAAGCTGATTAAATTCTTGTGCAAGTAAAAAGTTGAAATAGGAAAGGAGAGTCAGTAAAGTTCCTATCAAACCTCACTCTTATTTGGCATTTGCCTAATTGTATTTTACATTATTTGGCATTTGCCTAATTGTATTTTACCTTTTCCTCCATGTTTAAATGTTGACAGAAGTGGTGTTGTCTTAGTTGTCCTTTTGTGGATCTAAAATTGACTCATCTTTTATATGTGAAAATACATGTTCAGTGAACAAAGTAGGGGACCAGAGAAGGTGGAAACCTGAAGAACCACAGTGGGTTGTTTTGTTGCAGGCTCAGTTTGCACAAAACACAGATGAGCAGAAAGCAGAAGCCTTTAGAGTCTTGACAGTAACATAAAGAGAAACAGGCTGAGAAGAAAAGGTCATTGGAAGAGAGTATTTTATCAGCTGATTTAAGATCTAATCCTCTCTCACATACCAAGGCTAAATAAATGCTCTTGCTACCTCAGTCTTTAGGAGTGATGGCCTCCTCTGTGCTTGTTACCTTTCCATACTGTGGCCTTGTGCATTGTTAACCTTTCTTCTTCACTGCTCCTATAATGTCATGAAACTTTTTGAGCCTTTTATTGTCCAAACAACAAGAAAATATTTTTTCTGTGAATTTATAATGAAATTCTGCTGTGGCACAACTGAGGCTGTTGAAAAGAAGATATTAGTATGTTTTTCAAATTATTAAGATTAATCTGTATACTAGAAATATTCCTTCCTTGGAATATATAAAGCAAGAAGACACACCTTAAACCCAGAAACTGAGGAACTAAGATAGATCAGTGAAACTCCTTCAGTAATTTAGTTTGAAATATTTGTACTGGAGTCTTCAGAAATTCAATGCATACAGGAATTACTATTATACTAAGTAGCATGCTTTATTTTTAAACTTGCTGAATTAACAGTTGAATAGATTTTTTTAAAAAGTATCCTTGTCATACTATTTTTTTTAGCATACCAGAATACATCAGAGTACCTGTATAATTATGTGAAAGCACTTGTGAGACAATCTTTCTGATAATGTCTCAGTTTCATGGTAGAAGCTAGGGATAAAACAGTTTTCATAGTTAGGAGTGAAGTGAACTTATCACAGAAGAGTTAAGTTTTAGATCCAAAAGAGAGCACTTTTACTTACAGATCAAGATTGATTTGTCTCCATACCTTGAGTCATACAAGGTTCTGACCAATCTAAAGAAAGCAAGACCTATACAACTGTAGTCTAAAAATAAAGGAAGAAAAGTACTGAATTCAGAATAATACTGGGATTCCTGTTTTGAGTTGCAGTTTCTGTCTCTGAAATATTCTAAGCACAATATATTTTCTGTTCTGATTTCCATGAGCTTTAATTATTTTTTTTTTGCAGGGGTATTTGCAATTGAAATTCTTGACTATAATTATATATTGGGTTTATTTGGGAAGATTTTGATAGCTGGGGCACTGCAGGAGTGGCTTCTCTGAGAAGACTGCAGAAGTTGCCCCCAGGTAAGACAAAGCCCATTCCAGGCATCTCCAAGAAGGACCTGCCACTGCCCAAAGATGAGCCCACCAGCAAGGTTGGTAGTGCCTGTGTGGCAGCATATTTAAGAAAGGATTAAAAAAAAAAAANAAAAAAAGAAAAAAAAAAAAAAAAAAAAAAAAAAAGATGCTGTACAAGAGCTGTGAGAGAGGACTGCGAAAAAGTGAAAGAAATAGCCTTGGAGACATCAAGTTCAGAGAAGACACAGAGATTTCCCTGCAGTCCACAGTGAAGACCATGGTGATGCTGGTTGTCCCCATGCAGCCCCTGGAGAACCAGAGCAAAGTAGATATCCACACTACAGTCCATGGAGGACTCCAAGTCAAACTAAACTCCTGGCAGGAACTGTGACCTGTGGAGAGAAGTCCACAAAGGAGCAGGAGCTGTAGTTCCATGTGCCAATAGTCTCTTCTGGAAGGACTATGCTTCATTGAAAGGGACCTACACTGAAGCAGTTAATGAAGGACTGTCTCCCATGGAGAGATCCCATGCTGGAGCAGGGGAAATGCATGAGGAGGAAGGAGTAGCATAGATGAAACATTCTGAACTAACCACAACTACCATTCTTGCTCCACCTGGGGGGGAAGGGGTAGCAGGGGTCAAGAAGGTAGAAGAATTAGGAGGGAAATCAAACCTGAGAGGAAAGGAAGGATTGGAGAAGGTGTTTTTAGTTTTTTTCTTATTTCTAAGTATTTCAGAGTGTCCTACTCTGTTACAAGCAATTGACAACAAGTTAATCTTCCTCAAGTCAAGGCTGTTTTGCCCATGTTGGCATTATGTAAGTAATCTCCCTGTCCTTATCTTGACCCATAAGCTTTTCATTTTATTTTCTCCCCTTGTCCTGTTGATGAATGGAATGACAGAGCAGCTTGGTGTGCACCTGTCAGCCAGCCAAGGTCTACTGACCACAAATAATTTTATGAATAATATAGTCCAGTTACAGGCCCTAGACTACAGTAAAAAAATTGTCTATTTTTACTGAAAAGATATTTCTATTTTTTGTTGAGTTGTTGAAAACTTTTAAGTTCCTTTAGAGAATCAAGGATTTTAACAAATTGGATCATAATATTTAACGGAAAAACATACTAGATGAGGGATCAGATGTGTTGACTACCTCTGTGGCTGCACATTCATATTGTCATATTGCAAAGGGAAAGAATTTAATAGGAAAACAATAATCAATGTTTAATACTACGTAATCCTAGGACTGCAGAGCAGTAAACAGGTGACTTCAGGGAGTCATTGATTCAGTCATTGATTACTGCACTGATTATCTGTTTGTTTGTTGGGTTTTTTAATATACAAGTTATATGGAGACTAAGGATAAAAGAGACTATTAGTAATGTTGAAGTTTACATTTTGATGTCATAGAATGGCTTGTCAGAAGACAATCCACATATTTTCACTACTTACAGAATTTTGAAAACACTGCATTTGAGTGAGGTCCAGATCTAAGCTATCATAATATTATTTACACCAAGAAATTGATGACAGACAAGTAGTCATTCAATGCAGAAAGTAGGAAAAAGTATCTATTGATTCTGCTAAATGTTTGGGTCATATATATTTGCCTTAGGAGTAGGATGGCTTAAGTAATTAATATTCCCCTCTGCCCATAAATTTCTATTTGCCATTCGCCTCCCAGCTGTGAAGCTCAAAGTATGAAGGAATGTTTCAGAAAAAATAAAAACTGGAAGAGAGAGGTGAAGGAAGCTGGAAACAAGAAAGGCAAGGTATCTCAAAATAGCTTTGGGATCAGAGTAACATAAAACTTTACCATAAGAAATAATATCCTGGAAGTCACATTTTCCACAGATAAAGCATTTTGGTTATTCAAATGTCAATTAAAAACCATTCTGAAGATAGATTCAATTTGATGAAAAGGAAATAAGACTTGTTAATAATTTCTCTAGGTGATAGTATCTCACAGATTTCTATTACTACACCTAGGGTGTTCTGTCTCTCTTTAACTACTGAAATTCATTTTCTGCCAAGTAGATGTTATGACAGTTTATACAACTTCTAACAGAAATCACTGTAAATGCAAACTAGAACTTAGAGTACAATGCAAACTTGTAAGTAGTTGTCTTTCTTCCATAAGACCTCTCTTGTGAAACAAGATTTAGAATTTCTCTAATTTTTTTGCTTCATCTATATGTCTTCCCTAATTTGCTGCTTTTTCACTTAGTCTCTAAGCTATTTTATATTTCCCTATGTTGCTTTTTACTTCAGACACATGATATTATTGAAAAAAAAAAACAACCAAACATGAAGGACACTTGGTCTTGTTGAAATTCATGAGATTTGCATGGACCTACCTCTCAAGTCTGTCAAAGTCCTTCTGGATGACAGTCCATCTCTCCAGAGTGTTACTCAGCTTGGTGTCACCTGCAAAATTCCTGAAGATGCACTCAATCCCACTGTCTATATCATCAACAGAGATATTAAATAGCCCAACACCAATATCAGTCCCTGAGGAACATTATTCCTCAGTGGTCTCCCTTTGGACATCAAACTGTTGACCACAGCTATTTGAGCGTTCACAAAGTTCAGCAAGGACAAGCCTAAGGCCCCACATCTGGGTCAGGGCAATCACAAGCACAAATAGAGTCTGGACAAAGACTGGATTAAGAGCAGCCCTGAGTAGAAGGACTTGGGGGTGTTGGTGTATGATAAGCTTTACATGACAGTCAGTGTGCACTTGCAGCCCAGAAAGCAAATCGTACCCTGGACTGCATCAAAGGAAGTGTGGCCAGCAGGTGGAGGGAGGGGATTTTGCCCCTCTTCTTTACTCTTTTGAGACCCTACCTGGAGTACTCTGTCTAGCTCTGAGGCCTCCAACAGAAGAAGGATATGGACCTGTTGGAGCAAGTCTAGAGGAGGGCCATGACAATGATCAGACAGCTGAAGCACCTCTATGAAGACAGGTTGAGTTGGAGCTTGTTCAGCCTGGAGAAGAAAAGACTCCCAGGAGTCCTTATTGCAGCTTTTCAGTACCTGAAGGGGGCCTACAAGAAAGCTGAGGAGGACTTTTTATAAGGGCATGTGACAAAGGAGAACGACTTCAAAACGAAAGAAGGTAGATTTAGGTTAGCTATTAGGAAGAAATTCTTCACTGTGAGAGTGGTGGGGCACTCAAACAGGCTGCCTTGAAAAAGGGCTTATGTGCCCTAAAAATTAATTTTCTCCCTTCTACCCCTCATCAAGCAACAGAAAAATTGAATTGCTGGTTGTCATACAGGTATTTACCGGGATAAAATTGATGTTGTCTGGTAATATAGGTGAAACTGAACATCTACATGTCAGAATGATTTCATACCTATGACAAAGAAAATAATGGGAACACAAAGTTAAAGCTAGAATATTTTTGATAAGTAACTTTTCCATCTCTGACCACTTAGGTCGCTTCAAAAGATGAGCCTGAGAAAATCCATACAAATCATGACTTCATGGCCTCAAGTAGAGATACTCCATAGTACTTTACCACCCAACCTGTAACTTAATATTCTAGGAGTGATGATCTTCTACTTGTCTCTGTCCTGTGAGAGTTAACAACATTATCACCTCTTACCATCATCCTCCCCAGCCTCCAATCCATAAGTAATAGCCATTTCATCTTTCAAATTAGTCTAATTTGCCTAATCATTTAATCCACCTTAATTTACAGTCATTGTTCTCAGTAGCAATGGTGCATTTCTATTTTAGAACTGGGTGCACATCTGTTTTTCTCTAGATATTTTATTTTGATTGGCAAATGTTATGACTATCTAGTTTGGCTCCTGCAGTATTTTAAAAGCTATATTTTCAGACACATTTTAATTATTTAATGCTTGCCTTAGTTTATTAATCTGCATTTGTTTTACTGTAAGAAAATATGTAAAACATTTAAACATTAAAGACAACTGTCACTGAGACTGATATCTTCAAGTCTGTTGATTGTGTAAAAACAAAAATATAAAATAAAATTACCAATTAACACTTCAACTGAAAAAGAAAATAGATAAGGCAGACAAATGAAGCAGATACATGTAGGGGAATTAACTGGGAGAAAAGTACTGTTTTTCACTCATTATGATACCTCCAGGAGTAATTAGAAAAAATCAAAGAGATTTATTAGCTGACCAAATAAATAAACTGTTTTAATAGCTTATTGCTTGGATGAAGCATGAGTAATCTCCTTAATAGTATGACACATTAAGCAGTTGTTTGGTATTTTGAGATACACAGGCAATTCATTAAATAAAAGCATCTGAAAACCCATCTAGAATTAATTCCTATCAATTAAGAAAATAATTAGCCCTAATAACTCATTATATTTATTTTTAAGTGACTTTTTTCAGAGTCATCAAAGGCAAGGTTGGAGTCAAATTTATTTATAAAAAAATACATATAGAATGTGTGAGCTTTGTAATAGAAAATATTACAGATAAGAGGTTCCACAATGCATATGGGCTTTATAGGTTATACTTTTGTTTTTAAGACAAGCTTTGTGAATTTTTAGTAAAATTAAGAAATATGGAAGAAAAATAAAGAGTTTTAGTTCTATTGAATAGCTTTACTTATTGAATGATGTAATATAGGCACTGTTCATCAACTGTTTCTCAGGAATTTATAATATTTAAAATATTTATCTGATTCATGTCACTGTATATGTGAGTCATAATACTATAGCTTACTTGAAGTCACCACTGACTTCTTTGTAAAATGTGTTACGTCATTAAAATCCCAGCAAAGCATCACTTTGTTCTCAAATTTTCATATCAATTTAGGTAGCTAATCTGTTTAGAAAGGCTAAGAAATGGTAAGTTTTAAAACAACAGGTATAATGGTATTAAAATATGCACTGTAATTTTGAATGAGCACCAGGATTATTGTTTTATTATGCAAATTCATTTATAACAGTCTTTATTATCAGCAGAGGTACTTGGAGGTTGATTTAAAAGCTGATATTAAAATGAAATATGTTCACTGAAGCATATCAAGGACAATCTAACTGGAAGTTATACTGTTTTAGTACCATTGGTGACAATATATTCCTGATGTTTCCATACTAATCCCATTAATTTTCAAACTAACTGTATAAGGTAGATTTAATATGAGTTCTTGTTATGCAGGTGACACATTGAGGAAGTTAGTATTCTACTGGTTTCACATTCCTTACTGAGACAGGAAAAAGAAGAAATAATTTTTTTCTCTTTTTTTTTTTCCCCCCTCTTTTGTTCACTGGAGATATTAGCCTTACTATATGTGTGCATTATTCTTCCAAGTTTTAAATGTATACTGCTGGCAAGTTTGGTCTGAAGAAAAGGTCATTTAAGTTTTTTAAGACCTGTTGTTCACACCTGGTCAATCCACTAATTTATACTGTGCTATCTCTGAGTCAAGGATGTCTTATGTTAAGGACAAAGAAGTTTAATCACATGGAAATACATGATAATGGCTGATACCTGTGAGTCTCCCAGTATATGCAAGCTCCTGCTGAGTAAAGAACACTGTCTTCTTAGAGCAAAGATCTTGAATACAACATTGGTTTTGAAAGTGAAAATGCTCATCATATGCCCTTCTAATTTCATTAGACAAATACTATGTCAGTTAATAAGTAATGTAAATATTTTCAAAAATTAGAGTATAATTCATAATTTTGTAACTTTAGTGGATTCTTTCTTAACTTGATATGTGTGTGAAAAATGATATTTTTTAAAAGTTGTAAGATCTCTGGATCTGGGTGTTAGATCCTCCTTTATCACTTTTCTTGCATCTAGGTTAAAAGTCCCCAAACTTACAGAGTTAAATGTAAATTAGGTAGCATGATCTTTAAGTCTAATCTATATACTTCTGGTAATTTCATCCTAAGAAGTGTAACTACTGTCATCCCCAATAAAAAATAAATTCTGTATTGCTTTTCCCACGGTAGTCTTGGGTATCCTAATCATTTCATGGAGACAAAACACTTCAAAATCCTTATATAACAAATGTGCATAAGAAATAGCTAACTGTATCACTTCCTGTGTTTTATGCACACATATTAACAATTCTTCAATTTTCATAGGAAAAGAGGCATTGAGAACCCAATTCCTCATTCTTTTTCCATCTACAAATATTAGTGGATTCAGAGCTAGTGGCATTGAATAACAGAAATAAAGAGAATGATCTATCCATTTGCATTTATGTCAGCAAGAACTTTTATATTCATTTGAATATAGGCATGTTTAAGCTCATAGTTTGCCATCAAAATGATAAATACGGGGAATGCTTTTCTGGAGCTGATTGTTTCCAAAATAGCTGATGGGAGAGTGGGGCATAAATACCAATACATTACTGCAGAATGAAAATGTTAACTCAGATTGTTCTCTTGAAGATGTGGGATATTGTAATGTTCAAATGTATTTGCAATAGACCAATTTACTTGAAGATTTCGAAACTTAAATCACACATGATTGTGTTTCAGTAAAAAGAACTGAAAAAATTAAAAAGAACAGTGGTGAGATTTTGCATATATTCATATATTTTGAAAATATATATAATATATACAAGAAATTATCACAAAAGGAGAAATTAAAAACATCGTAAAAAATTAATACAGAATTCTGTAATTATTTTGGACTGATATTTCATTAATTACTAAATCTTTGTCCTCTTCACTAAAAAGCAATCTGTTATTGCAATTTTGCTCCACCTGCTCCTATTACAACCTTCATAAAATACTAAAGTACAGTAGATTATATATGTATTTTTATAAATATCTATATCTATATATTTCATTCAGGATAGGAATTGAAAGTTGTGGTGGTTTAGTTTTCTTGGTTTTGGTCTGGGCCTTCCTTGGTAATAGGGTCATAACTAAGGAAATATTCCACACCATTCCTTCATGTAATCAGGGTTATATAAGATGAGGAGTTTCCTCCCTCTCTCTCTCTCTCTTCCTTTTGTCTGCTGGGGAGGACATCAGGTCTCTATGTCAGCTTAGCTCTTATCTAAGTGAGCTGACGCCTATCTGGGACTCTGGTGTCTCAGCCCTATGAAGGTGAAGATTTCTAATGTTTCTCTTGAGAGAAGTTTTGGTGAGAATTTATTGTGCTAGTTACTTATTTGAGCTTTTCCCTGAGTTTACGAGTGTGTGTATCTGTTTTGTTTTGTTTTTACCAGTTTTTGTCCCATTTCCCTTTCCCCCCTTTTCCCTCTTGGGGTTGCTTTGGGGTTCTTGTTCTGTATATTCATAGTGTTTGATTGTATATAATTGTTATATATATATATATATATATATATATATATATACTTTTACCACAATTGTCTTTTGGTACATTTTTTCTTCTCTCTTGGGAGGGGAGAATCTGTTGGGCCACTAGTTGGGTTTGGCAGGGAGCCAACCCAAACCTCCACAAAAGTAGACATGAAATATTTTGTGCAATAGCTAACTCTGCAGCACACAGGTTAAAAGGTCCATTCAGACAGTATTGTCTCAATTAGCTGTAAGAATGTTTGTATAATCTTTAACCATGATAAGAAATATAATAACAACAAAACCCAAAACTATTTAATAAAACAATTACTCTTCCTACTGGTTTTCTTCTCATACGTAGCTTTCTTAGTATCTCCAGTATAACACAATTTTGCCATCTAATAAAAAGTAATCAACAATAAGCCTCTGTGTTTTACAGAACATAAATCAGTGTTTGCCATTTTAATTGATATAGCAGAATATATTTTTGTGCCCAAACTAGATATATTAGTTGTGCTAATTAAATGTATGAATGATAGAATCATAGAATATGCAGAGTTGGAAGGGACCCATCAGGATCATTGAGTCCAACACCTGTCTCTGTGTTGGACACCCCAAGAATAACACCATGTGCCTGAGAGCATTGTACGCATGTCTCTGAAACTCACAGTTCTACCATATAGTGCAAATTACTCCAGAAAGTAATGAAAAACCTTAAAGTACTTTAAAAAAATAAACCAACCATCAGTATTTTCCCATCAAAATATTTGGAAGCCTATCTTCTTTAATAATCATTCAATATTAATTCATTTTATATTAATATTTTAAATTCTTACATTGGATGACCATTCATGGGGAAGGTCAGTCCTGTGACAAAGTCCAGGTCTTGAGTGTTAAAGTGCTGTTAATGTAATGTGTATGCAGATGCTTACTTTCTCTTCTTCTAACTACAATGTCTGTCACTGATCATCAATTCAACACTTCTTAGACCATTATCAGGTAAGCCATAAAAGTTGAAATGTGCCTTTTAGAAGGGACTGTGTTGGGTGTTTTGAGATGTAATTATTCAGTCTATAGTTACAACATTAAATTTTTACCTGAGGACTACCTCCATCACCTGAACAGCAGGTCCCTTCCTTCTCATCTTAATTGTATCATTATGTCACTAATCCAGCTTCCTGAAGCTGACCATGCCTTGAAATGCTGATACGAGAGAGAAGGTGTTTAAAAGATATTAAGGATAGTGATAAGAGATGTTTAACTACTATTATGATTCCATTTAAGAGGAAGGATTACCATTACACGTATTTTTCCACTTAAAAAGTATTTTCCTGTTTGCATAGATAGGGTATAATTTCTCTTGTATTTCCAAATGAAAGCATGATATTATTGAATATTTTTTACTATTGCCTCTAATACTTTTTTCTATTGTATATTATGTATTAAATGCAGTGCAAACCTATGTGATTTTAATATTTCAATAGACTTCTCATTTTCTATTTCAACATGCAATATTAGATGAAGCTTGGTATTGTATATTAATTGTGGTACTCATATGAGAGGCAACTGAAGATCTAAATCCCATGAAAAATATGAACAAATCTCATAACTTTGCCTAAGATTTTTTTAATCATTAGGTATTTTGTGCTATATAAAAGTATGCAAGGTTCAGTTTTACTTCAGAGGCCAGCCAGTGTTTATGTTTTTTATGGATTGAAATTTTGTAAGGGAAATTTCAGGCTGCTTTGAGGAAAGCTCACTTTCTCCAAGGCAAGGTATCTTCTGCCAATTGTTTTACGCCCATATTCATTATCATAACTGGTACAATGAATTCACAATGCTTCATCATAATACCTCTATTTCCAATATTAGTTCTATTGAATATATTAACATTAATATAAAGATAAACCATTCATATTTTGTTTGTCCCTTGCTTGCTATATTTCCTAAATACCTTAAAATAATGTTCTGCATAGCAGCTATTATATATACTTTTAAATTATTCTAAGAAATCTTGAAATATTATTCAAAGAGAATAGATGAGCCTTTTTTCTTATGAGTTTAAGGCTGTTTTTTCAGGAAAGATTCAAGTTTTGACATTCAGTGTTGCAGGAATTTTGCCAAAACAGGAGGCAGAAGAGGAAGAATAGTTTTCTCAGAGGTACTTAATCTGCATATAGATAAGCTTCTTCACTTTGTGAATCATAAATATCAATCATTCATGTTCATCAGTGTCTCATACATATTCATTAGAACAAACTGTTACGCATGATTAAAGCCGTTATAAAATGACAATACTGTGTTTTGTTTTTATCTCAGGTCTCTGTGTACTGAAAACTCTACTGGCTGTTTCCATCTTATAATCTGACAACACTTTCTGCTATCTACAAAGAACCAAAACTCCATATGAGCTTGCATGGATTTGCACTCTGCATCCAAACCACTTTGCTCTTTTTAAGCAGTTATAAAGGGATCCTGAAAGTTTTCTATTTTCTGAGCAAAGATTTCAGCAGTGTTCAAAGGCAAGTTCCAAGCTTTTATGGATTAATTAGAAATAAGTGTATTTAATGTGTTCATTTGCATGCAGGTAGTGGGAGGAATGTTGCTAGATAGGGTAAATACATTTTCATATTTTCCTTAAATGTGATTTGTGACTTTGTAGTTATCCTTATGCTTTCTGAGCTTACATTTGGACCCACAGCCTCTGTGAAATTAATTTAAGATAAGACTGTGGGGAAAAAATCAGCTCCTCTCTTGCCTAAAAAGCTGTATTCTAGGACCTTGAATTGTCATTTCATTTCTCAAGTCAGTTTTGTAGAATATGAAAGCTTGCTGATTTTACTAGCAGTACAGCTGGGAAAGACAGGCCTAGGAAATACATGGAGAGGTTTGTGAAGCATTCCGAATATATTGCCCATCTCTGTTTGATCTTGAAAGATTAAAAAGCACTTGTTTAGTGCCCAGGTTTTGTCTGTAAGACCATTTCTTCAAAAGATCATGGTGACTTGGTTGTCAGCTGGAAAAAGTAAGCACTTCAACTTTTGGCCTGGAGGCAAATGTTTTACATAGGTTTTCTGTTCCAGATATTCTGAAACATAAAAAAAATTGATAATCCCAATGAAATTAGAAGTGAAAAGTAGTTTTTTTTATTATTTCACTTAAGTGAGTGAAGAATGAAGAATGCATCGAGTGACTAGTACTTCTTTAAGAAAACAATACTTCCAATTTTTTGCCATTATAATTCCATTATAATGACAACTTTTCTTCTAAAAATGGTGACAATTTTCTCCATAAGCAAATGAGACTAAAACTATGTATTGCATAAAACTGAATCCCAGATCAGAGATTTTTTTTTTTAATATTCCAGGACTAAATTAGAAAAAATATGCCTTTCTCTGTATTTCTAACCTGTGAAACTGGAATATAGATGGCCAAAATAAACTGAAAAGTACTATGACAAAACGGGAATTTTATATATCAAGTTGATCAAGGAGGACTGTTATGACAATAGTCCACCTCCTGTTCGACATATAACCACATCTGTCTGTTACTTGAAATTTCCACTCTGCCAAAGGAATCACATTTAGGGCTTGGCCAGCCTTACAATTTAGAAAGCTTTTTCTGAATCTATTCTATATTTTCTTGACTATAATATAAGGCCACAATTCCTTGAACCATCAGTCAAGAATGTGAAGAGCAGCTTGTGACCTAGAATGAAGAGACTTGATTCACTCTCTCTAGACTTCAGAAGTTGAAGTCTTAAAACTTTCCTTAATTCTATTATAATATATATATAATTTGTTTCACTTTAATCTGGGTCTTCTTGGAAAGTTTATACCTCAAACTGGTCACAGTACTCCAGTTACATATTTATTTGTGGAAAACAAACAAACAAAAACAACAACAACAAAAAAACAAACCCCAGACGAAAATCATTCTAGGGCTTTCAAATTTTACAAATAAGAAGATTTCTGTATAATCTAGTATCTTGTTTCTCTTCCTCATAACATTGTGATACTGTTGTTTCATGTTAAATTTAACTCTGTTATGACCTGAAGTTAATTTTCTGTAAACATAGTGTCAGTCATCCTCAATCTTTCCATTTATGTATTTTTTTATATTAAGCATAGGACAATGAATCTCATCATAACTATATTATTTTAATATCATAACTGTATTATATTATATAATGTTATTTTTTCCAATGTATGGATCTCTCTCTGAAGACTAGTCCTGTCTGCTACTAAACCTACATGGATTTACTGTCATCTGCAGATTTAATATACATACCACTAAGACTTTAAAATCTTTCATGACATTTTGAACAGTATCAGATTTAGAATACCGGAATTCCAGCTTCTGTATCCTCACAATCTGTCAGGGAAAAAACTCAATCTGTTTTGGACTTATTTTTTAAATTTATATCTAGTCAGTACTAGCTTCAGATAATCCACATGCTTATGCAATCATGTGAGATACATTTTCAAAAGTGTTACTGTGGAGACTTTGTATATTACTAGATATATCAATATGTATGATATTGCACTATCTGATCCTCAAAGTCTTTTATTTTCTTATAAAAAGAAATATAATTTCTTTGAAATGTTTTATCCTTCACACATCTCTTTGCTGCTTCCTAGATGTCCCTAAATTATTTCTTTCACTATGAGGAAAAATTAAATTTAAGGTTATACATTTACAGTTTTCCGCTTTTTAAGGTTAAACACTGTATTTGTGCTTTTTCCAAATACTTGATTCTTCAGCTCACTGTTTTCTCAAAGATAACAGTTCACGACTTTAGGCTTAACTCAGCCACTTTATCTTCCTAAGTACTCTTAAGTTAAATTTCACAGAACTGACCAGACACCAAAAATTGTATTTGGGCAGTTTCTAACCTTTATTTTCAGCCTAATCTAATTTCTTCTTTGTTAAATTAGGACATTGTTTATGTTGTCCACATTACCATTTCTTTTTCAGATAATGGAGACTGAAACACAATGGAATTCAATATTTCAGCCTTTTTGGCTAAACAACCTAAGATTTGTGTGTGTATTCCTGTTGGCACAATGACACAATGTTTATTTTGTCTATGTTATGTTTGGGGAAACAATATTTTGCCAGCTGGTGCAGCTATATTTTTTCACAACACTTTTAAAACAAATTAGAAACAAAAGTTTTAATTTGATAGCAGAATTTAGACCTTGGAAGATATGCCACTAGCTGTCTAATATAACTATTTATTCTTTCATAAGAATTAAAAAAGATCAATTAGCCTACTATGGCAGTCGAGTGAAACTTAAGGTGGTTTGAAACACAGCCGCATCTGAGTATTCTCTCTGAAGGAGTAATTTTATTCTTCTGTCCACCAAATCTGTTTCAATTTCCCTCCAGTTAAACCCAGTAAAATCTTTCTGTACAGAGAGATTCAACAAGTCAACTTAGTTGCTTCTTAACCTCTGCCTGGTTGCAGCAAAGTGGTTCAGAGAGCATGAAATATTGTGTCTATAGTGAGTTCATTATATTACTTGAAAGGGTTATTCACAGAATCCATCCATATTATCAAGACATTTCCTATTTACAGTAGTCTGCACATAGAGCTCTCTCTGCACGTAAAGGGATTCCATCCTTTTGAGATTCAAAGACTAGGCTCAGTCCAGAAGTGAGATGCATAACTGTGAAAAACTCTGAAATTGAGTAGGAAATACTGATGTTATGATCCTTTAAGAAGAAAGGGGGAAAAAAAAAAAAGAAAAAAAGACACTCATAAGAGATTTAAGACTGTGGCTCCTGTGTTCTCCTCAAGACATTCAAAGCCATATCTAATTTTCTCAGGAAACTTTTGAAGAGCCGTGGTATAGACTACTTTTAGTGAAGCACTTCTGTAATGTTAGATCTTTTTAAGATTCACAGGACTAAAATCAATAGCAGTATTTTATATCCCTGTGACTAGTTCTATGTGGAAAAACACTTGGATTCCTACCTGTATTCTGTGGATCTATTTCTATTTTGTTTTGTTTTTTTTTTTACTGAGTGACTTCAATTAACTTGCCAGGATTAATCTAGAATAATATAAAACAGTCTGGAATTAAATCCATATCCCTTGCAGAAGCATGATCAAACTTCTAACTAAAAGCAGCAAAATTTTAATTAAAAATTTAATTAAAACTACTGATAAAATTCATAAAAAGCTCTGACTATATTCTTATAGATTAGTGAGTATTTAATTCAAAGAAAAAGTAAAGGTAAAACAATGGAGGCATTAAAAAGGTAGAGGAGATGGTGATAGAAGAAAAAAAAGTAAGGAGGAAAAAGAACACATGGTGGACAAATATTGGCAGAATGTGACTATGGCCACCACATTTTTTTGCAACTCAATGCCAGAAAATCATGTGATTAAGCAGTAATCAATTAATTAGGGGTGTATAATCCATACAATTAATTGTATAAACACACAATTAAGTGAGAAAATCATGTAGGTGCAGAGTCAATTAGGTTGTAAAACTCATTATAAGTAAAATACACGCGTAATGGAGTGAAATTAAACAGGCAAAGTTTAAGGATTAAAAATTACCCAAGCAAATGAAATCAATAGGTGGACAATCAACAGAAGTAGTGAATCAGTTAAGCAGGATGAAAGGTAATTGCATTATTAAAGACGTTATCAATGAATCAATTAATTAATTCTCCGGAGAGTGATGTGGTCAGTAAAGTATGGATAAACGGTCCAGTCATTATCAGTAAGCAGTCAACAAGGCATGATAACAGCTACCTGGAGAAAGTTTAGTGGCTGTTCTGGGTACCATCCACAGCCACAGCCACAGCAGATTCCAGAAACATGCCTTCCTTACTGTATTTGCCACTACAGTGTGCTACACTGCTCTGTGCGAGGAATCATTTTTATGTACGGAAAAAAAAAATCTTTTTAAAGGAAAAGCTGTTAGTAAAGCCCTAGTAATAGCAATAGCTCTTTGAAAATCTAAAGGCATATAACCTATAACATTTCTTATTTTGAAATAAATACAGCTACTCAGTAGTGAAATTATAATATGGCAATTCTACTCAGTTGACAAAAAGCAATAATAAATTTCAAGATTGTTTCAAATTTCCAATCATTTGTATTACAAATTCAGTTTTGCTATTTGCAATATATAAGCAGTTATCCAAACATCTTCTGTAATGGTAGTTGTAGACAGAAAAATCACAGTGAAATATTTTACAAAAGCTACTGTAAAGCACTGGGTCTCAAGCACCACATGCTGCACCAGGTGGTTTACTTATATATAGACTTTCAAGAGTGTGCCCACCTTGAATCGTGTAAAGAGAAAAAGCTACACACTTTTTCCCAAGAGAACTTATTTTAATTGTGTGAGAAAACAGGTGTTTTGGCAAAAGGGTTTACAGAAGTAACATACAACCGAGGAGGAGCATTCCACAAAAGTACCTAGCACACAACAGCCACAACTTAGGTAAATACTACTAATAAGTTTTAAGAAGTAGAAGAAAAGAGTAAAGGGAGAAAAGAGAGATTCAAGAGTAAAGAAAGAAAAGAGACAAAAATAGATACCACCAAGAGGTCACATGGTGGCAGCTTTCAGAAGAGAAGGCAGGATAAGTTGGGGGCCGTGTGCACTTCCTTTTATATAGTTCAGCTACTGTGGCCCCTTCCCCCAGGCAGGACATCTGGTTCATTGACTACTCAGTGCCCTCCTAGTCAAAGTGAGAGGTGCCATACCCAATCAGAGGCTTCAAAGGGCATGGTGTGGGTGGGTACCAGGAAGCCCCACGTGGGCTATGCTGTTGGCCATGTGCCGTCTGAACTGCCATGTTGGCTGCAGACCATGTACCTCCCAACACCGCCATGAGGACCCTGGCCATGGCCCCTTCCCCAACACACACACAGATAAGATGGTTGATCTGACACAATAATTAAACAATCTAGTGAGATAAGAATCTGGTGTCTCACACCTACTAAGACCATGGTCACTTTTACTCGTCTACAACTATTATAAGTTTGTTTAAATATTACTAATTTTTTACAAGACTGACCATATCGACAAATAAATTACATATTTCAAATGAACTGCACTGCATTTTAACTTTGTATAAAATGAATGCAAGATTTTGAAGTAAACTAAGTGAACAGTAATTTTTATGATAGAGCTAAGCATTAGGGGTTGCAACTGACTGAAAACAGCTGTGCAAATTCCTTCCAGTTAATTTAATTTCCTGACTTTCAAAAGTCCTGTCATTCTCACTCTGCTCAAAAATTGTCAGTGGTACTGATTTGTTGGAAGATTTTATAATGAACATTAATTTCATGTTCTAATTTCTGTTCTTTATTTGTATTTGAAACCTAATTTTGGGTTTGAACTACATTCTAAGAAGGTGAAGCACTACTATATTAAAATATACTATGGTTCACAAAATTACAAATCTTGGAAATAGCATTAACCAGGAATTAAATCCTGGAGCAAAGGCCAAAATTTCAAGTTTAGAAATATTGAAAAATGTTGTAATACTACTACAAACATTGCACTACCAACACATGGATTTCGGATTTATCATTAAAGTGAAAGATACCACAGCATATATGGAAATGTTGAGCTAGAGCATTCATTCTAACATTTGTCTTGCCATGACACCACAAGCCACTGGTGGTCAGAAGAATATGTGCAACTCTCCAGGTTTTGCATGGGATCAGTACAGAACCAACAGGCTCATTAAGCCTTCTCACAACTGGAGGAAGACAGCCAATTCACTTCGCAATTTTAAATAGGCAAAGAAAAAGCTAATGTATTGCCTTTAAGGTGCAAGGTGATGTCAGAAAAAACTAAGCAGGAACAGATCTAATAGGAAAATTTGATAGATTTTCTGTTTAGGAGAGATTCATCATAAAATGCCTTTTTGCTGATTCTAAAATGTTTCAGTTA
Source organism: Sclerurus mexicanus (assembly GCA_013396755.1). Classification (NCBI taxonomy): domain Eukaryota; kingdom Metazoa; phylum Chordata; class Aves; order Passeriformes; family Furnariidae; genus Sclerurus; species Sclerurus mexicanus. Next base: position 41,723 of record VWZF01000728.1, read on the forward strand.
CAACAATCCAGGATTAAACTTTTCCTGTATACAAGAAAAAAATGTATATGTCTCTTTGAGCTGGTCAGTATAGGGGAGGCCTGAGTTTTGTGTCCTACAGCAGTCTACTTGGCTGATCTGTCCTCAAATCTCAAAATAAAGGAATACTTAAGCTTCTTTGCCCATGAGGTAACCCAATGGATCATGACTCTGGCAAATTATATAGGAAAGTGGAGTCTTAGAAATTAGAGTTAGAACCTGGTAAATCATGAGCATTGTTATATCACATAATTTCATATTTTCATAATTACAAATTAGATAGGCCAGTAATAAATGCTATTTAATCTTTCTACTGATATTAAGCCCCTAATTCTTTTTCTAATATCAAGACAAGTATATTCAAAAAGCCTGTCTTGTGATCTCCTAAACAGGAACCTCCTGGTTTGAGATCTCAAACAGCATCAGTGTTCTGCATGTAAAATCTGTATTTTTCTAAGCTTTTCAGAAATGTTTGTTTCATTATAATTATAATGTCACTTATAAATATTGCTTTAAATAGTAATAAATGTGTCCAGAAACATGACTGAGTAGAAAACTATCATATATATACCTATGGAAAAATATATATGTATATATATTTAGGTGTCCAGAGCTGATTCTGATAACAGACTCAGCTTTAATGATTTGTAGAACTCAGAGGATTACAGTTGCATCAGTTGGAGTTTGAGATATGGCAATTCTGTTCCATACTATTATTAAGTATGACTCACAAACAGCTTGAAAATTACTTGCAATATATTTCAGTATATACTTACTCCAAACACGGATTGAGACATAAATAAAGAACAAAAATTAAGTAGAAAACACTTGAATTCCCCCCTAGGGTTCTCATATCACTCTCCTGCGCTGGCAGAACATCTTGTGCATTACATGCTACAGGAGTAACCCCTACATTTCAGACTAAATATAAGATGTTATTTTTTTTCACATTTACTAATTCCAAAGATAACATTATAGGGCAGAAAACAAACAAAAAACTCAGTATCATACTTTACTTTGCATGTATAATTTGGTATATATATATTGCTTCTGAAGAAATAATGCTTTTAAAAGTAATTGGAGTTCATAACTTCAGACCTATTCATTCTGTCAGTTCCCAGCTCCCGGAATCTTCCTCCACTCAATGATGAGGCTTAATTAGTGGTGTTCCTCAGGGGTCAATACTGTTTAGTGTCTCTAATAATGACACATATGGTTTTAGGGGTGATACCAAATGGCATACGGACCAGGGATGTGGGTGAAAGAGCAACAGGGCAGGAACAGGGCTGCTGCAGAGCAATCTTGACCCTGGTGAAACAGGCTGATAGAAACCACCTCCTGAGGTTCAACAAAGACTCAGAAAAAATTCTGCATCTGGTTTGAAATAACCACACGTGTAGGCTGGGCCCTGGCTGGAGACATAGCAGCTCTACAAGACTCACAAAAACCCTTGCCGGACTTGAAAGTTCTAAACAACAAGCTGAATGTCAGCAGCAGACAGAGTAATATTCTTTCTCACTTAAGAGATCACAATACAAGAAAAGACACGCAAACTAAAGTAGAGGACCACTGTGACAATTGGGGCTGGAACACATATTGAACATGGAGAGGGAGAGATAACCCAGTTATATTCACAAGGCTGGTGAAACCTGAGAGTGGAGCAGGGACTCAGAAAGGTGGCGACACCTAAACCTTCAGAGATAGTTAAAAGAATCTGAAAAACTCCTGAGCAACTTGATCTATTTGGCTTTGTTTTTCCTCTGAGGTGGTTAATCCTTCAAGGTCACTTCTAAATTAATTAATTCTATGATTCTGTATTGTCCAAATTTTTTAAATAAAACTTGGCTCCTACATAGAGCACAGACACTGAAATACTATTTTATAGAGCTAGAAAAATGAAAGAACAAATGGACCGTTTCTAAATAAACAGCTTCTGCTAAAAATGTTATTTGTTATGTATCAACTTTCTTGACTTTTTTTTTTCCATGTTTACTTGAAAGTTAATAATCTGTGCAGTATTTTCTGTTATTAGGCAGGTATTATTTTCATGTTTAAAATAGTTGTTATTGAATCTCAAAGCATAAAAACAAGCATGTGTCTCACGGAGCCATTACTATAAATATCCAAATAGTTTGAGTGCAACACTTTGCAAGAATCACATAGCTGTGATTTGTCACACCATTGTGTTTTATTTCTCTTCTCTCTTCCCCAAATATTTATATAATTCCATTATAATAGTTCTGAACTAACTGTTAGGAGGATATTCTTTGCAAATGCTTGCCTTTGTAGTTACTCTTCCTCAGTTAGGGTTATATCATGATTGTGTGAAAAATCAAACATAAAATATTAATGTGGAATATACATTTGGAGACAGAAATCCTTAAGTGCACTGAGTTTCAACTTCTACACAATATGTAGAAGACAGTATAAGATTCAGTGTAAATGGTGATATTCACCCTTAGCCTATTCTAAAATTTATATTCCCATGTTTTCACCATCAGTGGGCATATGTTAATGAAAAAGTTTGTCTGCCTTTTCCGTACCATTTTTTGCTAAATTCACACATGGTCAATCAATTTGCTTCCACCTTGTTTACTTGCAATCTATTTATGAGGACCTCAAAAGTGTGCTTCAGTTTCTTCTTACACTGCACTGTTAGGCTGTGACCTACATCTATACCATGAAGAACTCTGAGGGAGGCTGCTTGCTAATGAATTTCACTTCCACCTTCCTCCTATTAATGAGGATTCACTGGTGAATTCTCAGAGACCCTTACAAGGTGATCACCCAATTTGAAACTGAGGCATTTACTTAACACTTATTCAATTTCCTGTGCTAAATGACAGTTCTCAATTTTCTTTTTTTTTTTTTAATCCACATTGTGCAATGTATTTAACCACGTCCATTTTTTCCCCTCTTGAGCATAGTTTTATAATAAGGCTGAAGTGTAGTTATGGGTTTATCTCAATTATGAGAAAAATAGCTTTCACAGCATAATTATTTCACATTTAAAGTCCAACCATTTGGATTATGTCCCAAAGTACTCAAGGCTTATTTCTTGTTTAAAGTGTTGAACTAGACTATAGAGTGCATTAATTCTGGATCATCTGTTATTGATTTGTGGGAGGCAATAGCAGAGCAAATCATTACATTTCATTACACCAAATACTAGAAATTAGTCATAATACTAGAATATGCAAACAGCAATGACAAACATCAAATTTTATTTTATAGTCCTGTAGTAGTCACTGTCCAAAATAATTTTTTTTCATGACTATTTGCAAAGAAATAAATACATCAAACTTCAAAAGCTGGAGCTCAAATTTTGTGTTAGGCAATGTATCTGAGAAAAAGGCAAATGGTATAATACAAGGAGAACATGGAAGGGCATTTTTCCTCATAATATTGGCTAATATGAGATGATGTGACAACCTGAAAACTGAGTATCCACGATATGATCAAATGCTGATCTACCTCAATTTTATAAGAAATATTTCTGCTGAAACAGTGTTTAAAGCATTTCTATACTGTCCAATATCTGCTTGTTTGCTTAAAAGTTTTTGTAACTGCAAATATATCAGAAATACACACATACATATTTACAATGATCCAACTATACATGCACTCTTCTGTAATTTTCTATGACTTGTATAGACTTCAAAGTTATTTTTCAGATAGAGAAAACTGGAAGACTGAAGAAAAAAAATTTACTGAAACATAAATAGAGTACTGGGGTTGCAAAGAAGAAAATGAGTTCCAGGGGAAAAAGAATATGCTCTACTTTAAAAATCTTAATTATTTTGAAGCAGTAAACTTTACCAACTTCTGTTTTCTTCAAAAGTAAGGAAAATCATGTAAGACAAACCCTAAAGACTTTGAAAACATAGGTATATAGGATCTTAATTGGAGATAATGAGAGAACAAGACATTGAGAAAACAAAGTGTAAGAGGCTTGCATCACCCCTTCTATTGTTGTTACTGAACTTCAAGTTTCCACAGAGAAACAGCTTGTTAAAGAATAAGGCTTGAAGAATAGTCTGAAACTACTGTTAAAGTCAGGCTTAAAAACATAATTTTCATATTGAAAAATACTACTAACCAACAACTCTTCCTACTCACCCATACTTCTTTTTTGAAAACTACAAAAGGTTTAAAGGAGAACAAGCATTAACTAATTTGTTGACACCTACTGTCAATTCAAGCAACCCATTTTAGATAGAGAATAAAAAAGCAAAATTAAGGCATTTATCCACTGTTATAATGGACAATAATGAGTACTCTGACATTAAAGCAAAAATTCTGCTTTTTCTCCACATTATAATACTTGATTTCAAAACTGTGAATGATCTTTAAAACTTATTTCCTCAGTTTGCCAAATAGGAATAGATCATATATACTAGCTCTGAAAATTTCAAATAATCACGTCAACTAGATCTGATGACACTGCTCTTGAAATGCCACGTAACAGCTTCAATAAGATCAAAGTGGGAGTAATGAAATAAACATTCATTTGGCTATTTGAAACAAAAAAACTATTGTTTGTTTGTTTGTTTATACAGTTTGTGGTTGGTTAACCTTAGATGGCTGACAGGTTTCTACCACACTGCTCTCTTACTCCCCATCCTCGGTAGGGAAAGGAGAAAATAAGATGGAAAGATCATGAGTTGATATAAGGACAGGGAGATAACTCACCAATTGCCATCATAGCCAAAATACACTTGGATTGGGGAATACTAATTTATTTTATTGTCAATTAAAAATAGAGCAGGATGGTGACAAACAAAACCAAAATAAAACTCACTGTCACTCTACTCTAACCTTTTCTCTTCCCAGGTTCAACTTCACTCCTTTCTTCTCAGCTATTCTACCTCCTCCCATACTTGCTGAGTGACACAGGGGGATGCAGAATCAAGGTTCTGTTCAGTCCATAAGAGTTTGCTGCTCATTCCTCTTCACGTTGTTTCCCTGCAGTTGAGCACTGCTCCAGCATTAGGTCCCTCCGATGGGATACAGTCCTTCATGAAGTGCTGTGGCATGTGTGATAGCAACATCACAGTGTCACAGTGTCCTAAATAATAAGAAAGTTGTGGAAAGAAAGGAATATCTCATCATTCACATTGTATAGAAGAAGTAATACTCTCAAACTCTTGTTAAGAGAGATTAGTTAGATAGGAAAAAAAACTTGTTAAGCATAGTAAAGCACTGTTCTTTCAATTTGAAATGGCTGTTGGAAAAAATGGGAGATCACTTGAAAGCTTCAAGAACTTGTCAGGTGAGTGTGCCAGGATTGATTATGGTATAGCTGTATGGCTGATAGGAAGAGGAACTGGAAGGAAAATGAAGGTATATAAAAACTTGATGATCTCTCTATCTGCACTTCTGGGTGCTGTCTACATATATCTACATTTTGGTTTTTCAAAACCACAAAAACAAGCCCCATATTTTATAGCATCTGTACGCATGGCCCATATACAAATGTACAAATTCAGCTGAAATACAGTCTAAAAATTTTATTCTCTGAATAAAACACTCTATACTAAAATATAACATTATCTTGACTAAAATCATTCTCTGAAAGGAATCAGTAATATGAGCTACAAAAACACTTACAGTCTGAGAACATTTGTTCAGACTATTCAAAGATCAGCAAGTCTCCAGATAGTGCATATCACAATTAGCTAAAAGTCATTAGGTTATCTCAATCAAATTCTTGCTCTCAGTTATTCAGGGAAAATATATATTTGGCTTTTATGTCTGTTGAAAGATACAAAAAAGGTATTCATGTCTTCCTGACCAAAAATGAAGTGTCTTAATGATCCTGTAAAGCTCTGCAATAGATGACATACCCCTCCCTATTCATAAATATTGAGGATGTAAAGAGCTAGAATATCCTGGACATATTAAGGATCTGATAGAGAGGCAGTGTGCATGACAGTTCATCATGGGGTTGTGCATTGTTTTTCCTTCCCTCATGGATAGCCCACTTATTCCAGAAAACTCTGTGCATTAAAAGAGATGGAACTGTATAGTTCAATAGTCTGAAGTTGAAGGAGTTACATTTGCTTCTGAAAACTATTATTCCTGTTCTAAATTATCATCCAAAATTTTTGAGAATAAAAATTCCAGAAGTAAACCTGATGGAGGAGCACCATGTCTTACCAGTATTTGCTATTTCAGCACCTGTACTCAGAACAAAATATGTAAGGAGGTTGAATACTGTCAGGAAAAACACTGAGTCCTTCAAATGAAGTAATTTTTCTGTATTACAGTAAAATAATTCTGTTTCTTTCATCTTCTTTTATTCACTTGTCCTCTTTCATCTCCTTACAATGAAATAAAAAGGAAATGTTCATTAAGTGTTTTATGTGTATGTGATATAGATTTTTTTTCATCCATTAAGTCTGATAAAGATGCCAAAAAAGTTCTCTAGTACTGTGAATTCCTATGGACAAATTACAAAAGAGAGGCTTCCAAACATCTCACCTAACATATATTCAATTTATTCAAGTTCAAATGGTGTTAAGAAACTTTAATGGATATAAACTTCCCTTTTCATTCATTATTTGCTAATATGAGCTTCATTCTCTCATAAACAGCTATGCAATGAGAGCATGGAAATTTTGCTCTGAGGCTATGAAATCAATTTTGAACCCTCAATTTATGTCTTTCTTGTCAACTATTATATTTTGTACCTAAAGTTGTCATTCTGATTTCTTTTAATCTCCATACACTTCTAATAACTAATTTTACTGCTTAAGACATTTCAAATTTTATTTCTATCCTGAAGTGTTTAAGAATACTACAATCACAATTGGCTGGACTTGCCAATAACTTGCACTCTGTCCTCCATAAGTTAGGTGTTTTAGTTAAAATTATAGATGTTTCCTGTGGAAAAGATCATAGCCACTTAGACCTCTTAGTTATATCTAAGCTTTTAATATATCCATTATATATGGATATTATATATATATGGATATATATATTATATATTTATATATATATTATATATAAATATATGCATTAGGCACAGACAGTTTTGAGGTCTCTCTATGTATAATACATATATACATAGAAAAATATTAATTTTGAACCAATATTGCCGCTACTTTTTGTCTGTAATTTCTCATTTGTTTATTAGATGGCCAAAGACTTTTACTGCATTAGTTGAATTTATGACTATTATTAATACTTTCTACTCTTTTACTTACATACTTGCAATTAATGTTAAAAAATATGAAAATAATCCCCTCAGAGTGTAGTTCTTCTTAACAGCTAGGGCATTTAATTCTCATATAAGAGACCCATAATAAAGTACCTGATATAAATCAGGCAGAACAATGGTTATTGGCAGAGATTATCCCTGCATTGTCGTTCTTTCCTCACTCTTTTTGCCTTCTAAATACAAATGTATTTCTTACATTTAAAAAAAAAAAATAGCTTCCTTATTTGAAGGGGTGGTCCTTCCCCAAGTGTGCTAGTTTAAAGGTAAACCAGCAGGAGGAATTAATCCAACTCAAAAGACATTGCAAGTCAGAGTTATAATTTAATAAAAAGATTACAATAAATAAAGAGAAAAAAAATTGGGTTTAACCCACAAAAAACAGAGGTATAACTCAGCACCCTATTGCACGAACAGAATCGTGTTTGTTAGCCCCCGTGGTCTCCCTGAGTATGAAGTAAAAGGGAAGGAAACCCTGAGTGTCCTGTGGTCTCCCTGAGTATGAAGTAAAAGGAAAGGAAACCTATTAGTCAGGATGATGGCTGCAATCTTGTTGAGAGTGGCGGTTGCAGTCCTCCTGGGGTTCTTGTCCCCCTCCTTCCATGGAGTCCCAAAACCCCAAGAATACATATGTTTAGGTTCAAGTGGGAATGCCCAGTACCTCCCCCCAGGGCAAGGAGTTTCACAATGGGTGATTAAACTCTGTGAGTCATGGGATCTTTTTGTAGTCTTCAATGGTCTAGGTCATTGCACTTGCCTATTGTGCCAGTCCCTAATGGCACATTAGCAGACATGACCCCTCAGGCAGGGTGTGAAGGTGCTAATGACTCCCCAAGGGGGAGTTATCACAGCTGAGTCACTGCTGTGAAGACAGAAACATTCCCGTGCCTCTCAGGGTTCTTTAACACTCAGCTTGTAGTCTGAGGCGTCAGGTGTGCTCTGGGCAGCTGCTGCAAACGATCCACTATTAACAGTTCATCAGAAACAACATAGGGATGTAGAATACACAGTTTTGGTTATACCCCCACAGTGATAACCTGGTCCCAGCAGCTGTAACTAGGACACCAAGTCAGAGTCATTTCAGAACACATGCTCTGAGCATGTGTGAATATGCTCAGACATCTCTCACTGGCATGTTTGATTAACATGTGTGGACTTACTCAACTCTTTAATGAAGAATAGGTTTGGGATGCTATCCTAGATACTTAGGAAGGTCCTTGACAAGAATAGTGCTGCTGAATTGAGTTATTCACTGCCCACCCAAGAAGAATTAAGATTCTAATCTAAGTACCTAGTGAGAACAGTCCATATAATTTAAATAAGACTGTGGTATAATAAGCAAATTGATCACCAGAAAAGGGAGAAATGAGACTGAGAAATCATTTGAATAAAACTTTTATTTGAGTCCCAGTGGTTGAAAGACAGTAAAAGAATGGACTAGTTAATAAAAGTGCATTAGAGTCCATGGTTTTGATGCCCAAAGAGGCAAAATTGTTTAGAGACAAAGGTTTAGTCCATAAACAGCAAGGTATTTACTGAGCAACGTTGGGGAACTCCCGGTTTGCACCAGACAAAGAGTTCCAAAGTTTTCAGTAAAGAACAAGGCTATTTATACAGTTTTTGGAGATATTACAACATCTTTGCATGCATATTCATATGATTACAATATCTGATTATAATATTCATAATAGGCAGGGCATAGACAGAGTTTGGGGTGTGACCGTCCTTGTGGGGTGGTTCTGGGTGGGAGTTCCTGTTTTCTTCATCTTTAGGGGGTCGCATTTCTACTCCTCTTCATCGTGAACTTTTCAACTTTCCTTATTTTTGCTGACTCTTCAGTCAATTTGGCAAGACTTTTGGACCTGGACCTTCCTAATTTTGTTCTTATCTGTGTTCCGTTCCTCCTTGTTCTTCTTCTATTTCTTCATGTCCTTCATACGCCCTTCCTGTCTCTGAGATTCTATCTTGTCAGCTACTATTTATCTCCATTTATGTCTATGTGTGCATTCTTCTAGTACATAACATCACCCTTGCTGTTCCTTGAGCTTTGGCATTTGTCTCTAGCTAAGGTTTTTCTCATGGTAATGCCTTAAGATCAGTGTTCTATGTTAACTCTCTAGGTTCTTGCTCTGTTTCAGTTTTTCATAGGCTGGATCAGCATCTAGATCTGCATAGGAGTAAAATTTTTCTTTCGGCTAAGTCACACCTCATAATTAAAAAATAAAACTAAAAAGAGAGAAAGAAGGGTTGGTCTGCTTAAGCTGTTAGAAAGAAAGAACAAAATTTACTTTCAGTTTTACTTGAACTCTATATATTTATATGAAGATGCCATCCAGATATTTTTGCTATTGAACTATAAGAACAAAAATGTCAAATATATTAACAAAATCCTGACATATAACAAGCATTAACATACGACATAAAATAATACTGGTTTTATATTTATAGTATGTGTGTTTTTTGTATATTTTATTTAATTTCAATACCTTGGACACAGAAAGTCATGAGGTTATATACAGGAGTATTCTTGCTGTACTGTTCTCTACTACAGTATTTTCTTAGAGGTTTTTATTTCTTCTTATCCAGTGAAGAAAATAGTTTTGCACAAGAGTCCACTAATGACTGCAAAGTTTTCAGCACAGTCTAGAAAGAGTGTAAGAGGATGGTAATGGAGACTGGTAGTTTCTCTAATATCTCATTTTTGAGGGTTAGATGGACTTATTTGTTAGAGATAAGCAGACACACAAAAGTTAATTGTTTTTTTATGTCACTGTGATGCGAACTCATGACCTAAGAGGAAGAAATAGGTATTTCCCTTTGTTACATTTTTGTAACAGAATGACTTGGTGATGGGGAAAAAAATAAAAAAGAGGCATAAAATTCTTGCAAAAAAAAAAAATCTCAAAGGACTTTGAACTAATAGAGAGCCAGAGAAAGGGAAAAATCTGACTTTTGACCCTACAGGATTAAACTGATTCTTTATTATGGTTTTAGGTTTTTCTATAGTGACAACTTGGGGAAAAAAAGAAGCTTCCTTTTACACTGAATGTTACTGTCTTCCTACTATTTCTGAACTGAAAATTTTGACAAAAGTTTTCAGATTCTGCCATTTTGCTTTTACATTCCAAATGACATTGTGTGGTAAAGCACATTTTAATAGTTACAAGGTCCTACATTGCCACACTTTTTTCGTTTTATTCTAAGTAGATGCTGTACTCCATTTCTGATATTTGCTACATAACAGTCCTGTTCTTTCTCTGTGTTTTTATTTGTCCAAGATTTAAGGCAAAAAAATAAAGGCATAAGGTGAAATATATGGGATCCAAATTCAAATTCATGACTGAGCCTAAATTTTGTAATCATTTGCAGTGTCTTTATACTGCTTCTCAGTTTGAGTTTTGGGGAATGAGCTAAATGGTTCTCCAAGGCATAAAACCAATCTTGGGTTCACATTTGAATTCTAGTTGTTCAGGCAGTATAGAAACAGATTGCCTGAGACTCTTGTATCTGTAAAATCAACTGAATATTTGGGCACAGGAACCAAACAAAAAAAAGATTTTGCACAACCCAAAATTCAAAAAGCAGTGGTCAAGTTTAAACCTACTTTGGTTGGCTTGGATTAAAGGGATAGATCTAAGAAAACATTGTTCTTTGGATGTTGTTCATACACATAAATACAGGGAGAAAGAGAACAGTAAGATTTTTGTGAGAGATGCAAGGGTGTTTCAGGCTTCAAAAAATACATTTATCTGAATGGCAATCTGCTCTAAGCATCCTTCCTTCCTTTCCTTCCCTTCCTTCCCTTCCTTCCCTTCCTTCCTTCCCTCCCTCCCTCCTTCCTTCCCTCCTTCCTTCCTTTTCCTAATCAAAGACTTTTGATGACAATTATTCTCTGTTACCTTGGAACATATAGATGTGTATATGTATATATGTATATGTATATACGTACAATATAAGCATTTTTATTTTCTCATATTTTAGCCCCACTAATTTCTTTCCTCTTCTACTAAATCCAAGAACAATATAAAGAAACAAGGATTCTATTTAGCAGTGCCAGCAAGCCATCAAATGGGAAATTCAGAAATTTATTTCCATAAGAGAGCTCATACATTTAAACAACATAATCTGATAATGGTTCAATCAACTCCTTTCATCAGCCTGTAACTGATTTAGAACAAATTGTACTGCAGCATTGCTTGGAGAACAGTTAGGAAGTTTATCTGTTTCTTAACAATGCACTTATGGTAATTTCTGGGTATCCTCCCAACTTTTTCCTTGAATTTTTTATGTTGAAGATGCAAAGGGGAAAAAAAAAGTCTGTATGAAAGACACAAAGCAAAGTGTGATGAATATCTCCTTACACTCAGTTTAGAAAGCTCTGGCTTTTTAAATTATATTAAGAACCTTGCTGCAAAAGTCGCCTGTTTAATTATTCACTCATCTTCCTAGACCAAATTTGATTTCTCTTTGCTCAGGAAAGAGTAATGATGCTAGAAAATTGCTTTAATTTTTTGTCTCAGTCAACACTACCGATGATCACTTACTATCTGAAGCCTGGTCATGGCATTGTTATTTCCTTTGTACTTGTTCCTGTTTTGCTTCTTTATTCTTTACATGGAATATGTGATCAGATAGTATGCTAACAATTACCTCTTGTTACTGTGCTATTTTGATCCCTTTTCAATACAACATTTCATAAGGATATGAATATCGCTCCCTAATATGAAGTTTCCACTTTTGAACACATTAGTTTTTTGTATCATTGAGAAGAATATTTAAAATAAATAGTCATTTTCTCATGAGCAAAAGCTTATTGAGGAAGTCTTAATTTTTAAAATCTTTTACTTCCAATACTAAATATTTTGAAGAAGCACTGTTATGCTTATTAGTGCCAGTCTATTACACAGTTCCATTTAAAACTGAACAATGATCTCATGAAGTTTATAATTTATGATAAAAATGCTCTATAATAATGGTCATAAATATTTATCAAATTAGTTATGGTATATGAATTTAGTTCTATTATCAACTTCTCCTATGCAGATATTTTGTAATTTATTATTTCTCTGTAGGATTTTTTTCCCAGTACTTTTCATTCTAGCATTTGCACTATTTCTTATACTGACTTCAAGATTCCATTTGTTTCAACATTATTTTCTGTACTATTCAAAGATGAAAGTTCCTGCTGAGGAACTACAGTATAGGCCATGTTAGATCAATTTTTCAACAGTCTTTTTAAATAGTAATTGAATTTGACTGTTCTGCATTTGAAATCAGAGGAAGATGAAGTCAGAAGAAATCCTGAGGAAGACTGCCTGCTTAGACAGCTCTAATTCTTTACTATATTGACTGAGAAAAGAGTCCTGAGAAGTGTAACAGCTCTGAGTAAAACTCAGAGAACACTAATTTCCTAATGCAATTATTTCAAGATGGCAATATAGCTCCAAGTGGCTTATAACATTTAAGTGTAAAAAGATTCCTGGGCTTTGTTCTGTTTTTTAGTTCCTGTTTACCAAAAGTTTAAACAAGTCTTTTGTAAACCTTGAAATCAGCAAAGCACTCAAACAGCTTAAGAATCACAATTAAATGCTTCATTGATTATAACAGTGAAAAATAAAAGTATGGCTTTGTTTAAGACATTTTCTATTAGGCATGTGGAGTGGCTTCAAAGAAATTTTATATCCATGGGTTGCAAGTTGAAAGAAAGTTTAAATGATGAGTTTCCGTATTTTCTTATGAGTTAAAGCATCAAGCATGTGAAAATAGCATGTTCTTCCCCCAGTCTTGAACAACTGTCTGCTCATCACCCTCTCTGAAGGCAATATTCGCCCAAACCTGCATGAATGCAGATTTGATGGCCCAATTGTTCTTGATTTTTTGCTATTTTACCTGGGCCAGAGTAGGATTTTTGTAGGACTTTGTAGGGCTCATGCCGGGGACAAGAACATGCTTATCTCACAGGAAGAGTTGAACAAATCAAGGAATGTTCCTCCCATTTTATTCCTCAAGAGTGCTATACTGCCTTTCTAATAGGATTTTTTTTTTTTAATCTGACATTTTGTTTTAAAAGAAAGGGTATCCTGAGACTGAAAAGATTGCAATTACTGTACTTGTTTAAGTGATTGTCCTTTCCTACAGGAAACCTGTGTACTATATGCTGCTACTTGTAACCATTAGGCCATTAAGAGTAGGTTTTCATTACATTCCAAGTGGATTGCCATTTTATGCCAACATGTAAGTGAAATTTGGGAATGAATGTATGTTTATATTTTTCCTTTGTGTTCTGCTATTGTGGTTTTGAAAAGGATGAGGATATAGCCTTCAAGTTAAATTTGGCTTTTATGCTATGATTTAAATCTGAAGTGATTTTCACATGAATACTATGTCTGGCATTTGTGCCTTTGTTATCAGTTATTTTCATGGCATCTGATATTGCTGATACACAAAGTTTTTTGGTTTTTTTTGTTGTTGTTGCTTTTACAGTGATGAATTATTTCAAACCTTTAATTTCACATATTTTTTTTGGTGTAGGTGTAAATTCCCACTTTATTTTTCTTGGAAAAGGAAGACATTTCTTTACTATATTCTACATACCATTGATGTTTGTGTTCATCAGCATTACAATTAATCACTCCTTCCCCTAATATAGTGACAGTGATGGGAATGGTATTCTCTAAAGCCAGTATTTTTATTGAAAAGGAGAATGAGAGAAAATTCAGGTTTTATTTATGGCACTACTTACTTTAGTGATCTATATCATTAATGATCTCTGACTGTCAAAGCAAATCAAGAAGCATAAGTGTTCTGGCCTTCTTAGTTCTATTGATGCAGACTGATATAGACTATTTATGCTTATGAATTTCTCAGAATTTTTGTAAGGAACTCCATTAAAAACAGTTCTTATAGTAACACCTCATAACATCTCATCCTCATCTTCTAGAAAAAAAGCTTTCACAGCTGAGCCACTGTCAGTGTTAGGTTACGGATATCTGGAGCCCTGGAAAATATATCCTATTCTTTTTGTACACTGCAGAAAGCTAAATGGTCCTTGGGCCTTTTCTCTTTAGGGAAATAAGTCAAATATGACAATAGATAACCATAATGTACTGTACATTTAAATGTAAAAGTGCCCCTGTTGTCTTTTTTAGTTGAAATAGTAAGGAGAAAGTCTCAGTATGCATATTGAAGAAATCTGACATGAAGTCTCTTCTGTAAAAGTGAAAGTTTTGGTGTGAAAATCCAATATAGAATACTATTATACAATGTTTTGACTACTGATCCTACTGTTAATTTAATAGCCCAAATTTTTTCTTAGCCTGCCTGATCCAGAAGCAATCTTCATCATATTTCAACCTATTAGGAGAGAGACATAAGTTATGGAGGAAAAAAGTGTTAATTAATGTTTAAAGCAGGGAAATTTAAAATGCACTGGGAATTCCAAATGTATTATGTGACCACTTATTTAACTTCTGCTGCCCAGAGAATGTAGTGGCTAGAACCATCTGCCCATACAAATTTCTGCATACATACCCACATACCAGTGACAATGTGTTTACAATCTGTGAAGTGACTTTTGATTAAGACCAAAGAGAAAAAGGATGTGGAAATAGAAATGCTTTTCTATTCCTTGTGCACTACATTATCAAGCATTACATATTTTAGCATAAAATAGAAATAAATGACACATGACATGCAGTACAATGACTAGTCTCTCACTTATTTTATGTCTTTATCTTAGACCCATCTATTTATAGTTTATTTTGTTATTTCTGGTTGTTCTTTCTGTGCAAGACATTTTAGTAAGTTTTTTGCAAGTATTAACTTGGTTTGTAATTTGCACACTATTTTGAATCATTCACAACATAAGCATTTTTATCTCTCAGTGAAGTGCAAGCCAGTTTGAGAATGCAAAGACACAAAATGTTTTTGGGTTCCTTCACAATAATTGGAATACATTGATTTTGTTGGATATTTAGAAATGTCTTTCTCAACTCTTAAACTTCAGCAAAACAGAATCACAGAATCAATTCAGCTGGAAAAGACCTCTGAGATCATCCAACTTATGACTGAACACCACCCTGTCAACTAGACGTGGCACATCCAGGCTTTTCTTAAACATCTCGAGGGATGGTGACTCTACCAGCTCACTGGGCTGTATATGAAAGGTTCCACAACAAGGAACACTGTAGGATAAATGTTAAAAAATGGGAAGCAAGGGTATATATCAAACAGAACATAATTATAATGAGAAGCTGATGTGAAAGGTAATAATTTTGTTGCTTACCTCTGCTTGTATCCATTTCAGAGCAGTTATCAGTGAGTGAATCAATTGCTTCTCAAAAGACTTTCACCTGTGTTGGTACTTTTTGTCTCTTACTACAGAGACCTGGCATGAATGGCATGAACACCTGTTACCAAGCAGACAGGACAGAACTCAACTTTATGTATAAATATTTGCTATGTAAAGGCATGCCTTGCCTAATGTAGTCCCTCCAGTATACCATGACTAAACAGAAGAATAAGTATCTTCAGGTCTTTTTTCCTTTCTCCTCAACCCTCAGTCAAATCTTTGTCTTGCACTTGTATTTTAGCTATGTTTCAAGTTCCTCAGTGTCTTTGTCATAACTTTTTCCTTTAAAGACTAATTCCAGGCTAGTTTGCTACACAAGTTGTCACCTGAAAGGCTCATGTTGTCTTAGGTTGCAACAAACCTAGCAGCACATTTCTCCAAGAATGCATACTCTGTTTGCTGATACTATGAAATGATAACAAACTAAACAGGATTTGACACCTTTGTTGCAGCCATAAGATTTTCTTCTTGACTATGGTGGACATGTCTATGGCACTAACTCTTCCGGTTCACTTCAACTGTCTATGGACAGGCAGGCAAGTACCTGCTTTATGTCTCTGAGGGGAAAATGTCAGATGCTTGGTTGATGTACAGATCATATTTTTATGCTTCTTCTTCAGCTGATCTTTTCATCAATGTCTCCTTTCCAGTAACCAGTACATGGGGTAGAGTCAGTGGTTCACCTTAGGACAGATTCCACTTTCATTAGCTGCATTCCAACTGCCTCTGCTTAGGCCAGCCCAAACCTGTCTTTATCAGCAAATAGTTCCAGTTTCACAGTTCCTGTTAAATATCCAGTCAATACGGTTTTTTATGTGCAACATAAAGTATATTTCTCTGTACCTTCTGCTATGGATGTTGCATGATGTCCATAAAATCCTGGACTGGATATGCACTAGTTCTTTTTCTTTTTTTCTTTTTTCTTTTTTTTTGTATTGCAAATTAACATCCATTTTTTTCTAAAAGAAACTAGGCCAGTATGCCAAATAATATAGTAGACACAGTTATCTCTGAGGCTCCCAGGTTGTTTACCACTGTTGTAGTGTAATAGAGTAATTTGGTAATTAGCACCACATCAGGCACTTAACACTCTCAAGAGCAGTAGAGGTAGGGAGCTTTGGACTTGACTGATGGTGTGAGAGGAAATTTATATATCAAAGTAACAAAATTTATTTTTTTACTATAAACTGGATACATTTTTAAAAAAAATTACAATGCTAAAAAGAGGTATGAAACAGGTCAGCTGAAATACAAAACACTTTAGCTAGGATATTAATGTACAGATTTTGGCCAACATGATAAACAACTGACTACTGTCATGATTATAAAATATCAGAAATAATATAACTTAAATTGGCAGTACCAATTTAAGATTTTTGTTCTGATTCCTGTAATTTCTGCTGCTCCATGACAGGGAAAAGAGGGAAATTAAAAACAAGGAAATGGTTTTCTAAATATGTCCCTATTTTACAAGGTTCATCTATCTGAAAAGCCACTACTGCCTGACTGGCTGTAAATTCTTCTCCAGTGAGAGTATTGGACAAAAAAAAAAAAAAAAAAATCCTAATGTTTTCAGCAATGGTGATGAAGTACAGCTTTGACTCAAAGGTCTTTATGTGGATGTTTTGTTGTTCTTTTCTTGCTTAATCCAGTTTACAAAAAGGTATTATTGGAAAACATATTTTATTTTAAGTCACTGTTTTAAGTTGATAAAAATACCTAAACCAAAACTTTTAATGCTGTGTAATGTTTGTTGGAAGCTATTAACAGATTGTGAGTATCTTAAGGATTTTAAAATGCTTCAAGAATAGGCTAATACAGGGCAGGCATCAACAAAATCCCAGCCATAATATTACTACCCACATATCACAGAATACTTCAAAGGCAACAAAAACAATCAGAAAAAGAGAAATCCACTTTGAACTGGAGATAAAATAACTTTTTCATATAAAAAGAGTATAAAATCCAGTGAACTGAACACCTTAAATGCCACTGGCACAATGCATTGAAATACTTTTGCTATATTCGAAAATCTGTCTTCAAACAGCATGGTAGTCGCATGTCTCATAAAAGTAAAATATATTTTCATAAGAGATTATCTTTGAACTGACAGAAACATCCTCCAGACCTAAAACCATAGAATGAGCTCTAGGAAATCCTAAGGAATCAAGGAAACTTTTTAAAAAGTTAGAAATAATCTCATTCCAAACTCTCTGTAGTTCAGTTCAGGAAGAGAATTGCAGCACAGAATCTGCCATCAGTACCCTAACTGATTTGAGTGTGCCTATTTCTTAAGTTATTACCTTTCTCTCTCTTGTAACTCCCATTTAAGCTTTCTTTTAAATGAGAAAAAGCCAAAGCAATAATGGGAAAATAGAAAAGAAAGACAGGGGAGTTGTTCCTCAGTGGCTACAGATATGTTTGTCTGTCAGGAAAAGCAAACATCATAGTGGAAATTCTTGCATACCTGCAGCAGTGAAGCTGGCCCATTGATCCAAAACTTTAACCTTAGAATATGAAATTTGACAATAGAAGGCTATTTCTTGAAAAATATTGTTTATTACATACACACCTTGTCACTTTGTGTTGCAACTCATCTGAGATTCAATGTTGGCAACCTACACACCACACTTGAACTTTTTATTAAATATAACCTTTTTAAAAATTATTTATATGGATAAATTCTGAAATTATATAAGCTAAACCTGTGATAACTCTTCTAGAAATCCATTATTGATATCTCCAAGCAAGCATACAGCATCTGGAAACAAAGGTGAAAAGCAGAGAACAAATCTCTGTCTTCCCATATACTTCCATATATTTAGATAGCTGGCTCTGCACAGGCTTATAGAGGTTTAAAATGTACTATGCAAATACAGGGACTTTACATACTTTGATAACTATCAATTACAACCGTGTGAATTGAGCCACAAGCTCAGGAAATTACTGGCTATTGCTGGAGTAAAGAAAGCTATACTAAGAAAAGAGTTATTCTCTGTGTTCTTTATATATAATGCTATTTTCCCAAGCATTTGCTTTTACTGGCTGCTGTGGGATGGATGGGGCTCTATCTGGCCAATTTCCAGGTACCATAGTCAGTACAAAGCTGGTAGTTCGTTCTAAACATGCTATTAAGAGCATTCTATCATTCTGTGATCAACAACTTACCAAAACACACAGGAGAATATAGAATAAAGTTCTCAAAAGCTACTTAATAAATCTACTGTGTTGCAAAAAGTTATGTACTTTATATAATATTCCTGATACATTATGCTTCCCAAGGGAAGAAAATAGAATTAGTCTAGGCAAAGACAGTATTAATTAAATAAGAAATCTTTAAAACCAGCGATTACCTACAACTACTCACTTGGATTAGTTAAATTGCAGAGAGAAATAAAATAACATTAAGTAATTCATACTGAAGTATATATTCACTTGTGGTGTTATTATTTGTTTAGTGTATGGATGCACATATCAAGATCCCAGTTTCTCTCTCAGAAACTTTTCATAATAACATACTTCCAAAGGTACATATCAAAATAAAATTATTTTTCAGAAATGTCTAACTTTTCCTGAGTTTCCTTGCAGTTGAGGACCCCAGGGATTAGAGCAGTTCCATCACATGAAGTTTACTAAAGCTGTTGTTAGAAAGAAAAATATGAAAAAATGGGAAAGAAATATATAAATTTTTTGGTTGATTTACCATCTTGGTCTTAATGTGAGGGAAGAAACCAAAATAAAACAAAAAAAACCTCAAATCAGAAGTTTTCCATTTAAACTGCTTTTAAAAATTCAACTCCTGTCAAATTCAAGGATATAGGCATAAAATCACTGCAGAAATCAGCCTTAACAGAAACCTTGTATTGTCTCAATTATCCAGTCTATTTATTAAGTTTCCAAAAGGTTGTTTTCCTTTCATTATTACTTGGATGGCTTGAAAGGTGTATCTTCAGTTGCCCCTTGTCATGGTATTATGTAGAGAAGACCTACACCACCTTGAGACAAACTGACAGCTCATGCAGGAAAAACTCTCTGCCTACAGGTACAGGACCTCACTCAAGGCCTCAGTGCTAGTCATCAGCTCCATTTTGCAAAATTTGAGGGTACTTCTGCTTAGAAATACAAAAAAGTCTTAGGACTACTTTAATGTTTATGTTTGTAAAAGCATGGGCAGCAAATCTATGTCCCTAGTCATCCTAACTGTACTTGGGTTGGTGAAGTGTGGGAGCTCTGGATATAGGCAGTGATGAAGGTTTGGTTTTGGTTTATAATATTTAATGTATTATAATATTTATTATATTTTGATGTATTATATGTATTTAAACTATGTTTTATTATATTTATTATATGTGAAAAATGCTTTGGTTAATAAGTCCTATAAGGCTCTGAAGGTTATTATGTGAAATCTGATGACAGTGGTATCTATATTTTCAGTATACTCAGAGAGAGATTATTTAGGAAACAAACCATTATATATTTAATAGCTACAAATACATAGTTTTCCATATAAGCTTTTTATTTATGCAATGTTTTATTAGATGTATTAAGTTTATAAAATATTTTAGATTCTAATTTTACATGGAAAATGTGGTTGATTGGTCTAAGCTTGACATATTTTTATCTAATTAATATAATTGCTTTCATAAGAAATGTTTAACTGTATCAGTTATTTGGGCAGGGCATACTTATTCCTGACTGCACAAATCATTTAGTCAATTTTACCTCACAACTTTAGAATCATACTACTATTGCTATATATTATTACATTTCAATTTTTTGCTTTTCTATTGAGCTAAAATAATTCCATAAAATAGTGTAGACATTTTGAATTTAGAAAAATTACATATTTATTTTTTTCCTTTTGAATAAAAAGGGGATCTGCTGTAATCATTTTAGGTATCAGGGTAGCTGTTACATATTTTAGTCTCTATCAGCATTTCCAAAATTGATTTCCTCATGTCAAATTCCATACACAAATTTCCCTGCTTCTTTTTCTGAAAAAACCCAAAATGTCTGAAGGATGTCAACAATGGCTCTCTAAAATGTAGGAAAACTGGCAGCAGAGCTGAAGAAAATAAATTGATAAGAGTAGAAGCCCAGTTAAGCCTGAAAACCTTCCTCAGAGGCAGTTGCACAGACAGTCTGTCTCAACACTGGAAGTGCTCGGTAGCTGCTGAATAAAACTGAAGTCTTTTTACTGCTGAAAGTGGTGATCCTACACCAATGCTTCCAAACAGTATAAGACTTTGGGTTTATAAAAAAATTTTGGTTATAGTTACTTGTTTTGCTTTGGAGTAATTTCCTACTTCAAACTCACATGTGAAGTTTATGAATGTAGCAAAATGGGAACTAGTTTTATAGGCATATGTTATTGTTGTTTAACATTCCATTAGAATCACGGAATCGAAATTCAGTTTCCAGATGATTCTGTAACCCAAACACTTTGGAACCAAAAACCAGAAACTTGAGATCTGATGTTCTTTAGCCATGACAACAATTTTCCTCTCAAGAACAATTTCCAGTTAAGTATAAATCTTAACCATTTTTCTGGCTTGAGTAAATGTTACGTTCCTGTTTTTGTCCTGAAATGGGAATTTCCACAAATACTTGGTGAATCAGAGATTCCTGACAGTGTCTTTGACCTTTACTAGTCATCATATCCTTAAACTGTGCTAAGCAAATGTAGTTGGAAAGTAAATGTAATTAATTTTTTTTTCAATATATTCTCTGAATTCTGTATTTAATGTGTCTTACTCATATGTGGTCCTTCTTATTCTTAATTAGTACTTAAACAAAACTACCGTGAAAAAGATCACTATTGTTAATTTCATTTTTGTTTGGGCTTTTCAAATATATGCATGACATTTCAAATATCTGTGTAAATATGTAGTAACATGGACCTCTAGTACTTTAGTAGTATATTTATTTTTATTTCAAGTGCAAACACTTGAAATAAAAATAGCATACTTTCTGCAGACTTTTATCTTGTAATTTCTTGGCTTCAACACTGTTCAGATTTCATTGAATCGTATTCAAGTATTCACTGAATCAGATTTATTTTGTAATATTAGAGCTGGAAAACCAAGTCTTTTGAAAAAAAGGAACTCTGTTATGAAAGAGGTTTCGTTTCTAAAGGAAAGGCATTCAACATTTCCTGAAGTAGACTGAATGTATATATATCACAGTTGATTTTCAAGAAACTTAGATTAGCAGCAACAGATAATTTTAAATTGTTTCTGTAGCCTTACATTATTCAAAGAAGAAAATTGTTTTTTGCAAATTTTCATTTTCAAAAGAATTTGAGCCACACTTGTTCCTAGAAAAGAAACTATAAATGTCACTTGTTTTAGTAATTTAAAATGGCCATCATTTTTAATCATATTTAAAACAGGTCAGACATCAAGTATTGCATTTTATTAAATTATTAATGTTCTAATTAATTAGCCTTCTGAATTTTTTTAGTGAAATAGGACTCAGGATTTTCAGTATGAGCTTTTGTTAATAGTAAAGATACCTGTGATAAGCCTGGTTGTGTTGGCTGTTACTGAATATATAGTGCTTTGGCAGTCCATTTTTAAAATCCATTATTGCTTGTTTTTGCTCAGGATATACTGTTTTTTTCATATAGTAGATATTAGAGAAAATATTTTTTTTTATCCCCATCTTTTTTCAAATCCATAAAAACAATTACATTTCTTGATTGCCTTTTAATATGGTATCATACTGATTTTCTAAACCCAAATTCTCAACAACTGCTTTTCCAGGCATTCTAGAACATGCATCCCCAACCTAAGTATTAGTTTGAAGGGTTGTTTTGCTCTCTATGTAATTGTGATTTTTCTGAAGTGTTTTTATTTACAAGAACTGAACTTCCATGGTTTCATGCAACCTTTCTTGATAGCATTAATGTATAAGAAATGTAATCAATAAATTATGTCTGGAGTAACTTCTAGAGCAAATGGTCTGAGATGCTGCTGGGAGAGGGACTAGACTTCTGCCATAAGCTGGGAATGGGGCACCTGTCACATATCACATAAAGGTGTGATACCAGTTGTCCTAGAACACTAGCTGGCTTTTGTCTCTTTTTCCCTTTGCTGATGCTTTTGCAAATGTTGTGGTCTTCTTTTTTGGTAACCCTTGCCACACCTTGCTTTCCTTATTTAATTAAGAATCCAGGACATATATATATATGTATATA
>VWZF01000730.1:0-175055 GCA_013396755.1 Sclerurus mexicanus
TGAGCTGGTCATCTTCTGTGGGATGAGAAAAGAGGTGCGGTTTTCGCTTTGCTTAGGCGTCTCGGGCTGCTCTTGAGGTCTGGTGTTGGACGTCCATAGGCAGCGGAGGAGGCTCCTCGGTTTGTTGTGGAGCTCTTCCTAAAACAACATCTGAACCAAATTCACTAATTACTCACGGGAGGGAGGCGCCCGGTTTCCTCCACAGCCAAAGACAGCAAGGAAGATTGCTTAGCCAGAGCCGTGATTTAGACATATTTCTGTGGAATGAATAGTGTGCTGGAAGGACAGGGAAAGAATGTGATAGCGATTGTGGGGGAAATTTTCATGAAGATGCTACAGAAACAGGCTACCGTAAGGAACATCAGGATAAAAGAACTGGGAACTTAGAATAGGATTCTTCCTACCTCACCTTACGTGTATCCCAAGTGCTTTAATTACGTGTATAGCCTACACTCTGAAAGGGAGATTCCCTTTCAGCTAAAGTCTGAATCTCTCTTTGAGAGATGCCAAACTGGGTATTGTAGTTAAGATCCAAAAGCGAAGTATAATGGTTTGGATCTTCACTTGTGTGTGTATGACTTGAGTTCAAGCCACAGTTGCCAGATCTTCATATATATACACAACAGTTGCATTGATATTACCAGATTGCAGCCTCTGTTTGGAGTCTGCAGTCAAAGATATTTTGTAGGGACCCTTTTCTTCCAAGATGTACGTACACATGCACAACATGTGCAATGTTTTCTATACCTAAGTGCTATTCAGGTAACAATTCAGATTTATTTTTTTCTGCAGAAATCAATTGTCTTTAGGCATCTTATAGATTGAGTTAAATCTTCTTTTAAAAGTATAGTAACCGATTCATTTTACTATACACGCACAAACCTCTTGCAGTTAACTGAACTCTAATATTATTGACATCTATTTTATGCACTAGGTGTGATGCTGAAAAATAAAGCTGGTACCATTTTTTTTACTACAGTACTCCTGAGTTCACTGATTGCAGATCCACCAGAGTAACAGAAATGTTTTTGTTTCATTGTTGCAGGGATATAAAACAAGTGTGTGGGTTTTGTAGCTTTAATGATATCAAAAATTTAAATAAACCTTTATGTAATTATTATAATATGGAATGATGGCTATATTTCGTTGACAGAAAGCAAAACAAATAATTTCTTATGAAGGGCATGCACAGTATTGCATTCATTCACTCTGGGAATATCATTTACCCTGTCTTTACTGGGGACAATAAAAGCTAATAATGAGGTTATTAATCCTGTCAAAATGAATCAATGCTGTCTGTATGACATAAACAACATTGTGAAAGTTTGCATTCTAATATTCATGTGATAATATCATAGTAATATAGTAGGTGGGTTTTTTTGACCACATCAATTATTTTTAGCAGTATGTAGAAAATTTATAGAAAGAATGAGTAATGCAAAATAGAGAAGAACAAAGTTCCTTAGAGGTGTGGTTTGTCAGAAAACTTTTTGCTTGGCATAAAAAGTGAATTAGAGGAATTCTGATATGCATAATAAGTCTTCCTTTAACTTAGAAAGAACACTGCCACACCTTATTGTTCCAGGAATGGAATCTAGCTCACATTTGCGGGACAATTGCACTGTATGCAGACTATATATTTTTGATATAGGGTATTTTTTAAGATAAAGACAGGAAATAGCAGTGTAACCACTGTTATAATGAAAAAGTAGAAATGATGTGGATGGAAAGTAAATAATCATGTAATGGTATGTCTGAATAGTTTGTGCCTAATAACCCTTTCCTTTATTGGAGAAAGTGGGCGAAAGAAAACTCAAGCTTCTTTTAGATGATGACTGGCTATTGGACTTAGATTAGAAGGGTTTTCACCATGATTGTGTGTGCCATGGGTAGCTTTGGCTTTTTTCATTTTCACTGTCCCTTTTTAATGCACAGCTATAAATAACATATAAGGGTGTGCTATTCAGTGTACTCTTTTTTCCTGTCATGTTGCATCGTGGCTGTGCTAACAGGAGGGTGCTTAGCTCAACCTCAGGCAGCCTTTTCTACATAATTGGTTCAGTAAGGAAACAACGTAATTCCAATTAGTTAGTGTGATTATCTACCTAACTGTAGATAGGAGAAATTTGTTGTTCATTTGGTTCTTTCTTTGCAGTGAATATTCATACCAATAATAAAGCCTTTCCTGTACCAAATATTTATAGATATGCAGGGTATGAAACAGCACATGTATGTGGAAAGTGTCACAAGTGAGTACTAAATGCATTAGCAGCTGCCTTGTTCGTACACTTTACGCATGTGGTTCAGACAGGTATTCATAAAATTCCCTTCAGTGTCAGCTTTTTTTACTATTTTAAATAGCTCTTTCTGTTAATATATTTAAGGTGCTAATGAAATTTTCTAAGTTTTAAATTAAGTTCAGTTTATATCCTGGTTTGGTAAGTTATTTTCTCTATTTAGATTAGAAGACTAAATGTACTGAAGTGTTTAAATGAGCAAATTCCACATTGTGTTTGACAAAAGCCCCTTTAATCTTTTTGGAGTTAAACATAATATACAGAATTTAGAGTAACCATTTGTTTGATGCGATCTCTGAACATAATTCAGGGGAAGAGACATGTATTTCTGCAGATTTTCAGCCTTATGCCCAGTTAAAAATCAAGTGTTTGTATCTCTATTTGAAGAACAAATTGAAAAGAACAAAAGCCACTGTAAATACCCATATTTTGTCATTCAACTGAATATTTTGATTAATGCTAAATAGAAGACCAATTTGTCAGTAATACCATAGCATGTCATACTGAGACACTGCAAACATTAAGTATATCTTACTCTGATATACTGAGCTGTCATGGAACAGAGCATTGAAGTAGCATATAATATTTTTATCAATAGTGAACCAGAAGCCCTTGTAAAATATTGCAAACAATGCAAAATATATGTTGCCGCATAAATAAACAAGCATTTATACTATCAAATGCAATAGAGAAACTTTTAAAGGGTCTATCAACAGAAGTTCTCAAAATCCAATGCCAAGCAAAAACTTAAGTAGCAATTAAGATCAGAGAAACAAAATAAGAAGGGAAATGCAGATTCATTTTTAATATAATTTCAAAATGCAGTAGTGAAAAATGTGCAAATAAAAGAAAAAACAAGATTATTTAATCTCCAGAATACATTTTTTTTTTCACAGTGGTATATTTTCAAATATCTTTATGTGATGCTTTCTGTGTATTAGGCTTATGTTGTAGTTGAGATGTCATTGATCCCATCCTAAAGCAGGGAACTGAGATTTTACATATTCTTTATAGGCACTGAAACACCTGCAGAGATGCCAGCTCAAGGCACACTGTGGGTTCAGGCACTAAAGATGCTGGAAGTCCATTGACATAAAATGGAAGAGTACTTCATACAAATATAGCATTGCGTATGTCACACAGGAGGGGAAATTTTAATGGGAAGAAAGGAATCAGGTTTCAAGCCTGCCTGCGTCTCTATCACCTCTTGACCTCTGAAATTGCCCCTTTGAACCCTGTGGTTTCCATCACTTTACAAAGGAGGATTGCAGTTTCTCTCTCTCCCATCCTCCTTGGGCTGCTTTCAGCCCTGAATGGGAATAGAAACTTTGGATCACTGGTTTGCCTTCTCTCATATCACTTCACAGGTGATCCCTTGTTCCTCATTTCAAAGTACAAGTAGTAATTGCATTGTTCCCTCATACTCTCTTCCATCTGGAAAGCTGTTTCATAGTTAGTCTATCTAGATGATTTCATCTGTTTTCCAGACTGACTTAATTAATGGGCATTATTGTTTGTGTCACCATAGCACGTTAGTTGAATTAGTCTATTACAGAATCAGTGTGGCCTAAAAATGTATAATAGTTGTGAAAAATATTGGTATGATTCAAGGGTGCTTTGGGTAAGATATTTCTGGTAAAGATGGGAGTGTTAATGCCACAGATAATGGTTAGTGAAAGGCAATGGTTGTCGGAATCATGTACAATTCTAACTGTCCAAGTTAAAAAGAAAAAACCCTGTAAGATCTGTAGGTACATTTTACAAGGAGAAGGGAATAGAGTGTCTGTTTTACAGGAAGGATCTGTCTTTGCTTTTAAAAGGCTGAAATATGATCGAGACTTTAATAAGGTAAAAAAAATATTTATAAAGAAAAGCTGTAATTAAGTTAGAGACAAATTTAATGCACACCCCACACCCTCCCCCCCGAATAGTGAGGTTCTGGAACTGCCCCAAGATATGAATAATGAGGCAAACAACTGAACTGGTTTTCAACTGGAATTTTCTAAGGGAGGTGAGACTCAGTTGTCTAAAATATCCAGAGTCTGAATCACCATAGGAGATCTGTCCTGCATGGTAACCAAGTTACAGTGACCCAAATGCTTCTGACTGTGTTCTTGCATACTATTTTCTAATCCATTTCCTGACTGTTCTTACAAAAAGTTGTTTACAGTTGTAAGTTAAATAAACAATCCTACACTTTAGCTTTTCTTTTGTGAACTGAACAATAAAATTATTTGAAAAAGTTTATTTTAACATCTTTCTAGAAAAGTAGTTAAACAGACTCAAAGTATTTTTGGACAAAGCCTTCAAAGGGTGAATTTTGTGGTTTTGTTTGTTTCAACTTAGAGCAGTACCAAGTCTCTGAAATTATAGCCATACTCAAGCAGAACAACTGTGTTCTATTTTAGCTCAACATATTAATTCATTCAATTCTGTGTCATTTTGTTTGAGGGTGCCTTCATGTTGCACACACTGCAAATAGCACAGATGTGCTAGGATAAAAAAAGTTCAGTATCTTTCAGATGGATCTTTATGAAATGCCAATGCACACTGTGAAGCAAATTCATCCTTCTGTTAGAAACAACACAGCAAAAGAAAAGAAATAAAAATAAATCCAAACCTTCTGCTAAATGTGCATCTGCAAATATTACGTTCAAGGGAAAAAAAATCTTCCTCTGCACCTGCAAAAATTAAGTTTGAGGGAAAAAATCTTCCTGAATGCTCAAATGAACTGACTCTAAAGAATCAGATATTTACATAGCGAAAATATGCCTTATATTTTGGTATTATGCATAATATATTTATTATTGCATTGCTTTTTTTCAGGATTGATGTAAACTTTAAATCTCTGAAAAATTAATGTGTAGAGATTTTCCTCTTCTGTTTTCTCCATGTCACATTGTCTCAGTATTTTGGGTATTAATTCACTCTTTCACTACAGAAGTCACCATCTTTTAATGTCAGTCTAATGAAAGAACACAGAGAAACTGCTGCTGGAGGGTAACAGAATTAAAAGCCAAAAAAAAAAAAAGGGGAGGGGAGTGGGAAATGGAGTTCATTACTTCATTTTATCTATCCCTATTCCAGTTTGGGAAAAGAGTATCCAAACAGCTGTGGTAGTGCAATGTAACAAGACAGTGTTACTCAGTTTTAGAGGTGAATTTTAGAGATTTTAATTTTTAGGCTGTTGTCTAAGGAATAGCCAGCAATCACACTGACGTGCAGCTGAAGCTCTGTGCATGACAATGACTCCCATAACACAGGTACACATTTTAATCTTCTTACTAATAACAGCATAACAGTGTTCTTGATTAATGCTCTCAACTGAAAGTTCCTGAGAACTTTATGTTTTTGTTTTTTTTTTTAAATTTTTTTTTCTCTCTTCTAATAACCTTTGAGTCAGTTAACTTTAAATATTATATAAGGAATCTAGCTTGGGATTCAGTCTGAAATGAACATCTGTCACCTTTGTAGGTACCTGTAGATATACTAGATGTTTGGGGTATCTCTATATTCAATCCTAAATAAAGAGAAAAAAAGCCATTTGAAATGCTATAAAGTATCCAGGAAGTCTGTGTGGATCTGATAAGTATAACAAAAGGCCTGAGGGAGTCCTTAGTATTTCTGAAAGTCGTATGGAAGACTTTTAAACATCTTTAATGGTATTGGGTTCTTATGCTTAGTCAACTAAAATGAGCATCTAGTCAATATAGTAGGTGGAGCCCAGAGGAAGCTTCAGGTGACCAACTGTGAGAGGTGGTTGCACAGATATTTAGTGCTGTTTGAGATATTAAAGAGCTGGCCTCTAGCCACCACTCCAGAAAGCTGGAACTAGTTATGTTGTAGAATTAGTTGTAATGAGATCTTAAGGAAGCAGTGTGCTTGTAGGCATCTACCTCTGGGAAGGATTCAGTTGCATGTGTGTAGATCCCTATTGCCATTTAGGTTTTGTGGGTTATGTCTTATGCTCACTCCCTGCCCCTGTAGAAATATGTGTCTTCTTCAAGCATTGTGTCATATTTACCAGCCCTTTGCAGATGTTTTGAATAGCTGAAAGCATTGTATATGCATTGAATGTCTGTGCTTACTCTCCAGCTTTCTTAACCTCAAGTGGAATCCCAGTCATTATCTTCAATTTATACAAAGAAGAAAAACGTTTCCTAAGATAGCCCCAAAATACTGTGATCAGAAATCAAATTTCCAATTTCTGCAGTGCCAGAAAGACTGGGGAGGGTGTTCAACCTTTGAACAGAAAGTTTAATACCAGTTAATATAACATGATAAGTTTACAATTTCAGTCTGATTTATTCATGAGCCACTTCTCTATTTCTGTAACACCTCTGTGTTCTTTTGTTTTGTTATATGCTTATTCCCTCTCTCATGACACATACTTATGGTATAAGTACTTTTGGCATTTCTTGTAAAAAAAACCCCAGAGAATAACCATGTCTAATCTTGTATATGCAGAATTCCAAGCATGATGATACTAAAGTAATACATTTTAAATAATAACTGGACAAATAAATCAGGCACATTAAATATAGATTTTGTGCTTTGATTAGTTTTTCTAA
This sequence comes from Sclerurus mexicanus, assembly GCA_013396755.1. Classification (NCBI taxonomy): domain Eukaryota; kingdom Metazoa; phylum Chordata; class Aves; order Passeriformes; family Furnariidae; genus Sclerurus; species Sclerurus mexicanus. Next base: position 6,869 of record VWZF01000730.1, read on the forward strand.
CTGCTGCAGCCTTGTCAATAGCTCCTTTCCTTGAAAAATTAATTTTGTTCATTTTACAGTGTATGAGACAGGATATTTGAAAAGTTCATTAGCAGAATTCTAAAAAAAATTATTTTTTTTTTTTACTGAAGGCTCATATGTATAGTATAGCGCTGTACTATATCTTTCGATACTAGCAACTATGGGCTATATAATGACTGTGTTAGATTCTGAAAGATTTGCACTAAGAAATTGCCTGTCATTATGAAACTTACTTCTCTGGATGTTTCTGGACATACATTCCCAATGAAAATGCCTATGTCTATGTCTGATAACAGAGTTCAAATAATAGATGTCTTATGCAACCTTTATCCTATCTGACTTATAATCTTGGAAGTTGTCTAAATTTAAACACTTAATTTTGTAGTCAATGAAATGAATCAAGTGTCTGCAGGGAGAGATTCATCTTGTCTAAAACACCAGATTTAGGATGAGATGAATTATCTTCTGGAGGTGGTTATTCATTCTCTTCATACATATAGGGCTTAAGGTTTCTCATTTTGAAGTAGGCAACTAACTTTCAGCTGACTGAAGTTGATGATATTAATCTTCCCTTTTGTAATTGGAATGTGGACTTCTGCGAATGTGCTAACAGGCTCTTAAGCTTTTCATCAACTCTGCACTGACACTGAACACTCAAATTAGATGTAGATGTTTCTGCTGTTTTTTTGGTATTGCCCCCAAAGCAGTATCACAGGAAATGATTCAAGTTTGCCCATTACTCAGCCATGAGAATCCATAACAAAGCTGCTTAGAACAGCTTAAATGCATTTTGGAGAAGGAAAATTGGTATGGAGTTTGATTATTCAGCACGCACTGAAACTGTCACCCCAGGTGAAATTGAGAAGCATCTATTTAATTTGTAAGGAATATCTCCTTATGATTTTGAGTTTGCTGTTAGGTCATTGTGGGCAGAAGAAGCGTGTGGCAGTAATAGTGTCAATGAGCTGAGTGAGCTGTGGCCATGAGGCACATAGGGGCTTGTTTCATTTTACAAGAAGGAAGCTTCTGGCAGAAGGTCTTGCACAAGAGTGGGAGGTGCCTGTGCCTGGCTCCTGGCATTTCAAGGAGTGCAGTGACTGGAATGCTGCAAATAGGAGCCACAGAGACTCAGCAGTTAACTTCCTTGGCAATTGGGTGAGTAATAGCTGTCCCTAATGCTTAGCAAAACCTGAACTTAGCTCCAAAATTATGAGTTTTAGCTTTCTATCTATATTTTTGAATTTACTTTTTATTGAAGAAGTATTTTTTGATTTTTTTTGTTTTACAGCTTTTTTGGTTTGCTCCTTGTGATTTCACAGAAACCATGAAAGTTGGAGCTAAGGAGGTTGATATTCTTCCAAGAATAAAAATTTGAACTCATGGAATCAAGGTCTAAGTAATATGACTTGTGGTTCTGGACTCTAAAAATAGAAGCAGCAGAGGAACTCCAGATTACTTTTTTAAAGTACTGCTTTTTGAAGACATCTTCCTCCATCTCAGTGGCAGGTGATGTCACCAAATGGTTAAGGTTGGAAGAAACCTCTTGAGTTCATCTAGTTTGGCCATTCTCAGAGTAAAATGATTTTTTCTTCTTTTTAAATGGAATACCTTGTATTAAAGTTTATCCTGTCAGTGGGCGCCACTGAAAAGAGCCTGACTCCCTCTTCTTCACTCCCTCCCTTCATGTATTTATATACACTGATTAGATCATCCTGAAGGAGGCTGTGACCCCGTGGGAAATCCACACTAGAACAGGCTCTTGTCAGGACCTGTGGAAAGAAGAGCCCATGCTGGCGCAGGTTTGCTGGCAGGACTTGTGACCCCATGAGGGGCCCACACTTGAACAGCCTGTTCCTGAAGGACTGCACTCCATGGGAGGCACCCACACTGGAGCAGTTTGTGAAGAGCTGCAGCTTGTGGGAAGGACTCACATTGGAGAGGTTCATGGAGGACTGTCTCCCATGGGAGGGGCCCCACCCTGGAACAGGGGAAGAGTTCTCCTTGGAGGAAGGAGCATCACAGACAGTGTGATGAACTGATCACAGCCTACATTTCCCATCCCCCTGAGCAGCTGGCAGGGAGGAGGTAGAGAATTTGGGACTAAAGTTAAGCCCAGGAAGAAGGGAGGGATAGGGGAAGATGTTTTAAGATTTGTTTTTATTTCTCATTATCCTACTCTGATTTGATTGGTAATAAATTAAACTAATTGAGTCTGGTTTTCCCATGACGCTAACTGCTGAATGATCTCTCCCTGTCCTTATCTTGATCCAGGAGCCTTTGGTTGTATTTCCTCTACCCTGTCCAGCTGTGGAGGGGAGTGATAGAGTGGCTCAGTGGGCCACCCACCATAATGTGGAGGTAAAAATCATCTTGTGGAAGAACCAAATGGAGTTTTAAAAAATGGAGAAAAAAAACCCTGAAGTGGATTTCACAGAATCCTAATTGTATAGTCAAAATCTGATATTTCAATTCAATTGCTGAATAATAAACTCAGATCTGTTTGCTGCAGCTTTCAAATCTCAGAACTCAGCTATGACTTTTTAAAATCTTTCTTCCTCTCCTTGCAGCAAATTCTGTTTACTAACATCAGGGGTCTAGACCTTTTTTAAGCCAGGCATTCTAGTTCCATATAGTAAAAAAACCTCATGGCATAAAGGATGAAATACCTACTGAAGGAAAAAATGTGGGCAAATGAATTAAATATGCTTCTATAAAGCTCTGATTATTCTGCAATGAGCTATGAGGTGTGTATGTTACATGACAAAAACTCAACTTTCAGGTTGCTGAGGCAATAATCTTTTAAAAGATTGAAAAGCAGAATGCACAGAAATCAAAGTTATGGTTTGTAACTGTTGAACTGATAACATCATGGATGGTTTCTAAGTAAGTTCCACTATTTCACTCCTGGATTTTTCACGGAAGAATGGTGTGAAATAAATGCCAATGAATTGTAGCTGCAGCTTAACACTGATAGTATGGCTTTTCATTCCCATAAATTTCAGAAACTCAAAGATTTGGCCTAGAGAAAATAAATTCACAATAGTGAAGACTGATCGAAAGTAGAGGAAAAATGAGACCATTTATAAATGTATAAGTTAATTCTGAAATCAAAGGAGTTTTTCACTTAAATACATTTCCTTTTCTGCATGAAGTAACACCCAGAAATTGAAGCCAAAGCTTGGATTCTCCCATTCTATAAATCTAAATTGCATTGCTTATTTACATAAAAGAAAAGATCCCTGAGGTAGTGAACCTATTCCCTTTTGGAATTTTGCTTGCTGTTTTTATTTTTCTTATGTATTCCATGGTTAACCATCTGCCTGAGAAGAATGACTTCCAAGGTGAGTAGTATGACTGCCAAATCAAATGGACTGACATTATGTAAGAAGAACAGAATGGGAAATCTGAGACCACATATGTTGGGCAAAATTATATATAAATATGATTGAAAGATTTACAAGATTTACAAGAGAACAGATAATTTAAAATGCAAGATCTGTAATAGAAGTTCCTTTGGATCAAAAGTCAGAATTTGTAATTCCTGAAATGGTGTATTTTGTCCATGCTTCCCAGTGGGACTGAATTGCTATGGATCATGCAGTCTGCAGTTCCCCAAGATATATAGGAGATGCTCCACATGCAGGTGCTGTTTGTACTGCACTGTCAGCAGTAGTAAAGCTGTGAGTGTTGAAGAGGCACAGCTGGCCTGAAGCAGAAAGTTGGTCACCCTTTTTTATTTATTTCAGTTCCTGACAGAGTGCTTCTTGGGAATATTACATGTATCATCTCAGTTTCCCTTATGGCAAGCCCAGAAGGCACTAACATTGTTCTGTTCATCAGTCCTCTGTTGAATAAAGAGTCCAAAAAAGTATGAATATAGGGAAAGAATAACTGTGCTAAAGTACTGTAATCTCTGCAAGTAGCTGGCATGTGAGGTAAAGAGCAATTAAAATGCTTTAATAAAGACATGTTAAAAAAACAGTCCTTTGTGTAGATAGTTTAAATATGAACATGTGTGCCTGTACAGGTGTAACTTGCTGGGGGGTTAATGGCTTTGTAAACCCGGACTAGGATTTGCCTCTGCTTTTCTATCTGCTTGGGCCGTTAAGCCCTTTCCTTGAGCGCAGGGTGGAGTAGTGTAAGTCCATGAAATGTCCTCACTACATAGTGTATTAATTGTCTTTCTAAAGAAAGCACAGCAATGTTTTCTTTTGTATGCCTGCAATCCTGCTGAGATTGCCTTCCAATCCATTGAAGAGTGCTCTTTGCCTCACTCTGTTAACTGAAAGTCAGATGTCTTTCAGCTTCATTGAATCAAGGGTAAGTTGCAAAGGCTAACTGCTGAAAAGCCCCAGCTGTGCATCCAGCAAACACACCACAGTGGCTGTTGGTTTAGTAGATTTCAAATGAAATATGAAAAATATGAGAACATCATTGGCTTTTAACCACATGTGGAATTATAGATCAAAACTATTACCTAGAGCAGCACTAAAAAATTATGTGCTGAAATAAATATGGGCCATCTGAATTTCTGAAGAACTGTCATGTGGAATACAATAGCACTGGCATTGCTCAGGGAAAGCAAACGAGTTTCTGAGAACACAGACCTGATGCTCCTTTCTCTGATCCTGTGAGATGCAGAAAGTGAATATTTCCTTCAGTATGCCATCTTAGAAATACTTACTATTTTCTCAAAACAAACAAAAAAAACCCTAAGAAACCAAACCCCCAAAGACTTTCCAAACCCCTCACCTAAAACTGGAAAGTATTGCAATTTAAAGCATTAAGATTTGTCTGTGTTGTGAAAAGACTTTACCACTGCTCAGGACTGCTGGCATTTAATTCTCCCAGGCAGCTACCTTTTGGATTTTCCATGTTAATCTTATCACTGTATGAATCATATTTGTACTTCTCTGTTTCTTAGTTTTAACTCTGGAGAAAAGGATTGAATATGGAGCATCGGTTATAAACAGTATTGCAATATAAATTAGAAGCTTAATAAATACCCTCTGAAGAAAACATTTTCAGTGATACTGTCTGGTCTAATAACCCTATATTTAATTAAAACTTGGTTTGATTATCACCTGTGACAATTGTGTCTAATGTACCTCCAGCAACATGTGCTTTGTAATCCTGGAAAATGGCACAGAGGTGGGTGCTTTTCAGAAACAAACGTATATCTTTAAAATTTATTTCCCCTATGGACTGATTTTCAGGGTAAATTAATCTCAGGTCATTCTAACTCATCAGCCCTTTATCTTCTCTTTCTCTCATTTGCTGAAGTAATCAGAGATGTCTCTGGGATATAGCCAACTCCTTCCTGCTACAGTTAATGAGACTTCCTCATTGTGAGTGTGCTGTGAGGCTTTGGAGTTATTACCTATGTTTCTCAATTTCTCTGGTTTTCCGTTTCTCCATCTATACTGTAAACTCCAACTTCTTTTTAACTAATGTTTTTCTGTACATTTAAAAGAATTAATTGTGCACTCTGTCTAGGGCTCCATCAAATAAAGGATTAGCAAGAGAGTAGGCGATTAATCTAGGCTAAGAAACTTTGTATTTTTGTGCTGTTCTAGTAGAAAAGGGGTTTGGTCTCAGTAGTCCACTCAACACCATTGGTTGGTATTAACTGTCCAGAACAGTGGTGCAAAGAGGCACCTGATCTCTTACACTAAAGGATATAAATGGAATAGTGATGAACTGTAACTAGTGAATAGAAATATGTGAATGGAACGAACAGGCAGAATTTGTCATATTTCCTTTTAACTTCATCAGGTCTGAAAGACTGTTTGCTTTCCCTAGCAGAAGAGAAAGTTGGCCCGAATATTATGGCAGATGCAACAAAATTTCCAATCCATTGCCCCATTTGGCAAAATTATGAGTAGTGCGTTGCCTGTGAGTCATTTCCATACTGTTTGGGCCAGTGCATTGGCAGTGTGTGCAAACGGAGCTTTCTGATACAGTGAAAACTTGTGCAGACTGGCTTTGTAGGTAGGAATAGAATCAGAGCATGTGCATTGATTGATCATAACATTAACAGGGCAGATCTATATAATAATAGACATTATGAACGACCACAATGACAGATGAGGAGAAAGGGTAACTCTACCCAGATATGTGCATCAATCATTGTCTGCTCTAGCTTCTTTTTATTCAGTTTGTCTCCTCTCCATTCTCTAGGGTGCCTATTATATTTAGAATGAAGAGCCTGCTAAAGTAGGACTCTGCTACATCCTTTAAAGTTCCTTGTGGGCATTTATACAATTTTTAAAGAAGCACATTATAAATCTAGTGGGTCACCAAGAGATAGTCAGGAGAAGAGTGCTTCAGGTAAGTGGCATAACCCAGCAGACACATCTGTTGTGCTTTAGAGTATATATAGCCCTCAGAGTGGGATGTGACTGAAATGGCAGTGGCAATACTGGTTTTGTCAGGAATATAAGTACATATATACATTCTTATAGCCCATATGATTTATTACATTTAGTACTCTTAAAGAGCTTAATTTTTCAAGACATTAAGAGGAATGGAGAAAGATAAAAGGATAGCTGCTCTCTCTGACATCCCATCTTCAGCCAGTTCCCACAAGAAAAGTATCAGGTAATTTGTTGACAGTTTATTAACAGAAAGATCTACCTTTCTTGCCCCATTCCTTGCAACCCCTGGAAAATATAGATTTCCTGAGAGCATGCCTGTAAAACATGTTTTAGAACCTTGCTCTCTTGCCTGTCACAGGTGATTATTATTTGTTTCAGTAGTGGTTATTAACAACACCCCTAGAAGGAAACAGGTAGAATGAGCTACTTTGTCATGTTCTCACCTTTGCTATTCAGCATTCTTTTTTCACAGAAGGAATTTCACTTAAACCACAGTTAGCATTTAATATTTCTAATCAGAGAACCAGCGTCCTTTTCAGAATCAGTTGCATACCTGTTTTCATCACTGTCTGAAGTTCTTGCTCTCAGAGGACGCAAAACTACTCAAGATCAGGGCACAGATCCAAGTTAGGTCCAACACTCTGAACATTCTTTCTGGCATGATTTTGGCCCTTGTCAGGTGACAGCTTTTCAGACTTCTTGGATGTAGTCTGGAGAGCAGTATATTCCAGGGAGCATTTCCATTTTGAAGGAAGTCGTCTTGTTTGGTGGAAAGAAAATTTAGCAACATGGTTTCAGGTTGCACTTTGACACATCTCTGTGACAGTAGTCTCTCTCTACTGGGGGCAGCAGAGGTGTAAGTCCATGCATTAGAAGAGAACTGACCACAGATCATGCAGTAAACCCTTATTTTTCCACAAAGGGGCCAAATTGGTCAGCTTTAGCGCTTAGAGAGTCCTAATGTGTGCAGTTCTGCAATATGACTCAGATGTAGTCTGACAGAGTAGGTGCTTAATTACCTATTGAGCAAGAGATACTGGGAGTTGACTCTTTTTCAGCTGCCACCAGCTGCGAGGATGGTGGGTCTCACTGAACAGACACTGAACACTGTCTTCTCAAAACAAGGTAAGGGAGTGGTAGTTAGTTCAGTCAAGCACTATCCCTACAAACAGCATGGAAACAATTGGCTTATCCCTTCTGGATCAATCAGATATAGTAAAGATTTATTTGCTGTCATTCACTAGCAGACAGAAGAATAGCAGATCAGCCTGTTACTGGGAGTATGACTGTATTCAGAGCTCAGTGGAACTAGTAACCATTGATTAGACAACAGGCCAGCAAAGAGAAAGGAGAGAACTATAAGGTGAACTCAGAAAAAACCCAGTGCTTCAGTGTGAAGAAGCAGTAACAATGTTGTGGAAGGGAGAAAGAAGTGAAAGACTTTTCCCTCATACTGCTGTTTCTTGCCCCAATTCTGCTAGTTTGAGTATGTCTGAAAAAGTATTATCTTATAATGATTGTTGCTTACTCCTAATTGAAATCCATAATCCCATTACAAATGCATCTGGACACATTTATTCAAACCATATCCTGTTGAGCAAATTGAGATCTAGGCTCATAGCTCATTTCTAAACAAATTGCACACAGTGTGAGAGTCCAGGCAATGAGTCTTGTAGCAAATGCTGCCAGGTCCTTCAAGTTAGCTGAGAAACTGGGTTGCTGCTATTTGCAATTTCTAAAGCATAGCAGGACAGCTCATTTTCCAGGCTGCCTTGGATTTCCAGTTAGGCTGCCTCATGGGGATATTTTGTCTTCTGCGATATTCTACTGATGGAGAGAGAGAAGCTTAAATATGTTTTAAGACTTTTTTTGAGAACTGAAAGTCTTTTTCGTCAACACTGAAGGCAAGGCTGATCAACTAGAACATCTTTTATTCTGCTGACCATTATTTTTCAGATATGGAAATTGAAATTCAAATAAATATACTTTTTAAGTATTCTGATAAATGTACAGAATAGCAGCTCCAATTTGCTTTTCCATGCTAAGTTCCCCCAGTCCGGTGTAAGATCTGATTTTGACCATTACAGAAGGAAGACACTTACAAAATTCAAGTTAAAATTGCCTTCTGCTTGTTTATCTACTCTTTCACCTCTTCCTGTCACATACTTCCCTGAACACCAGTACCTCCACCTCCATACAAATAGAATATTTTTGCTTGAAAGTCACTCTATTCTTGTGTTCACAGTGTCGTAATGTTAGACTCTAGGTGGCAGCATCTGGGAGTGAATATTAGATGTTTGTACCGAACTGCTGATGTCAAACGTCTCACTTGATAACCATTGATAACCATACCATTGATGCCATTGATAACTCACTTGATAACTTGATAACCATAGACTAGTCTTCCTTAAGGAACTTATTTTTTCTCTTCCTGCTCTTTATTTTCATCCTATAAAACTTAGTAATGTACTTAACATACAGTTGTTGAAAGAATTCATATCAGCATATTAACAGAGTTTTCATGATAGTTCAGTTCTTTACTATAGCTTGAGGCACAGATGCAGAGTAGCACAGGGTGCTGAGCCCTTTCAGTCTGAAACAGGATGACAATGCTTGGGTAGGAAACATACATTTTTGCTTCTGTCACAGAAGGTAAGGTGCACCTCAGTGCCCTGGTTCTTCATCAGCTGCATATGTTGAACAGTTGATGCCTTATCAGGATTATAGAAGCCCAGGCTGGGATCATATCTATTCAAATGTTTTTAACCACGAAAACTAATACCCAAGGGGTTTCTTGATGTCCCTGTTCAAGTGTACAAGAAGTGAAGGAAGGTTTGAAAATGTCTGTGGACTGCACAATTTCTTGCACAATATAAGTTACAGTCATGTCATGACATCAGATTGGGCAAGTGGCTATTGATCTCCTTTAAGAAAGAGCCTTTGGGAGTATGTAGGGGATTGAGATTATTGGCTGCTTCACAAGAGAGAACAAGGCAGGAACAACAATGCACAGAGGGACAGTAGTCATTCCAACAGAAGCATAGACCTGAGAAGATTAGGGATGGTGATTATTCTTGCAGTCTAGTGAAGATCTGAGATACACAAAGCAACAAGCAAAACCAAGATAGGGACAGAGCTGAGCACAAACATACAGCACAATTCAGGCAAGGAGCTTTACTGCAGCTCCTGGACCAGTGGGCATAGGTGGAGGTCAAAACAATTAAAACCTATTCATGCGCAGAGGACTATGACAATTAATTATTTAATTCAGACTGTTATAGTACTAAAACTTTAAGTGGAGTAAAAATGCATTCTTAGCTTCATTTAATTGTTATGTTCCCTTCTGCCCACAACACAAGTTTTAGTGTAACAGCATCTCTTTTAATCCAACAGCAACAACTCTAATTATAGCCCTGTTGCCATAGGGCAAGTACATGGACAAGCCTGTGCCCTGATATAGTATGAACATGACCACTCTCACTACCTGGGTAAATCTCTTTTGGGCTGTTTCCAGTGATACTGGATAGTGATTAAATCCCTTCTTTAGAGCATTTGTACAGACAGTGCCTTAGGCCTGAACAATTGGATCCCTGAGTGCAATGAGCACAGCCCTAAAATAGTTATTTTTGTAATGATCTGATGTTACAATGCTATACGGCACTACTGTCACTTGGGGGAAAAAAGAACAAATGAGAAGATAGGAGACCAGTACAAACCCTTATCTACACATGTAAATGCACACATACAGCCACATAAATTAAAGCAGAGGATTAAATTTACTTGCTATATATTCCAGAGAGAAGGGAGTGAGCTTGATATGTGAGCAAAATCAGTTAACCTTTGTTTACCCTCACATAACACTCCTGCTCACCTATCTCCACATCTATGTAAATAGAAAGTTGCTCTCTGTAACCTATAAAAGATGAAATAAAGCAGCTGCTGAAATTCATATTTATCCTTAAAAATGTCATTTGTCTCAGAAGGTATCTACACTTCTCAGTAATACCAAACAGGCAGGGACTTGAAAATGGTGCAGATATTTTTTCCAGCTGTTAACATGTGTTTAGACTTTCCATTGTGATAATCTTGCTTTTGTGATTACTTCATTAGTTCATGCATAGATTTACAGACTAGAATCCTCAGAATTTCTGTGCAGGTAGAACAACAAAGTATATCACATACCTACAGTTGCCTCAGTATTATGCTCTAGGCAACAATCAAAACATCTAAAGAACTTTTCTGTATCATCTAGTTGAATGCTATCATGTTTTGTTGTTCCGTAATATTTTCTGTAATAATTAGTGATATGCCCAGTGACACTGTGCAGTTCTATAGGACTTATTTTTTACACAGAACACAGTGCATAAACATTATCATTTCCTTTGAATAAAAATGGTACTGGATATAAGGATGTTAAGTATTTTATATACAAATATATTTGAATAATAATGAAAATAGGTTAAATGGAAAGGTTTAAACTAGTAATTTTATATACAAGCTCTTATAATTTACTCAAAATATGGTTTTAAGGCTCTAAAGATTGTAATGCAGAATGTGAAAGAGGATTTCAAGTAATGCTTGATGCAGAATGCAAAACAGTGGTCTGAATTCTGACTTGATAAATGTATGCTATGCTCAGGAAAGCAGAAGCAACATAGGTATAAACTGGGTCAGCTTCATGGAAAGTAGTCCAAAGAAGCAAATATGAGCTGTCACTGCAACACTCTTAGTATTATTCCCATAACCATTGGTGCCATAACCGTCCTTATTTGTGTCAGAGCCTTTCAGAGAGGCTCCTTATTTCACTTACACTGATTTTCTCATACCTAGGCTAGAAGGTGAGGTAGGTCTTAAGTCTCAGTATGAATGCACTAACCTGTTTGGTCATATTTGGATGTGGGTCTCTCTTGGCCTTAATGAGCTAAACTGAAAAACAGAATTTGAACTTTCTGAAGATATGAAAATTAGATTCTGGTTCTTACTGCAGAGAGCCTAAGGCATAAGCATCTCCCTGAGAAAGGAGAGTTTTATTACAAAAATCTCCTAAACAGGCATGTTCAATCGAGCATTGTTCAGTCATCCGCAATTTGTTTATGGAAGATTATCCATACAGCCAGAAGCAATTAAAAAGTTATATTTATGTTCTTTCAAATATAACCTATGTTATGTGTGCTAGATACACGGTCCTAAAACTGTTAGTTTGATGCTCTGCGTAGATACCGTGATGATGAGCATAAGTGAAATTATGTAGAATAATTATATAGAATTTATTATTTTCCTCAAAAGTTACTGAAAACACATTCAGTTCTTTCTAACCACTGCTGAGGGTTCTAAGACTTTTCAATTGTTACAGATATCAACAGAAAACTCGAGGAGATGTGTGTATGTAGACATGCATATAATGCAACAGAGACTCAAGAAAATAGTATCATACAGAACAAAAACATGTAGGTATTTCATTGTCAAAATAATGCTAACAAGATTAAAGTATTTTCTACTGTGTAAGGGGGAAAAAAGGCCTTTCCTTTACAAAGTACCTTGTAAGTTTCTTGTCTATGATTTTTGCATTTAGCCTAAGTGAATCTGTGCATATGCTGCAATTTTATGGTTAGCACAGGGACTCCTTAACTGATGGTACCATGCAAAGCACATGAATTCTAATAAATGCTAGTAAAAATGGAAACAGCTTACATATTCAGAGAAATTACTGTAATTCTTTCAACACAAACCCTAATGCAAGGTGACCCTCAGAAACAAGCATGCCAGCCCAGTCACAACAAAACTTTCCTCATGGGAGGATTTCAGCTTCTTTTGGCAGTCCATTACAGGGCCCTGGAAGGGCAGTTCTGAAATTTCTTTCTTGCAGGTCTAACATTAGGCAATAACTGTAGTTTGATCTAAGACAGGGCTAATAGTCCAACCAAAACCAATCAATATTCCTAACAAAATAATTTTCACATAAGTCTTAACTGTAAAAAATATCTCCTTCTTACAACAGTAACAAAAGCCCTAACACCAAATCCTACACCTCAGGTGAGTGTCAGAAAAGACCAAACAGATTCTATCTGTCCAAAAGAATACTTTTTTAAGAATTCACAGTTCCCTTTGGGAGACCCTTTCCAAACTTAGTCTCCCTGAAGTTTTGGACTAATTATTTTCCTCCACAAACCTAGTATTTACTGAGTACCCTAAGCCTATCCTTGACCATGGGAGAGGAAGCCCTCACCATTCAGACAAACGCTTAGGTAAGTATGATACAATTTTTCAGTTGTAGCATCAGCTCTTACTTAACAATGGAGAGTACATTGCAGCCCCACTATAACTTCATCTCTGATTTTTCTTTGTCTCTAAACCTCTTCTGGCACTAACATAAATGCATGGCTGATGCATAACCCAAAAACTCCATGCAAAGATTCAGTGTTCTTCCAAGGAGAATATTAGAGTCTGCCCATGGGTTTCTTTGTCAGCTGCTGTCCAGATGGGATCAAACTTAGCTGTGAACTTTCAGTCAAAAATAACTTCAACCCAAACCCTGAAATGACCCTTAGAAAAAAAATGCCTGTGAAGATGAAAAATTCCTAAGGAAACAATTATTTATGCACTACTCATTTCCTTTTACAACTCTAATGATTGAGAGAAAAAGCCTAGAGCTACAGCTTGAGTGGTGCAGAAGAAGGGCTCTCTGAAAAAAAACCCCATAGGCTATATTTCCCTCTGGACTAAATCCTTTTCTGGGTAAAATGAAGAAGGGAAGTGCCTAGACTTATTTTATGTTTAGGATTATATTAGGAATAAAAATTCAGATAGTAAAAAGAGAATTTGTGGGATAACTGTGTTTAGAACACTGAAAAACCCCCTAAGCAAAGGAACAGCTGACACTTGAATTTTCTTCTCAGGAATGTGCAGCTTCTGATAGGAGTAGTAACCAGGGACAGCGCAGTCATTTGGGATTCTTAGGGATCAAGAAAAAATAACCACAGAAATCCAGTTGAAGGGGACCTTCAAAGAGACTGCACCAAGAAAGATACAGGGTGCAGAGAAGTTGTCCCCTGAAAAACGTTTTCATCTGGGCTGTGACATTGGTTCTTGAGACGTGGCTCAGTCAAGACAGAGGCGGCCATGCCCAAGAGTTTGGAAAGGGAGAAACCTGCAGAGTGCAGCTGTGCCCAAGGAAGGAGTATGCTGCAAAAAGAATTGTCCTATGGGAATCTGTTCACCTGGACTCTGGCTCAGTGGGTTGCGATAGAATCCAGGCAAGACCTAACCTTAAAGTTGTGGTTAGGAAAGAGAGCAAGGTTTGTGCTGTGATTGGAGTGATGCAGCAGGGCTGCCAAAGGGAGGTGTGGACTGGCAAAAGTGTTGTTCCTGAGAATTTTTTAGTTTGGAATGTCTCTGACATTCAGCTCAACTGATGCTAAGAATTAGAGCTAGGGAGGAGAAAAAACATAAAACTAAACCATTCAAGATGAATTCTATGCCTAGACCAGTGCCATGACCCAGATGTTAATTCTCTAAACAGAATGTTTTGTGCAACATACATCCCTCCTTGGCAGTGTCTCTGCAGACCCACTGCAAGTGCAGCTCCAGGCTTAGTCTCTTTTCTAGCTTGAACCTTAACCTTAACCTTATATCTTGGCCCCATATCCACATCGAGTTTTAAGGGGAAAATTCCTTCTGAAACATACACCTTTCTGGGCAACCCCTTTGCAACCCCACTCCAGTTCCAGCTGCAGGTCTTTTCTCTTTCCCTGCCCTAATCCTCTTCCTTGGCTGAGGCCTTCTCCTTCAATGAACTCCAGCTGAATGCCCAGTGCCACAGCAGGGATGAACAAGTCTTGAGGGAACAATTCTTTTGACAGTCTGGTTTTGTCTGCCCCTTTGCAGCCTCTGTCTAGGCACTGTTGTAGGCTTTATCTCTTTCCCAACCAATACCCTAACTTAATACTGGTCCTGGCCTTAGCTGAGTCTTTGATCAAGACACAGTGACCTGGCCCAGATGAACGAATTCTTTTTACAGCTTTGCCCTCATGTTTTCAGTCTGTTTGCCATCCCAAGTCCAAAAGGAGCTCTAGGTTTTTTCTTTCTCCTAAGGAAATTGTAATCTAAATCCTAACCTAGACTCATGTTGTGCTTTATATCCCTATTCCCAAACAAGACCAAGCTGAGAAAATTTTCAGGGAATTTACTAATTCTTTTACCACCTCCCCCCNCTTTATTTTAGCTTTCCCTTTGTAGCCTTATTACAGTAACCAGAGCTCTAGCTTTTGACTCTTTTAAACCTAAACCCTAACCATTGAACCTGGTCGTGCTATCAGCTTTCTCACAGGTTAAAACCTTACCATGTTCTGACTTTTATCTACAGTTTTCACTTTCCTATTTCTATACAAGAATTGCTTCGTCATCTTGTCCTTCTTGGTGTGCTGGAGCTTTTCCAGAGCCCTCAAGGCTGTACCTCTGTGGTTTCCCTTTCTCTCTTCCCTTATTCTTATGGACAGAGGCATTGTGACACCTCATGGGTGCTAATATTTGAAGACCGTCCTGTCCATCCAATCTCAACTCTTACTTTCATTGGTAGGATTTTTTTCTTTGCCCATGAAAATGAGTTTTGTTTTTGCTTCAGCCCTGACTATAACCCTAAGAACAGAGGAAGTTTATAGGCAAGGAAATTCAACCCTTGTCCTGACAAAATTTGTCAGTACAGAGATCTTTTTGCAGATCACACTTTTCATTATCAGCTACTTGCCTGTTACCTCCAACCTGGAACTCTGTATTTTGTGGGGGGTTTTATGTGTATCCACCTGTTAATCTACCATACCAGCCAGCCAGTGTGTGTGCTCTGTCCCAGTGTGCAGCGTCTCTAAGTGTGAATTTTACATGTGTTCATAATTTCTTTCTCCAATGTGGTCACAGACCATCCTAGAGTATTATCTTTTGGTGTTTTTTATTTCTTTGAAGCTGTTGCTTCCATTTGAAATGTTCCTTCTGTTGCACTGTGGCAGTATTGTATATCATTAAAAAAATTAGCTGATAAAAGAATGTTTGAGGGAGAAAGATAGGTTTCTGTTTAGCTTTGGCATGTTTGCCCTTAAGGTAAAACTGTCTTTGATTTCCATAATGGGCTGCACACTATAAGAAAGACAATCATACCTGTGGGTGTTGTGGGAACCCTCAACAGCTCCTGCCATGTCCTTGAATCAGTCTGTTGTGAGGCCAACATGCTGCAGTACTCAGTTATAAGAAACATTTTTGAGTTAAGTGATACTGCTTTTTGAATAATATTAACACTGCTTGCTGCCTTGATACATGAATAGAGAAGTATGCAAAATATTTTACCTCACAATAAGGAAACAGTTCTTGGTAGTTTTGTTATCTGTTTATAAATAGTTTTCTATTGATAAATTATTGGTTAATAACACTTTTCATTTAACTCTCAACAAATTACATGCACATCCACAAGGAAGTCCAGATCTATAGAGCTGTTGTTGCAGAACCAAATTAAGTATCCAGAATTTGAATCTATGGTATTTTCAATTTGACTTGAGGAGATGAGTTTTTGATGGAGCAAATAACCACACAAATATTTTTCCCCTTTGAATTCCATAGAAATAATGTCATACAAATCATTTTTCTCTGGTTAGACACCTCATTGATATTATTTGAATTTTATTTTTATTCTTTTGCTACATAATGAACTATAATATATTTTATTTAAATGGCTTAATTATTTTCAAGCTTATGAGAGAATTACGGGTTTGACTGTAGCTGTTAGCAGTGCTAGATGGCATATTTGAAGAAATTTTCCTTTTAATCATTAGATAAAGTTAGTAGCAGGAATAAAATTCTGTTAAGAGTTTACTGAAGTAGGGGTATTGTTTTATCTATGTTTTATGTCCTTTTGTTCAAAATTCTTAAGATAATATATCTAATTAAAATAAAGAATAGTTCACCTCTTCCTGCCCCTCTTCCCCATCTCTTCCCTATTTCTTCAGATTCCTTCAAAATACAATCTTCCTTTCTGAAAGTGAAGAAGTCTGCTGCCATAGTCATAAGAAAATCATCATTTCAGCAATTGTTGGGTGACATATTAATTAGTTGCAATTTCACCCATGCCTAAGCTTGCATAGCTTGTTCAGATGCCTGCATAATTTCATGCATGTTATTCCCCTCAAGTGATGTAAGCTTCCTGGTAGAGGTGATTATTTTGAGCAAGTGGGTGTTTTTTCTGAATTATGTAGGTCCTTGCAAGTGCTATACACTGTATAATTTCTCAAATATGATGAGACAGAGTTGATTTTTCTTTATCGATAGGTACAGGAAAATATGGAAAAATATTTTAATGTTTAGTTGAAGAAAGCTAGTTTAAAGAATACAAGAGAAGCCTGGACTTTTGACATTGGAAACTGAGAATTTTGTATGTAGTTTCTCTATATCAATCTTGAAATCATCTTATCTAAGGATTCTCAAATGAATATAAAATATAACAACATAAAACACATACATCTGTGTCCTTTATTGTCTCAAAGATTATTTATAAGCTGAATTGAGCACTTGAGAAACAAATAGGACAATTCGAAGTTTTCATCAAGAAAATATTTGCTGTGATACTTTTAATATTAGTTGTGATTTCATCAGGAAACACTTCTTGAACTCTGTCAGGCTTGGTGCTGTGACCACTTCCCTGGGGATCCTGTGCCAGTGCCCAACCACCTTCTGGGTGAAGAATCTTTATCTAATATCCAACCTAAACCTCCCCTGACACAACTTCAGGCCATTCCCTCGGGTCCTGCCACTGTCTGTCCAGAGAGAAGAGATCAGAGCCTGCCCCTTCTCTTCTGCTTGTGAGGATGTTGAAGACTGCAATGAAGTCTTCCCTCAGTCTCCTCCAGGCTGAACAGACCAAGTGACTTCAGCTGCTCCTTGTATAGCTTCCCCTCTCAGCCCTTTACCAGCTTCATAGCCCTAGGACACAGCCCTAGATGTCCAGTAATACCTCAGTATCTTTTAAAAATATACTTCCCTTTCAAGGGCTGTATTTGCAAAGCATGTGTGTAGAGAATTTTTGTCACAAGACTTTGGTATACATTCGTATGTCATGTTGCGCAAGAAGTATGTATTGTATGTGTCTATGACGTACACTTATGAACATATATTGAAGCAACAATAATGGCTTTTTGGTAATTATAAAGTTATTTCACAGGAAGAGTTAATTTTTTTTTTCTGTTAGTAAAACTCAGTGGAGATCTGTGATAAAATATGAGCTTGCATGAGCACATGGGAACAGTGTCTCCTAGTGGTTTTAAGTTCTTCATGTAGTCTTCTAGGTTAAGCTGCCTCTCCTCAAATATGAAAGAATAGCCACTGTCAACCCTGTCAACCCCAGCATGTCGTAAGTCTTTACAGTTTCTGTTTCTACAGCAACATACCTTATTAAAGGTCTGTAATTCAATTTCAAATGCTCTTGGTTTTCTGTGAACTCGTTCAAATTCATAGGGACCTCTCTTAGTAGTCCTAGGAGATGAGCATGTGCTATCCAAATCCCATGCCTTGTTGTTCCATAATATGCTGTGTTTGTGAATACAACCCTAAATTGTACGAATCGGTTTTGCAGCTGTATCACATTGCCAACCCCTGTCTCAATTCACTTTTAGATTTCACCCTTAGGATTTCTATATCTTACCTAGACCTCTCCAATAGACTGAGTTATTTCTGTATCTGTTTTTAATTGGATTTCCCCAGGTATGTTAGGTTGATTTTCTTTTTTTTTTTCTTTTCTTTTTTTTCTTTTTATTTTTTTTAAGGAGGAACTAATTTTTCTGCTTTTGGCACAGATTTATGTCTCTTTATGTCATATCATTGAACTCATTGCTTTTCACAGCTCCATTCAACAGGAGTGTTTTCAAATTACTGTCCTGTTCAGTCTAGCTGACCAGTCATCCCTGAAGAGCTAACTGGAACCAGCACTAACTGATCTTCAAAGCCAATCAGTAGGCCATTACCTTTCACTCCTGTTTAGGTTTTGTTAACCACATGATAATCATTTTTACTGCCCCAATTGAATGATTCCTCAAAGCAATTTCCCCCCATATTCTTTCTCATTTCCAACTGGGTGGTATAGAGCACATTTCAGTTTCATCACTGAATGTTTTACATGTGTCTTGGCTTCCACTCCTGGTTTCCAAGTAGGTATCAGAAAACCAGGAAGATGAGTACAGTAATGGAAACCTAAAATGAAAGCTAGCAGTCATTAATGCATTATCTTCATTATTGGCCTATGACTGCAAGGGATGATGAAATTGCTGGGTTTTGCAGTACAAAAAATGCCTTTTGTGTCCGAAATATCTGTGTTTCTAGTTATTCCTGGACGATTAAAATATAAATGGGGAGGAAATAATCTGATTTGCATAATAACATGAATGATGTTGATTTTTGCATATCTGTTAATGACAATAGTTTTTCATTTATTATTAAAAAGTAATTTTTTCCTGACATTTAAGTGAGACAAAGCTTGAATTCAAAATGATTTTTGTGCTTTTCAGCTGGAACACCTACAATATAAAGAACTTATTAGGAGGAAGAAAAATGTGGAAGATTTGTTTGATTGAATAATTCAAATCTTTTATCTGATTAATATTAATTGCTCATAAAATTTTAAATGGCTACATAGAAAGAGGTGAATAAAATCAAGTGAGATTTGAACTATTAAAAGGCATCTGTCCTGTAAAGTCAAATTTTATTTAATCTGTTAGTGTACCAGCATTTTAATGATTGTATTTTGCAGCTTTAGAGTTACTAATTTTATCCAAAAGCCATATAGGCTGTTTTTTCTCTGTAAGTGCTTCAAATCTGAAACATGTCACTTGGACCTAGCATTCTCCAGTTTAATTCCTGCACTGGAATAAAAGCCACAAAATGTTCCATTGTGCTATACTATAATGTGAAAATTATATCAGATGCTATAAACAATTTTTATTTTTTTGTTTCCTTGTCATCTTCGAAGCCATGGTTTATGTTCTGATCTGCTGCAAGGCCATGTGATGCCTTGTTGTAATGCAGACAGTGATTATAGTGAAAATGGGTTGCAATTACATTGAACTAGACTGCCCATATTCACTTTTGGTTATTATCTGCATGTGGAGTGTTTTCATTATCTGTGCGCTGGAAATATCCTGAATGAAATAAGCATCTTCTGCTGTTTGATTTGTGCCTGAGTATGTGTGTATGTGTAGAATGCCAGAATAGCATGTAGTCAAATGTGAAATTCACCTCAGGGAAACAATATCCTGTCACAAACATCAGTTTCTACAAAACCTTTTAATTGCCAAGAAACCATCAAAACATTCATAGCAACCACTGTCAGGGTGGCTGACCAAGTGAAAAAGTCTGCTGTGAGCTCTGTTACTATGGATATATATGAAATACATGCAGGACTTCCTATTTAAGCTTAATTTCTTATAAATTCCAGACCTTAGGTATGTTGCTTATAGCCTAACTGAAGAGACAGTTCTTTTATTGCTGCATCAGTTTCATTCATCAGCTGCACAGAGACAATAAAAGGGCACTGAAAAGGAGAAGCTGATAATTCCCAGGGAGAGAGGAATTCTCAATTAGGGCATATTATGGAAATATGAAAGGGAATATGAATAGAAAGATAATCGAGGGTGTATAATAGACAGAAGCAGAGTGAGACCTCAGATGAAGTGAAAGATGGGCAGCTGTGTGGTCATTCTGTAGGACTGAGACATGTGTCCCCCTTAAGCATAGTAGAAGTGTACTCTTCTCACCTGTGTGCTACCATACCTGAGAATACTTCTCCAGTTCATACCATGTATGGAGGAGCAAACTGGTCTGCTTTTGATGGCAAGTGGCTTATGAACACTTAAGAGTTTGTCCTTTGGGAACTGAATTTCCTGAAATTCCTTCTACAACCTGCTGCAAATAACCTATGCAATTACCTAGGTCTCTCAACTCTGTAGGAAATGGAGTCTCACAATTTTTGCCAGATATATCAGGCTTGTTTTGTTATTAGGTGACTGGAAAAGGGTGGATGTATTAATGATTTATATTTTCTCATCTCTGACTTCAATGTGTGAAACACTAAAGCATTAGCACTATTTATGGACACTATAAAGAAGATTAATTCACTTGTAATGACCACTGATGAGATGTTTTTCTTTAATGCTTCATTTTTTATAAGAAGATTTAAGTACCTAGCACTTTATATTCCATGGAGAAAACACAAGGACTTTATTCCTTTCTTGTGTTATTCAGTATGGGTATGAAAGAAGGCTGAGGGCATCCTGTGCTGCAGTAGGCTAAGCACTGCCAGCAGGTCAAGAGAGGTGATTCTTCCTCTCTGCTCAGCACTGGTGAGGCTACATCTGTAGTACTGTGTCCAGTTCTGGGCGTCCCCACACCCCCTCTGCCCCTGCCCCCAAAAAAAGAGGCATGGCCATACTGGAGTGTCCAGTGATAGGCCACAAAGATGATTATGGGTCTGGAGCATCTGTGCTATGAAGAAAGCCTGAGAGAGCTTGGTACTGTTTAGCTGGAGAAGGAATGCTCGAGGGAATCTTGTCAATCTATAGAACTGTCTGGTGGGAGGGTGCAAAGAGCAGAGAATCAGGCTGTTATCAGTGGTGCCCAGTGAAGGACCAAAGGCAATGGGCACAAACTGAAACACAGGAGGTTCCCTCTGAACATCAGCAAACACTTTTTTCCACTGTGAGGATGACCAAACACTAGCAAAGGTTGCCAAAAAGATTGTGGAGTCTCTGTTCTAGAGATGGATTCACAGAACCCATCTGAACATGATATTGGGCAACCAGCTTTAAGTGGCCCTGCTTGAGCAGGGGGATTGGACAAGTTGACCTCTAGAGGTCCCTTCTAACCTCAACCACTCTGTGATTCTGTGGGTGGTGAGGATGGGATTTTGGGAGATTTAAAACAAACTTCTACCCAGAGATGATAAGCACATGCTGAAATCCCTCTAATGGAACATGGTATATGACTTCTGCACCTCTGAAAAAGAAATCCACAAATACTTCAAAGAATAAGTGTGGCAAGAAATAAGAGATTTCCAGTATATGTGAAAACTCTTGCAGATCCTACTAATTTAATGAATACTATCACAAGGATTCATTTATCCTGTACTCTCTCACTATTTTAAACTCTTATTACTTTCTTCTGTTTCACAAACCAAGGAATGAAAACTAAAAACTCTCAATAACAGGTCACCAGCTTTCTATCAAAAGCAGAATTGGTCAACCACTGTGTACAGCTGATAGAAGTAGCTTCCAGCTCTTCTATTAAGATTTGCCTGTTGTTTCTCTCCCTTAGCAAATCCTGCCCAGAACATTCTAGTAGTCAGTAACTAGACTAAACTAGTTCATACCAGAACAGCTTTGTCACTGTTCATGTGCTGAAAGCTTTAAGAAGTATAGAGGTAACTCACAACAGGGAAACCCAGAGTGGCCAAAACAAAGGGCCAGCTGGCTGGAGTCCTGTTTCTGATATCCAGTAGCATATGACACTACAGAAGAAAGCCAGCTGTCTACTGCTCCTTGCTAATCTGCCCTGAGAAACTTGAAAAACCATATAATATGATAAAGGTTACTGACACATGTAAAGCTAACTCTTATTCTGAAGGGTGTTACCTATTGTATTTAAGTACATAGTCCTTTCAATTCAAACAGAAGGAAGATACTCCTTGAGACTTCAGTTTTGTAAGGGTAAAGATGCAGGTTCTCACAACTGGAATTCCACTTCAGGCTCATTGTGTGACCACTAACCTCTGAGGACCTACCAGTGGGGAAGAGAAAATGATGGACAGGAGAATTTCAATGTAATTTACACCACCAGAGTAAAAAGAAACACAGCAAACATTCCACCTTGATTTTTTTTCTAAAACCTGAATCTCGTGCTCTGTTTCTCTTACTTGTGCTAATAATTTTGTTGGTCCTCGTTGAACAAAGGTCACTGTTGTGGTTTCACTTATGCAACAAAAACTGTCATTCAGCAAACTTAAAGAGAACAGAGAGAGAAAGAAAAGAGGATTTTTTTACCTTTCCCTTTGCTCTCTCCATCTTCAGATGGGGAAGTGTATAAAGCTGAGGTATGGAGAAGAAGCCTAATGTTTTTGAACTTCTGGACATTAAAGTGTTGCAGGACTTCAAGCCACTAGTTTGAGAACAGGACCTCAGAGAAGGACCATCAGTGGTTTATCCCAGCTGAAGAGCTGATGTGCTGCATTGCTGTGTTCAAAGTTTGGTGAACACCTTAGAGATGTTTACTGCTGTCTCACAGCTGTACGCCCACATGGACAGCATCAGCTTGAGGAAGAGCACCGATGTGATGAAGCTGTGGTTTGCACATATGACTGCTTGTTGCATTCAGTGAAACATCACTTGCCAGTTGGAGTTCCATCTTCCTCCTAATTGTGAGTACCATTTTATGGCCTCAAATTAGATCCTACCTTTGAAAAAACCAACATCATTCCTGGTCAATTCTTAATATTTTACCTTCTTTCGCCTCCCTCTGGTACTACTGTGGTTTTATACTACTGAACATTTGCGATTACCATTTGATTTTTCTCTGGTATCTGAAATACACTGATACACTTTATTTTGTCAGCTTGAGACAGGGACTGGAGAAAGTATTAAAAAGGCTTTGCGCTAATTTATAGTGCCCTGCAGTACTTTTCAATTATTAATGCTGTAAATAATAACAGTTCAAGGTGTTGATAGTTTCAAAAAGTTGTATGAGTTTCAAACACTCATACAATAGTTAATTACCTTACATATAACAACCTCACAAGTGTATGGTGTAATCCTAAATCATTGTATTCTTATGTTTTCTGCTGTTTTTGCAATTTAGAGTTGTTTTATGAATCAGTCCATATTATCTGTGTCCCAAGTACAGAGTTAGCAAGAGAACTTGCAGATCCACTAAATTATATTGAGAGACTGATTTGTGGTAGATATTTACATGATAAATTTATTTTTTTTTCCCAGAGATTCACACTTCCAAATGAGTTTGAGGCATTTCCAGAAAGGTTCAATGAATTTTTTTACCTATCAGCTTCTATTCAGCTGCTACTGCAGAAAGGAAGGCATGCAGTGATAATGTGAAGGGGATGACTAAATTATTGGTCCATAAAGAGAACCAAAGCTACCGAACATTGGCAACAATGCTGCTTGCTTATTTACCCTCCAGTAAACTTTGCAATAATTACAAATTCTGGAAAAGTGGTAGAGAAAAAAACCTATCCAGCTTGCAGAAGCAAGCTGTTGAAAGGGGGACTGAGAAGCTAACATGTGCTGACTACAGTTATAGAATATATCTAAGTCTTAATAAAGAGACAATGGGCCATCAGAAAGAAAAGGATCTTCTTATATATTACATAACCCATGATGCAAAAAAAACAATGGCAATATTCAGTTGTGTGATATTCATGCTTAGGAAGAGACTGTGATAAACAGCTGAATATTACAGTCCTGAGGAAAAAAAATCACACAGCTTCAGGCTGAACCATAGATTCAAATATCTACACATAAAAGCAATGGATGCAAGAATTGAGTGTATATACAGAGCTCCCCATGATAAAGATTTTTGAAAATTGAGATAATACCTTTTTAATATTTTGATAAGAGAAACAATAAAGCAAATAAGTGGGACATCATTGTTAGAAATGGTGTCTGAACACAAGAGAGAGCAATTTGATGAGTTCTGAGACAAAAACTGCAGATAAAAAGATGTTCAAAAAACGTGCATGGTTAAGAATTTTTCTATTCCTATATGATTTCAGAGAAAGAAATCCCTAATCAAAGGCTGAATCTCTTGTGGAGCTTGTGAATCCAGCATACTAGAGAGATTTATGAGAGGAGCAGCTTTATCTCTGTAAAGATATCTCCTATTGAATTTCAGTGTGAGCACTGAAGTAAAACAGCTATCAGTTTGGAACAAGTGTATCAAGCTAAAGGAAGGCAAGAAATAAGACAAAGATAGAATAATGGAGAAAATAGTCCTCCTAGGTTAGTGTGGTGGAAAGACCATAAAAAAATTCAGGAATAAAAAGCACTGTACTTTGGGCTTTCACACAGAAGAGGGAGGGAAACAAATCCAAGTCAAATCCCAAACTGCAGGTAGCCCAAGGATAAGAAATTCACTTTGCTGCCAGCAATTCTACTGACATTTAAGACCATTTCAGAGATCAGTTAGATTCTTGCTGGATAGTTCATTGAGCTGCTATATCACCTCAGTGAAAAATGTGATGGAGTGGTGTTGATATTTATAAAGCACTGCTCTCTAGGCAAACAAACATGTCAATAATTTACTAGACTTTGGGAAAACCATTTTATACAATTACTCTTACCATAGACATTTGTTTCAAAAATTTGAATGCCAGCTACCTTAAAATATTCTTAAGCTTTTCTTTAGAGATAAAAATAAAACTATATTATGATTTCTATGGAAATACTTGGGATCATACAACACATGCATGTTTCAGTGCCAATACTGCCCTTGGAGTTCTGCTCTTCTCTGATAATTTTTTATACAGTTGATGATGGTGATGATGATGATTACCATTTAGAGTCAAGTGTCCTCAACTGAAGACTCATAATGTATTTATCTTTCCATTCCTAGCAAAGAAGTGCTCTTAAAGCATCTGGCTAAATTCCCTGTAGAGTTAGGGCAGAGGAGTAGGTGGTTTATAGATCTCTCTGAAGAAAGATCTTCATGACCGTAGTTTAGGCATGAAAGTTGGACAATAACTTCTGAAAGCCCTCAGAAGCATCCACTTCTTTCCATTCAGTGATTATTGTGCTAAAGCACTTAAACAGCATCACTAGGTACCTAAAACTGAAGTTCAAATGACAGGCTTGAATTTGCTTGACGAGACTGCAGGCCAGTTCTCTAGTTTCATGAAAATAGATGAATAAGTGTAGGAAAAGTTCTTTGCATGTATAATACCTGAAGCAAAATCACCTCTGGAAGCTCATCCAGTGGAGGCACGGGACAATTGATATGAGAAGGGGATTGACTTAGCATTTTCTTTCACACACCAAAAGTCTATGATGTAGGTTAAAAGTTCATGGGGAGCCAGGCTTCCTCAGTGGTGGAGCGTGTGAAACTACATGTTTGTCATAAGGTTGATCCATAGAGTAGCTGATAGTGACAATGGAATATGGCAGAATTACACAGATCAGTAATGGGAAAGTGCCTATTCTGTGGAGCAACTTGAGGGGCTATGTTTATCACTTGAACTGACTGCTGAAGCACATGATATACTTAAAATGTCTGATATACTTCAAAAACCTAAACCTCTATATTTTACAAACTAATACATTTCCTTTTGCGGAAATGTTGAAGGCTAATAACTTGTTCCCAGGCTACAGGATTGCAATCTAAGACACGATCATGAACAGAAGAAATGTTACCCAAGAAAACTTTGAAAATAGTTGGACTGAAACATTATTTCTCTTAGAAGCCATCAAATCTTCCCTTGAAGACAGTGAGGAAAGATGAATTCACCTTCTCCCCAGTGTTTAGATTTTTAAAAATGTAAGACTTTTTCCAATTTAAATGTGACTTAATTTTGCTGTTAGATTTGAGACATCTTTAATAATCATTATTATTCAGTAACACATATACAGCCTTGAAATAGTCATCTGCCATCTGAATAGGGGTTGCATCCACTCTCTTCTGCAGTAGTTGACTCAGGCAGTGGGAATCATAAGCCTTGTTCACAGCTTCTGTGTCCACAAAATAGCCGCTCTTATATACACTGAGCCTCATGCATAATTTAATGTAATGTGTCCTGCCTGAATGGACTCAGTTTACTGAGCAATATACCAAGTGTGATGGTGTTTCATCAGCACTATTTAGCATGCCACGTATCTTTGTATCCACTGATATGATTTTATCAGCAGTAGTTTTATGTTATTTCCATACCACTGAAGAAGACACTGATTAGTGTCAGCTGTATTGTCAAGCCCTACAGAATTCCCATAGAAAGTAGGCTTTGGGTGGTATTTTTAAAGGTCCAATGGTCTCAATACCTGCTTTTTGCTATATATAGAGCTAAATATTCACTGAGTGAGAGGAACAGCACCCTCTCTGGTGCAAACCTTTAATTTTGTAACAGTTTTTACCACAAAACACTAATGCTTTTTGCATTGCATTGCATATGTTAGAGACAGGAAATGCTTCTCTAGTCTGATTCAGTAGAAGCATTAAGTGATGATCTCCACTGATTTTTGGAGGTTTATCAGTTGGATGATTAATTCATTGCTCATACAGATGGCTAATTTTTAAATTGGAGTTTTAGAAGTTAACACTTAATTATTCAATTATGCTTCTGCAGTTATCTTCATCAATCAACCTGTAATTTCAACCAAAATGAAATCTTATTTGTTTGACAAGACCTATTTTTGTTCTAGCCACACCAAGTGACATTAAATGTACTCTTACAATTTGTCTCTTACCTGCATCTTGTTCCAGCCTTTTCATAACAGCAAAGGTAAGGGGTGTGATTATGAAATGATGAGTTACTTCATTACAGCAAATAGGAAACATGATGCAATAGAGGGTGAAATTGCTTATAACAGAATGCAGTGTAATGAAAAAGACATGACTCTCTCACGGTCTCATCCACATTTTCAAAAACAAATGAAAAATAAAACAAAAAACCCACCACAAGCAAGAAAAATATACTGTAGTGTATTCATTTTTGGGAAAGATATTTAGTGTTCAAAATGCAACTGCATAGGAAACGTAACAAAGAGCATCTCCAGTTTTCATATTTGACTGATTAGAAGATTATCTTTCTTTGCCTTTCTTGTTAAGTGGTATTAAAGCATAAAGCAGTACCTCAGTGGCCTTTGGTTCTCAACATGCCCTCATTTCTTTTTATGCTGTGATATGTAATAGCTTTTTTCTGATGTGATTCCGTATAGCTCACATAATTTGATTGCTCAAATGAATTAGCTGCTTTAAATCAGTTAGTAATTTAGCCTGAAATAGATCAGTTACAGAGTTATCAAACATCATAATACTCCAGCCATGTTGCCTGACATCCCACCATCTGACTTTTTTAAATAGTGCAGCTATTAATGCCCATCCTGCCTTTCTGAGGCAGTGCCTTGTGTAAAGTCTCTATCAAAGTGAAGAATCAAAGTGAAAAAGTTCTGTAATTCTTTAGAACTATCTCACATTCTCCTGCAATAGTCTAAAATCATCAACTTGCATCACACCAAGACATGGACAGGAAAATTTAGTTTTGTTTCTTTTAGCTAGAGGAGTTCAACTTCCACACTACATAAATTTTCTATAAAACCACGGTTTTATGTTCATGATTTTAAAAAAAAAAATCATTAGGAATACTTAAACACTTCTTTTTGCCAAATTTGAAATATTAGCTTCAGTTCAGAATTAATCTGGATTTCCTCCTGTCAGTGAAATTTCATAACATCTGCCCATTAGATGCTTGGAATCCTGCCTTCAGGCATTCTGTAATCTGTTCCCCAGATGGATTATAACTCCCATGATTCCATATAGTAGCCTTTTGACTTGAAACATGTGAAGAATCATGAGTGTCAGTACATTGTGAAAGATGAAGTTCTGACACTGAGCACTGCTTATGAAGTAGATTATGAGCTGCTGATGGTACAGCTCCTGTGAGACCATGTGGGATGGCAGCTAATCCAATTTAAAGTCAAACTGACTCATAACACAATATTTAGCTATTTTTGAATCAGAGGTTTTCTGAACTTTCTGATGAGAAAAAACCCTCAATATTTTGACATTGATTTGGAATGAGAAGTTGCTTTTCCAAAGGATTAGAAATTCCAACTTTTGCTTATATTATTTTTGCAGTATAATGTGATACTCCAAAGGCTACAAAACCCTACTGAAAAGGCAACCTGACTCACAGACTACCTTAGATCATCTTATTCCCTCCTTCTCCATCATCCCACTAATTATTTTTTTTTTAAATATTGTCTTCCTCCTACTACTTAAGGGATGAATTTTGCAGGCATCAGGAGTCATGCCTTCCTTCTTTTGCTTCTTACCATTAAAAAAAACAAAAACAAAACACGTTGTTCAGTGAAAGTAACACAACCACATTGGAAACGCTGTCAAGGGAAACTACCGGTCTAGTGTTTTTCCCTATTTCAAAGATAAGATGGTCCAAACTTAATTCAAAACTGCTACAACCCTTTTGTTTCCTAACTAGTAACTCTTAGTGGGAAATTGGACTTTTGTGGTCATTCCCAATTTAAATGATAAATGAGCTACTGTTCACAGAAAAAAAAATAGTACAGTGTAATCACAGACAAAGGATTCAAAAAAGTTTAAAGAGCCTTGCTGCAGGATAATGACTGTCAAATAGAGATAACTTGCTGTCAACAAATAACATTAACAGCTCCTGTTTAATGAATAGGAACTTGAACTAGAGCGTGACACTGCAGAGATTAAAAAGCTCAACACTTGCACAGTTTATGATTCTGTTTTTGTAATTGGGCTGCAATTTGCAGTTTTGACTGCTAGATCAGTTCTTAACTTAAAAGAACCAAGGTTTCTGACAACAGTATCTTTGTATTGTTTGGTATAAGAAAGGGAAAAAAACCCATTCCTTTAAAATGTACTTGCCATTGTGGCTTCACTCCAAAATTTCAGGCATTAAGTAAAAGAAATGGTGTTTTCATATGGAAATTGAAGCATTTGGATTTTTTCCCATATGTTACTTAAAAAAAAAAAAAGACATTGATTCCATCATCTAGCATATGTAAAGCTTTATAGTTCCTGAGAATATTATATATTTTTAGATATTTCTATCCAGATTCCACACAGAAAATACTGAGTTGTCAGCTGCTCTTGACTTTCCCCACCAAAAAAAAAAAGAAAAGAAAATCTGAGACCAATTTTATCTAAATTTGACAGACAGATAAAGATATGAAAGATATATGTTTCTTATAGTTGTCATTAAATAGAAAGATAAGAAAGTGAACCAGAGTGGTTCTCCAGTAAAGAAAAGGGTGAAGCCACAGATTAAATTTATTAAAGATGCTAAAGGATCTACATGGGAAAAGTAGGTAGGAATGGACTGCAGGAAAAGCTTTTATCAAAATTCATGTTTTCAGTACATGTTGGTTCATCTAAGGACAGGCCATAGACCTGCGGGAAACCACCGGGCTCATACCTACCTGTTCTAGCTTCAGATTTGTCAGACATGGAAAGACATGGAAAAGTTTTATTCAGGCTTCTGGGACAACACAGAAATTTTCTCTATAAAGTTATCCTAGTTAATTTTGTAATTCTCCAAGGCCAAGGAGCGAGACAGTGTGTCCTGGTCAGTGTCTGGGTATTACTGGGGTCAGGAAAAAGGGAAGGAGCAGGGCTCTGCATGGCAAAAGCACCACTCTGCAAGAGGTCCCCATGGTTACAAACAACTTTCTCATGCCTATCATTTTAAAGAGCTGATTACACCTGAGACTTTTCACACCACATACCTAAGGCAGTTGCTCAGCAGCTTCTGTCTCAGGTTGAGTTTCCAAGGCTCATAGTAAAATCATCAATGTGAAAGTGAAAAGCCTTTAAGGTGTTTTATTCCATCTGTATTATCTATTATCTTTGCACACTACACATCTCTATGGCTGTGGATATATCTCTCCTAAATCAAGCATCACAGGTGGAAATAGAATGGAAATTAAAGTTCCCCTCAAAAAAAAAGAAGGGAAAGGGAAAGGGAAAGGGAAAGGAAGGAAAGAAAGAACTGCCTGCAGATATCCATAGGCAGTGGGATCCCACATTCTCATTTTGAAAAAAACCAACCACCACCATGAATTCCTGTGTATTATGTTCTTCCAGTCTCCTGTCTGTGCCTTCCCACATGGAAAGCAAGTCAAGTTAGGCTTCCCTCTCTGTTATTTTATGTAAAGCATTTGGTACTCTTATCTAGAAGCCAGGTCATTTTAGTGGGGGTTGACAACTTTCACCATCTTACTGAATCAAGTCTTTGGTTCTGATTCTGCCTTTTACTCTGTGCAAGAGGAAAAGTGTTTAATAATCAGGGTTTTTTAGGCCTGTGTAACTAAACTGGGATTTTGTCACACAGTACCACTTTTTTTTTTTTTCCCCTATATCCACTTCAGGTTTACAGTAAGGAATCTATAGAGCTCAGACTGGACAGGCAATATTTTATTCATTTCTTCTGATTTCTGAATTTTCTGTAAGAGGTGAGAAGTTCTGATATATGATAAGACTTCACGCTTACTTAACAGTATGAAAATTACTGGCACATGGTCAGACAGTGTCTGCCCTCCCAGGTACATAACATTCTGAGATACTTTGTGCAGCTTTATGAATGATTTTTGTATCTAATATTCTTTTACATGCTAATACTTTGACCGGACATGCAAAGTCCTGAACCTGGGGAGGAATAGTCCCGTGCCCCAGTATATGCTGGAGGCAGACCAGCTGGAAATCAGATCTGCAGGGAAGAGATGAGTATCCGGGTGCATATCAGCTTGAACATGAGACAGTAATGTGCCCTTGTAGCAAGGAGGGCCAACAGCCCCTGCATTGCCAGCATGATGAGGGAGGCAATTCTTCCTGCCTGCTTAGCACCAGTGAAACACATCTGCAGTGCTGTGTCCAGGTGTGCCTCCCTAGTACAAAGGACAGATGGGAGAGAGTGCAGCAAAAGACAACAAAGAATATTAAGAAATTGAAGCATCTTTCCAACAGAAAGTGTCTGAGAGCTGGTGTTGTTCAGCCCAAGGAAGGGAAGGCTCAGGGATGTGTGGTCAGTTTGTAAATACTTGATAGGATGGTGTAAGAAGGCAAAGCCAGACTCTTCTCAGTAGTGCTCAGAGACAGGACCAGAGGTAATGGTCACAAAATGAAATACAGAAAGTTCTATTTAAATGTGAGGAAAATCTTTTTTACTGGATTTATGTGTGTGACTGGCAACTAAAGCATACCAGTATTTTATGCAGATCTCATGAATGACTATGCAGACAGAGCACAAAGGAACTGTTAGTTATTGCAGGGGTTTCTTAAAGATCTCAGCTCTATAACCAGGAGTATGCCTATGGCAAGAAAGGAGTAAAGCACTCTTGAAAAAAAGTCTGTGATGGAAAACAATTATTTCTCTGAGCATAATCAATGGACATGAAGACTGCTTTGCATAATTGCTTGTGTACCTAGTATTGCCCTTGCATATTGTATATTCTTCTCATCTGATTCATTTAGCTGTGTTGGAACATGCTCTCAAGAAATGCTTCCACCAGAATTTAAACTGTTCATAGTAGGGATATCCGGGTTCCATCTTTCACACGCCTTCATGTAGTTCCCACATTTGCCTCTGGTGACACTGGTGCTTGGGAAGCTGTAAGGACTGGGGAGGCCAGAGGTTGGGGAATCAGGGGTGTTGCAACTCCCTGGTTACTCCCTGCCAACTTCCCAACTGGAACTGCACTTAGATACGATGCCCTAACCTTTTAAAGTCATGTTCAGTTGTATGTCAGTCTGAACAATAAAATTTGACACAAGTAAAGAATGAGCAGGCAGAAGAGTTGGCATGTGATGTGAAGCCAGTCACAGTCCTTCTTACAAACTGTCATTGCGTTCTGGTATGAGGAATGAACCAACTCTTGTTTTTCTTCAGCTGCCTCTGACCTCTCCTTGCCTTTCTGTCAAGGTTTTTCCAGTCCATAGTACTCTCACAGCACATGTATACTTCATAGCTAAACCATGCTTGATAATACATAAAAATGAACTGTAATGCAATGAAATATACAATTTTATTGCTATTTTATAAAATAAATAGCTCACAAATATGGAATTTTTTTGCATTGTTTGATTAGTACTAGCCAGGAAATGTTAAGTCTCAAAGAAGTAAGTGGTGAACTCACATGCATATCTTCTAGCCACTTTTTTATTTTGTATCATCTGTATCTTCATAAAACAAAATCCCACTTTAAAGCAGGCTGAACTGGAATTTTACCAGGGTCCTTGGTTTTTGCAGAATTCATGCTCTGAGATTCCTGTTGCAGAAGCAGTCCAACATAAACAAAGGTTTTATTACCATGAAGAGAAAAGCTATAATCTCTTGTGCCTCTTTTGTTATGTACTCAGAGCTAAATTGTTACAGTCCCTGCTCCACAGTGAGGAAAATTAGTTATCTTTTGCTGGTGACAGAAGTTTCCCTCATAAGAACAGAGTCATGATTTCCTACGGATTTGTTTCTTTGTTTTGACATCTAATAAGGGATGAACTTCATTGCAGTGGAAACACAAATGGGAGATGTGCTTTCTACTTGGCTTGTCCTCATCCTGACCCCCAGCATGTCAGAAGTGAATATCTTTGAACTTTTGCCTTTTGTTAAGTTTGGTAGAAACTGGCCTCTGAGTTCAAATCCTTTCAAGGATAGATATGTAGATGAACACAAAGAGACAAGATCACATAAGCCTCTGAAAATGAAGCTGAGACATGGATGAATCTTGACGGGAAGGAAAAGCCTACTCTTAGATACTGATCATTAAGACTGGAATAATCCTAATGACAATGTGATGATTATTTTGAGAGCTTTGAGAGGAAGGAACTGATAGCACTTGCCTAAAGAGGAGAAACCTGAGGATGGACTAGTCCAGTTTGCAAAGCATGCAGTGAGAAAAAGGCAAATGAGCAGTGGATGAAAGTATAATTTCCTTCATTC
Organism: Sclerurus mexicanus; assembly: GCA_013396755.1. Classification (NCBI taxonomy): domain Eukaryota; kingdom Metazoa; phylum Chordata; class Aves; order Passeriformes; family Furnariidae; genus Sclerurus; species Sclerurus mexicanus. The sequence goes on from VWZF01000730.1 coordinate 39,986, forward strand.
TTTGGTGGACTTTCACAAAAATTAAAAACATAGTGGGAGAAATTCTTCTGAGGCTGGATCTCTCCCACTTTCCTGTGAAGAAAGTGAAAATGCCACTTTCTCTATTTAGTCTTCTCAAATCACTGTAAATTACCTACATCTTTGTGTGTGTGGGGCTTTTGGGGTAAGAGACACCTGCCCACACATGCTGATATATGCACGCACACAGTCAGACACATACAGGCATGTGGTATGTTTTTTGATGCCAAATACTGTCAGTGACAGATTGCCATTAAAGACTGACGAAGCAAAATGATGATGAACAGCAACAAGGAATATGTTGGCTCATTCTCTTTTAAGCTAAAGTGTTTGATGGTTTGCACATTTTCAGGTTTATTTACTGAATTTTTTGTTACTAATAGCACTAAATTCAATAGAGTTTTCAAGTATGTATTTAATAAGATATTCTAGTGATATTCTCACTATAGTGTCATGCATGGTATGGAACTAAAGAACCTTATTTTTTTAAGATAAGTCTAACCATGTGAAATTAGCACTGAAGAACCAAATTTGATTTGTCATTCATGATCAGAGGAAGCTGAAGGATGAGATGAATCCTTATCCCTAATACATTCATCTCAAATTCCCTTCATCTGGATTCTGTTTAAGTTTTCTTAGAAAAAGGTCTCTAGATACTTAAACAGATGAGTGTCTGTAACTCCAGGGAGAAAAAAGTCAAATTTTAAAGCTTTGTAATGTAATAGTTTAATATAACCTAGAAAGATACACTTCTTACATACAAGGTTACCAGACATTGTTCTTCATATAGAATCATTAGCACCACTGGGAGACTGTCTCATGCCCTCTCTGTCTATTTTCTTTTGTTTTAGGTTTTTTTCCTCAGACAACAACCCAGAAACCATGCTTTATTGCCAGATTATGGGTTTAGTGTGATGTTGATCTCTTTATTTGCAGTAAATTTTTGGAAAAAAAGCCGATTCAACATAAGGAGCAGATGGATTTTTTTTTTACTTTCCATGCTGGTTTGATGAAATCTATATGTTTCCAAAATTTAATACTTTTTATTGAAGTTGTAATGAAACTGTGGGTTAGCTCTAATGAGCCATTCTTGACAGTTGGCCATCAGCTGGAAATTTGTCAGAGTTCTTACCAGTTTATTTACCTGATGGACTCCATATATCAGGGTCCTTCGCTTTGGATCACAATTCCTCCAAAACAATGGACTAATGGAATCTGAGGATCTACTCCTGCTTTCAACAAATTTTGAACTTTCTTTTCCATGAAGGGAAAAAAGAATAATTTGAATACATCTAAATCTTTTTTTTTTTTAGTTATGCTTTTGTGCTCTGTTAAGTATATTGAATTTGTCTCAGACTGACATCAGCTTGTGCCTTTAAACTCAGAAGTCCCTGTTTCTGACATACAGTGAATAATTACAACGTAAATACTTTATATAAAAGAAGGAATTACATACATAAACTTCTGTTTTTTCTTGTCAGAGTCAGGGTGTAATGAGGGACAGCTGCTCCCTAAAGAACAGGAAGCTGAGGGGGACACCACCCCAGGCAATATCTTCACTGATGGCTCTGTGTCTCACAGGGTCTAAGCATGGAGGGACAGGGCTGGGTGCTGATTACAGGGTCCATCCAGAACCCCGAACATGGCAAGCAGTGAACCAGGTCCAGGATCTAGTCCTGAACTCAGATTAGGAATAGAAGGAGGCAGGGCCAGACAGGTGACACAGCTACTACACACAGATGATAGGTCCAACCCGGAAGAAAGTTACCTGTAACATGGGACCTGGGTTCATCTGGTGGGCTGGGGCAGACACAGGAGACCAGTACTCCTACCACATTGCTATGTCAGGGGCTGAAGAATCCAGGCTGAGCAGGAATGGAGCTCCTGGATCTGTGGACAGAGAATACACTTCCCCTCGATCTATCTGAGAAGATTGCGAAGCCTATTAGGATCAGATCTGTAGAGCTGGTGCCCAGAATCTGATATCCAAACTGTTGATATACCAGGGGATTTCACATCAGACTAGGTGTAGTCTGTATGTGTGAACTGGCCATGCTTTAGTTAGCTTAGTAGGTACAGCATAGATTCTGCACCTATCTCCTACCTTATCTCCCATTTTAATATCACTTGAAAAGAGTTCTGTTCCTGTATGTTGAGTCTGCTTTGCATAGTCAACTGAAGGTATGGTAAGTGGGTACACTCTGGAGATTTGCTTGAAAAATACACTCCTGATTTAAACTAAAATGCTGAAGTGGACCTCCCAAATTCCTCTTTAGCTTTATTCCACAAGTTTTATCTCTGGCAATTTCCTCATGAAGAATAACAAATAAGGCTTTGAGCAGTTTATCTAGTTTCTCTTACCTCCAGATTGCCTCTCTTATTCAAACTTCAGAAATACCATAGAAAAGCACCCAGAAATCTGATGCATAAGTCACACTAATGTAATCTCTGAGGACTTTAGTGCTGATTAGACAATGCTAGGCTGAAAAGCAGTTCCCTTCCCTATAAATATCTCCAACAGATAAACCAATTAGAAACACAGAGGAAAGCAGAAGTGCTTAACAATGATGCCATCAGGAGAGACACAAATGATGTCTATTCTTTGCTAAAGGTCAGAATTGCTGCCGCCTTTGAACCTTTTAGCTCAGACTTCAGACTTAAAAAACAGAGTCATACATATTGGCCCTCAGAGGGTTTTAAATTCTGTGAGTCTCCTGAAGTTCATGTTGAACTCCACAGTCTGAGGTAAGGTGCTATCCTGTTAACTTGGCATATCTCTGCTGGACCTGCAATCTGACAGTGATCCATCTAGGTGGGTTCTTTTGCAGGCAGAGTGACTAACTTGTCTTTTCCATCTCTATGTAATTTATCTGGTTAGAAAGAACTTTATGAGTTTGGTCCAGAAATAAGGTAAAGATTTGGGCCAGCTTCTTCTACTGCAGGGGGTGGCTCACCTTCAATCATTTGTAACCTATGAATTTGTTAATGATCCAAATATAAGCAGTGACCTTCTGTGACAGATGGTGAATCATGTCTTACTTCCAGTGCATAAATTAACATTTTAAATGGCTTTTTAAAACACTGTTGACTTTAGCAACTGAAACATACTAACAATGATTTGCTGAAGCCTGATGCTGTAAGTTTGGATACATTGAAAATTCATTATCTGAGGAAAAATCTAGTATTATTGTGCCATTAACAAGGATATTGCAAGCTGCCATTTGTTTTAGAATGATGTATGGTTTATGATGTTGAAACTGCCATCACAGAGAACTCACAGTGATTTGCCTTGAAGATGATTTATGAATCATGACTCTAGAGAAAACAATTTCCTTCATATAGCTTTTGGAAGTCAGTTCTCTTGGTGTTTGCTTTCGTCAGGAAGGGTATCTCCTAGTCCTCAAAATTTTGATCTAGAACCTCTTAAATCCCAAACCTTTGATTTAATAAAAAAGTAAATTTTCCCATTAATTTTGACATAAAGGGGTTAGTTATTCTGTCTTTCAGCCCATTTCTTTTCATATCATGTTTGAGCAGTATTACCAAAGTGCAGTAACACACATTGACCTCGATAAGATGTTGATAACTGGGGGGGAGCTTAAGTTACATATCTAAGCATGAGTGTGAAGTAAAGGATCCAGAAAAAGAAATGTAAATGCCTTGCAGCATTTTCTCTCCCTCAGAAAAAAGTTGCATTTGCACAATAAGAACAATACACACAGACTGAGCCCTAAGCAGCTTTTCAAACCACAGTGCACAAGTGTTATATACAGCTACTATAGTTTTATTATGTCTTTTCTCCATTTATATCATGTGGGATAATGCTCATCATTGTCATCTCTTGTACTGGAACTGAATTTGAATGCCAGCGAGAACAGAGAACAACTAAATGCACATTCTTGCCCTTCCCTCACTTCTTTTACAGATGCAGGTGGGAGGATCTTTCTCTTGGATATGGAGAATTTGCTTGATGAGATTTGGATTCTTTTTCTTCAACTGAAACTGCTTCTTTGTCTGAGACACTGAGATACTTTCATGAACTGGTGATATGTGAAGCCTGGAAGAAGCACAGAGGATGTTAAGTATTGTTATATTTAAATAAAGCAACTCAGAAAAAAAATGTAGTTGGATTGGATGCAAAACTATTCAGCCTCCCTCTTCATCCCACATCCAAAGTAAGAAAATTCAAATTCTAACAATGAATTTGGAGACCTCATTAAATTACAGAGCAAGAGATCCCAGTAGAACCAGGGTACTTTGTACATTGTATGTAAAATGTGGAGAACCCGAGAAATCCTCATAAATACCTGCATTCCTTTTCCTCTGTAGAAGTGCACCCATGCCAAGGTGTCAGCATGCTGAAGAGGAAAGGACAAGATCTGACCTAAGGCAATTCTGTACTGTCATTAGTAAACATGAAGTAATGACAGAATATGTACAGACTTTTGTGGATTACAGTGTAATTACACTAAGCAGATCTAAAAGTAATTAACTGGTAAACTGCAGTGCTGTTTAGAAGACAGATAAGTCATACATTCATCTCATAATCACACAGATATCACATGAAAATTAATTACCATGTAATTATATGATCAGTATTTACCATGTTCAAACAGTATTTGTGCCCCTTTAATTTGAAGTGCCACTTTATTTTAAAATATTAAATTACTAAACCTCCTGTGGTTGTGATCTAAATCTAGAGTAGTAATCACTGTGTGTGGTAAAGCATGTAAGAAAAAAAGTCACTGAATGCAGAATGACCCAGTTCACTTTCTGCATGCACTAGGAAAAAAATTAATTCTGTCTGATGGAATTTCACAGTGTCCCTCTTTTGGATTATTTTTTTATGTGCTCTTTAAAATGTTTCTGTTTTGACAGAACTCTTTAAAATATTTCTGTTTTAAGAGACCTGAATGTTTAATCCAACCTCATTCAAGACAGCAATTAAACACATGCTCAAACTCAGCTAATCTGGTTGAAGACAGGAGTTTTAGAATATATTTTAAGGTCAAGGCAGGATTCAGTGCTGTGCTTATGCTTTCTCAGAGGTAGTACAGTGATTTTGAGCAGTGCTGGCAAAATTTAATATGCTGCTCTAAAGAAGCAGTTCAGGTTTTGACCAACCCTGGTTACTCCTGCCAGAGGAACAGGAGAAACAGAAGAAAGAGGACAGAGATGGATGAGGAGCCAAGGGAGGAATCCTGAGGAAGTGGCTTGCTGTTCCAGTTGTGACAAGAGGGATGGCAATGGCAGAGCACAGGGTTTGAAGCTTTTATGGGAGTCAGAGCACCAAGCAGTGGCCTTCACCTTTCAGCCTCTCCTGGGTGGCAGCAGCAAAGAAAGGTGTTTTTTTCAGGGCTCTGAAATAGTTACCATGAGCAGGGAGCCATAGCCAGCTCATTCTCTTCAGCATCTCCAAGCATCTGGCTGCTTTGGGTCTTGGGTGTGCTCTGTTTGCTTGAAGTGAGAGATATTTTTGCTTCACACTGGAACAGTACTGTTGCTTCATACATGAGAGCCTGGGTGATGGCCTGTTATGCTGTCTTAGCATTGGAAAGCAGAGGTTGCTTTTGGGGTTGAGAGATAAAACTAGGCTCTGTTTTCAGTTGTCACTGAAATCTAGTTGCTGTGGGAATATGCTTATGATAAGAATATCTGCCCTATAGTAATTTCTCTGAGACCATCAGCTATCACTGATATTTGCAATTTGATAATATCCAATCTTTCACTGACACTTTGGGTGATAGGACAAAAAGACTTTGCCCTAAAAAAACCTGGAAAGTTATTGCAATAGCAGCACAGAGCAAGTCATTGAGTTGGATCAAATAAAAGGTAATGAATTAAAGTGAAAAAGTCTGTAACATAGTATCTCTGAAAGTTTATAAGGCTGCCTCCCCGCCGCTGACTGTTTTCATATCTAGTGGCATGTTCCATCAGTGCTTGGCATTTATGAACACTTGTATAATGCTCCTCACAGATGAAATTTTGATAATTGTACGCAGTGCAAGGGAGCAGAGAATGAGGAGGGTGCCTTTCCAGAATCCTGAAGCACGGCTGCAAATGTTCATCACTGACTGATTATTTTGTTAAGGCAACATATCTTTTCTGACTTCTCTTCGAAATCTACATCACTCAGAGACAGTGGAGGCCAAGTGTAAGATGTACAGAAAATCCAAACCAAGAGCTGTGTGGTATGGCTGGCTATTCCTAAACTCTCTTGATCTCTGGGCGCTGAGATTCCAGGTCTTGATCTGAAATCTACTTTCAGTAACTGCAAAATCAAAGGCTGCAGGACTCTCATTTCCCAGAGCCAGCCAGAAGTAGTATCATCCCTGAACCTCCACCTTAATATAGTTCACTGAACATTTTGCTGTTTTTAACTTGTACTTTTCTTTCTTGTCTCTTTTTCTTGGACACATCTTTTGAGCATTTTTCCCATTTTGGTTGTAGATTATAGAAAGAGCTATGTGAATGGTATTACTCATCACCTTTCAAGTAGCTTATGAAGACATCTATTCAAACACATGGGTAGGTCATCATTTTTGTGCTGACAGCATGAAAGGATTTACAGTGCTGGACAAGAAAGCTAAACTTTGTAGGGATATTCATGGTTTCATATTTTTTAAAAAAAAAGAAAGAATGAAAGACACCCCTTCCCCAACCAGACAATTCTGAATGTTTAAATACAGAGTGTTTTTTACCCTTTACTTTTTCAACTCGGAGTCTTGCAGTCTCCACATTCAATGCTCTCCTGTCAAATGAGACTAATTTTTCATGCTGGCAACTAACAAGCATGGTGGATCAAATCCTTATATAAAATCAATAACTTTGCTCAAGTTAGACCAAAATTAATTGATTTTGCTTACTGCATATCGTCCCAGACTCTCTTAGCTCTCAGTGGGGATTTGTTTAAATGAGGCTTGTTGTGCGTCTTCTCCTTTGTCTTTCACTATTTTAATTATTCTCTGCTCTGAAATTCTAAGTTACTACGCCACTAATTTTTTCTGCCTTTCTACATTGGAAAAAAGAATGTTGTTTAAAAAACCAAAATGCCGTTCATTAATCATCAATAGACTAAGAAAATTGTTTCAAATTACCTCTAACTATGAGCAATGAGTGGGATTGAATTTCTTTAAAATGACATTGTGGCTATTAAATATAAACACTTATTTACTCGAACAGTACTTTGGGATTTGTCAGAATGACAGTTTCTTGAAGAGTTCTTACACTTGGGAAATTATTTATTTGCTTTGTTCTGTTTATCACGAGCTGATCGACCGGCAGAAGCTGTCCTCAGTTTTGTTTTCTGAGTGAGATTTTAGAAGACCAGACCATATAAAATATTCAGTAGGGGTGGTCATATTTGTCCTCTAGTGTACTGATAGAAATCCAAAGAGATTGCTTATTGAGGAGTTACTCTAGATTTACAGCACTACAAAGAACAGAACTGAGTGTGAGGTGGTGCATCTCTATTTGTATGTCTAGGGGAAGGCATTCATCAAACGGTGTACAGTATGAACCAGAATATTCACGTACTAATAATGAGCTAAAAGATATGGAGCTCTAGCTACTTTTAAGTTTTTTGCTGTTTATCACTACTCAACTCAGTTCTTTAATATTAGAAAAATGAATAATTCTGAAGCATATATCCCATTTTCAAATTATCAGTTCAAAATGTGTTGTAGTTTAACCACAGCCAGCAACCAAGTCCCACACAGCTGCTCACTCACTTCTCTCACAGTGGGATGGGGGAGAGAATCAAAAGAGTAAAAGCAGGAGAGCTTGTGAGGTGAGATAAGAACAGTTTAACAGGTAGAGCAAAAGCCGCACATTCAAGCAAATCAAACCAGGGAATTCATTCATCACTTTCCATGGGCAGGCAGCTCTTCAGCTGTCCCCAGGAAAGGAGGGCTCCATCACTTGTAAGAGTTGCTTGGGAAGAAAAAACACCTCCACCACTCTGGAGGTCCCACGCTTCTTGCTCCTTCCCCCAGCTTTATATGCTGAGCATGACTCCCTGTGGTACCCTACTCTAGCTGCTATGAAGAAAATTGACTCTACACCAGCTGAAATGAGCAAAAAATGAAATTTGATTAAGCATAAAGGTTGGGACAAGTTAAAAATGAAAACTGGCATATATTTTGATATACTTGATTAAATCCATACTTGCAAAGGTGGAACAATCTGATATAATCTGTTATTCATAATCAAAATGACCATAATATATGTAATCGATGTAGAATGCTGAAAACACTGGATAAAAACCAGCCTTATAAAAATTGAATATCAGAAAATAGTATGCTTTTTCAGGATTTTATACAGGCTTTTGTTTTACAGTAACAACACTTTTTCCATTGAAGTTCTTTAGCCTTTGTTCTCTAATACTTGCTAAGGCAACTACATAAACTGACAGGATTTCCAGATGGAGCTGGACTTTAAGGGCAATTACTGTTACTGTGTATCTCTGAAATCAGGACACTTAGATAGTCCTGTAATTCTTAATGTTAAGGGTAATATTAAGATTGAAAAATTTTGGTTACTGCCTTTTGGAATGAAAATTGAGAATTATATTCCCAATTTTGCTTGGTTTCTATTTTCTCATCTAGACTTTCTGAGCATGGGAACTGCAGGTCATAAAAATACCATCTGCTGAGACAAAAATACAGTCTGCATAATTTCTGAGAAGGTGGTACAGCTACTGCCAGTACTGCAGCTGTGTCTTCCACTGTGTAATGTGTTGCAATTAAGGATATGTGGTTGAAAATGCTGTATAGCCTTCTGATGGTTTTTCGAGGGTAAGAGACAGCTTTCATATACTATTACAGGATTTTTTTCACTTAAAATTGTTTTGAAGATTTCTGGAGCTGAAAGACATAAGAATTACATGCATGATATGTTCCTGACACTAATTTTATGAACCCCAGTTCTGGTGCTTCTTAAAACAAAAGCATAGCAACAGAATTAAATCAGTCAGGAAGGTAATATTAATACTAGGGGAAAATGAATATGCAGTGACACTCAGGATGATATTGTTACCAAAGACTGTGCTCTCATTGTAATAGTAGCTTCACACAGTTATTAACCTAATAATCGTATTAAGGGCTTCATCTGCAGAACACTTTGACACTCAAAGCTTTGTCCTTGTGGGACATACTGCTCCACAGAAAGGAAATGTAAAACACTTTTATGGTGCAGCACAAGGAGTCAGCGTGAAACTGCACCTTTCATCTCCAAAACACTTCATAAACAAAACCAGACACTGTAAATATCACTACCCTCATTTCTATAGATGAGGAGAATATAATTTATTTTCACACTGTCATGAGTCATTCTGAGCAATTTCAGGACTGCTCAGTTTCAATTTCTTTGCTCTTGACAAAAATAACATAGTGATGAACAGACTACTATTGCAGCCTCTCAAACATAATTATTTCAAGCTACAGTCTGTTTACATCGGACAGTATGCATGTATACAAAAAAACCTGTGAAAATAGGACAGCACATGTATTATGTGGTATTCATGCACATGTAAAGCTGAGGGAGAATGAATTAGATGTGTAAATTATTTGTCCTTTATTGGAAGCTTAAAATTTCACACTCACAATGTTGGTTGTTTAAACTGGATATTTGGTGCTATGCTTATACAAACTGTTAATTTTAGCTTCATATATATTTATTTGATTATAATTAAAAATAACTAATGAGACATATAGGATTTTAAATCTAGTGCCAATAACATGATAACTGTCCTAATAACAGATGACATCACAGAAAAACTGACTGCCACAAAAGAGTTTAATTGTTTTATTGTTTATGGACACATACATGCAGGTTCTTTAACATCATTGTCTTTTCACAACAGGGTCATTAGTAAATCTAATATTAGATGAGCTCATTGTGCTCGCCAAACATGTAACAACTAAATTGGAACGTTTGATATATGTTAATGTGTTGGTTGGGGGTTTATTTGTTTGTGGGTGTTTTTTTTGTTTGGTTTGGCTTGGTTTGTTTTTTTTCAGATCAGTGGAAATTATAATAACACCAAGTTTCTCTTGAAAAATCTGTTGACTTTATTTGCTTTAATCCAGGCCAGTTCTATGGCATTATTTATTGACTTTAGGCTGGGATGAAAGTGGGGATATTCTCTATCTGGACTTATTAACTGGTTTTTTTGTTTTGTTTTGGGTTTTTTTTTAAGAATTTTGCCTTATTTGAAAGAAAGTTTGCTGCAATAACAAGATGACTTGTGTGTTTTGAGTGGAAAAAAAAATGGATGAAAAAGCCTGTCACACCTGTTGAGCACAGTTAAGTGATTTTCTACGTAACTGGAGTGCTTGATAAGCAGGAGAGGCTGAGGGTGATTTCATTCAGCACAGTTAGAATTCATGACAGGTTCAGTTTAAAACACCAGATCTCCATTGGCAGTTCTGCTTCATCCTAAGTCTCCATTCCCTTTTTACAAAGACACAATTCCTGTCATGACTTGCTGAAGAAAGATAAAGTTTTAACAACATGACTTCTTGACATGACTAAAAATGATGGGATTTTTATTCTTTGAAAGGGTTTTTCTTACATCTAGATTAGATTAGAACAAAATGTGTAAGGAGACTACACTGTGGCATGATGAGGTCTAAAGGTGTTAGCAACATTAGTGTTTGAATCCCATATGAGTAATCAGACTAAAAGTCAATAACTCAGGTCCCACTGAGTTAAAATACACCAAAGAAACGAAAGCTTCAAAGATTTTAGAAGTTCTAAAGAGATTTGTGGATGCCACTTGTACAGCTATCTTCACATTCAAGCCATCCAAACTAATAATTCAAAAAGAAACTGCAAAATGACAAAAAAAGGAAAATGACCCAAAAGCAGTGCTTTTAAGTATATAATAACCTTGCATATCTCATCCATGAAGTTTTAACCAAAGTAATCTTGCACATGTATATTAGAGAACAAGAGTAAACAAAAGAACCAGAAAATGTGATTTACTTTAACCAATGAAGAATTTTCTGAATATCTGGATCTAAAGCTTGTAGTAAGTTTGTTTTTTCCTGCTACTCTAATATATTTACTTTCATTTGAGTAATCAGCTTTAAAGGTAAATATGTATGATAAAATTCTAATAATTTTTTGAACAATATCACATATATATGCCTTATGTATGCTACATATAAAATATTCCCTTAATATTATGTATAAAATATTGCATTAATACTGCAGCAGATGGTGTAGCAAGAGGCAAGAAAGCTTGCGGTAACCCTTCAGTCTTCCAGTCTGGATATATCATAGTGAAATAGAAATACCTGGTAAGAATACAGGATTTACATGTTAGCCTACAGTAGAACATAGAAGCTGACATAGACGACCAGATTAGTAATCTCTCTGTCTGATCCATTGGCCTAAGTCAGTGGGGTCCAGAGTTGCAAGGTCCATGCAGACACTAAATAAATCTGGGCCATGTTTTGAAAATTATTCTGTCTCCTGAGATACCTCCTGCAAAACCACTGCAAGAATGTTCCTGTATGTAAGGAATATGGATGAAATCAGCTGTGGACATAAGCCTGGTAACGTAGAGGCAGCCATTATACTCAGGTAGAATTTATACTAAGTAGACAGTGATTTTGATTTTGTTTTTGTGGAGGAACTTGTCTGCAGTATAACTGCTGTATTTGCATGTGTAAGGCTCCATATGACAGCTATAGCTCTAAGCTGGATCTCCAAGTAGGATTTTAAAGTATCGGCAAAAGCCTGAAGCCTGACATCCTGGCTTACAGTGTTAGACTATGAATATTTATACATATACATTTGCAGAGATATTTTTATACTTTTTACAGACACTTGTCTGGCTTGTACTTTAAGCCAGCTTTAAACTGAAAGCACCATGCTTGGAGTAAAACAGTAAGCCTTGCATAGAGCAAAGTGCTGCCTTAATGAAGCTATGTGAATTCTGGATCACACCTTGCTTGCATTCAGCCAGCCCTGAGTGCAAGCAGAACAAGGTCAGGGCTGCCTACAAAAGATCTGGCAGATCCTGAAATGAGGTAAATTACAAGCTCTTCACTGAGAACTTAAATAATGGTTAACTTCCCAATTCTGAGAGCAAGGGTAAGACCAAACTGTATTTGAGCAACAGTAGCCTTAAGTGAGTATTCTCACTTAATTGTCAAGTACTTGTATGTAGGCCCAGTACTGCATCCTATGGTGTGAATAAAGCATAGGTGTAATTGAGGGTGATTGTTATGGTGTAACCCCAGATGGCAACTCAGCCCCACATAACTGCTTGCTCCCTTTACCCTGGGTGGGATGGGGGAGACAATCAGAAGGGGTAAAAGTGAGAAAAGTCATGAGTTGAGATAAAGGCAGTTTGGCAGGTTAAGCAAAAGCCATGAGCAAAAGAAAAGCAAAACAAGGAATCAGTTCACCATTTCCCATTGACAGGCAGGTATGCAGCCACCCCCAGGGAAGCAGGCTCCATCACACATCACAGTGACTTGGAAAGACAAAGGCCATCACTCCAAGTGTCCCCCACCCCTTCCTTAAGCATGACACCTTATATACTGGATATTCCTTGATCAGTTTGGGTCAGCTGTCCTGGCTGTGCCCCTGCCAGCTCCCTGTACACCCATAGCCTTCTCACTGGTGGGGTGAGACACCTTAACTCTGTGCAAGCACTGCTCAGCAATAAAGAAATCATCCCTGTGTTATCAACAGTGTTTCCAGTACAAATTCAAAACATAGCAGGGAAATTAATGAGGAAAATTAGCTCCATTCCAGTCAAAACAATCACAGTGGTGAGCAGCTGTTGGTTTAACAAGTTTTTTTTTTTAATTATTTTTAAACTTTTTAGAAATCCCAATTATTTTTTTTAGTGTGGAAGGACTTTTGGTGCAGAAATACGGAATCAATGTCTTTGTGCGCGTGTGCAATGCATCCCTGTATTTCTACTTCTCAGTGTATATATTTGTTCTTATTCTTAGATGCTCCAGGAGAAAAGTAGTGAATACATTAGAATAACAGAGGGGAAGTTAAACATAAGACACTGGAGGCAGAAGGCAGAATGTTTTTATAAGTGTCAGGTGAAGGTAAAGCTAACTTCCTGATCTAAATTCTGATAGTCCGTCATTTGTTTTTCAGTGTCTGTACTTGCATCATTCATCAAATATACTCTTACTGCAGGCAGAAATCATTTGGGAAGAAATCCTGAAATCCAAGAAAACTGTGAGAGAAATCAGTTACTCCTAAATGGATTCAGAACAGCAAAACATGTTTGTTAGCTGTTGTTTTCCACAAATTCCATAGGATATTAGTATGCTGAATATAGATTTCAGGCATGATTAGGTCCTGCAGAGAAGTGCAGCAGAGGGGCTTAGACTCTTGGATGCCCAAGATCTAATCTCTTCACGTCTCTCTTCTTCACACTGCATTAGTGTAGGGCAGTTGATGGAAAGTGAAGGGAGAGTCTCTGTGACTAACCTGCTGATTTGGTTGTTTTCTCCCAAAGCAAGGCAGCCACCAAGGATTGAAGTCTCATTCTCTGGGTCTGAAGATATAGACTGCTGTGCTCCTGGGGCAGTACAACTACATGCTGCTGGCTATTCAGGGCTCATAATAAATTGACAGTCTCACCCTTAAAAAACGCTAGGTTTTCTCAAGGTGAGAAAAATACTCTTGGAGAGAAGAGGGACACATTTCAAAGTCCTATAAATAGCTTGGCTCTGTTAAACCTGGTGGAATTTGACTGCTAACATCAGTTCAGGATTTTGATAATGTTTTGACAGAAATGAGCCTTGAGGTTCAGCCATACTGAGTACATTGTTACTGTTATTTTCTCCCCAGGTTTCACAGCAGGGAGAAATGAAATGACTGTGAAATCTTGTTAGCTATCTGAAGACCATCTGCATTTTCTTAATGAATGCTGCACTCCTCTTGGAACCATGAAATATGCAATATTGTATGTTGACTCTAAAACAAATTGTGCGGAATTTAAACTTTGCATATACACTGAACCTTCCTTTATTTAACAGATTCTCCTGTGAAATCTACCAACGTGATATTAATCGTTTAGTAGCTGCTAAAGAAAGAGCTCTTAGAAGGTTTGACTTAATGTCTTGCATTGGCTTAATTACTTAGTAGCTATAGGTGCTTGATTCTGTGTAGTAAGGAATTCAGAATTGTAGCTCATTATTTTTTATGATGACTATGTCCTTTAGTGTAAACCTTTCATTGGCTGTAAGCAACCTATCTATACTGTAGCTATAAAACACAAGGATGGGGGAGGAAGAATTATACATGCAGCCTACCAGAAATCCTTTGAAATCCTTTGAGGAAACCTTCAAATACTACCAAATGTTAATGCAGAATAGCAGTAAAATATTCAGCTGAGTTTCACAAATGAAGATGGGTATTTCATAAGTGTCCCAGCAGACCTATGAAATGTCAAAGCTTGTAAGTCATTAAGTATTAGGCTGCTTTGATTCTGAACACTGAATTGGCGTGGTTTAATTTTTGCAGTATCATTAACACAATTATGCAATACACTGAGGTTTCACAAAACTTTTTGAAAACCAAGATGGCATGAAATGTGGTTGGAGGATAAGAAACAGTCTGTGCTGGTGAATCTCCATTGTTTCACCAAAATAATTCACACTTTATTACATGAATATTGTGAAATATGGGATAGGGTCACAGCTCCTCAGAGCAGATGCACATCCAAGCCACAACCTCACTCCCTGTTGGCAAAGATGACAGGTATGAACCACTCTTCTACAGTTGCCTGGCTCTGGTTTCTATTAAAAGAAAGTTTGTACTGCTGAAGTGAAGATCCACGACGCACTTTCCCATATTCTCCACTTTGGACAATGGGGGATCAGGGCTGAGAAAGGTGCCACAAAACACACCCGGACTGTGAGCTAGGTGGTCAGGGAGACAAAGAATTTTTTGATAACTCCAGATGAATTCTTTGCTATATGTACCTAACACTTCTTTGACCTGGTCCACTTAGTGCTTGAAGAAATAGAATAGAACAATTTGACTTTATAATCTATAACTTGCTGGTTTTATAAGAAAACACTAGCTATAAATCATGTATAGGAAAGAAAAACTTACATAAAATAAAGATTCTGACATGAACTGTCAGGGACCATTAACTTCGGGCATTGTTATCTCTCTGTGAACATTGCAATCAGGCATCTGTTTAACTTTGAAACATTAAATAGTCCCAGATTAAATGAACTGTTTGCATATTCAACACTGAGTGTAAAATGTTTGCAAAACCACCACCACCACAGCGGTGAATGTAAACAGCTGCTTTTGACTTTTTCTTATATGATTAAGTGAAACTTTTCCTATTTATTTGTACTCCTGCACATGGGACCATGTCTTGGAGGAAATGCCACATCTGCATCTACATAAGTGGAAAGTAAGGAGTTTAGGGCATCCTATAATACCTCTGTGTAACAGGACATTTAATTCCTGAAGATACCTTACCATTGGACTTGATGATCCTTGTGGGTCCTTTCCAGCTCAGCATATTCTGTGATTCTGTGATTTGGGCCTGGAAAAGTAGAGGTCCAGGTGAGGAAGCTCCACAGTGTTGTTCCTATATTAAAGCATCACAGAGAATGAAATGTGAAAGGAGCAAGGGCTTCCCTGCTTAACTGTTTGACACCAACAATCAACAAAGCAGTAAGTAAAACTGTGGCAAGAAAAAGTAATTTACTTTTTTTTTTTTTGCACTTACCTTCATTTGCCTTTGTTTTCATAGTCTCTTGATTTTATGGAACCAACAAATATTTCCTAGTCATTGTGTTGAGAAGTTTATTATAATGACAAATAGAAATTAGATGTAATAAGGATTTTTGGACTGACATGAGTTTGGGGGACTCTCAAATGTAGTTTTCAAAAGACACCTGTATATGTGCTTGCATAATTAGACTCTGTTAAATACTGATTTGGCTGATACACATATTCCACAAAGAAAGATCAGGCATTTTGGAAATGTGGGTGAAGAATTTGGATACATTTAAATGAACTGCTCCTCCTGCTAATTACAACTACTGAAGTGCCTGTTTGGGCTGTGTGAATAACTGATATTTTGGTACAGCAGCCAAACTGAAAAATTAAAGTTAGGAAAAAAAATAGAATGGAAAAAGGTACATGTGAATTTAACTGAAATATGCTTATTTTGGTGTTTCTCACTGAAAAAAAATGTCCAATGCAAAGTTTGCATTTGATTCATATTTAGTAAAAACTGATCAGCGGAAATGTCTGATAAGAATTAGGTATCAGGTACAAGCTCTGCTCTATGTGGAGTTATTCTTTTTACTGAACACAGTAATCTGTTGTTTCTGTTTTCATGCTTCATCTCTTCACTGTAATGAAATGGGATGGGAGTCTGTGTGTGAAGAAGCATTTTATATTTGAGTGGGCAACTCTTTTGCTGCCTAGCAGTTACTTCTCCTATTCCTTCTCCTTCCCGCTCTTTGGTCTTGAAATTCTCTTTCCCAGAATTCTCTCACAGAACAAAGGAGTGTATGAAAGTCAGATAGAAACCTCTCCCACACAGGACAAAAACATGATGGAGTTATTGAGGACAAAGGGATACACTTTTGTCAGGGAAAGGAGACATTACTTGATGGGATGAGTGGGCAACAGGAGTTTGTGAGTGACTTGTTTTTTGGTTAGCAAAAGGTTATGTAAGAATATGTACTTTAGGGATAGGATCCTGCCTCACTTCTGTGCCCATCATGTCCAGGCACAATGACTAACAGCACACCTGGACCTCAAACCTGGAAGCTCGAGGTGAAATCTCACCCTGGCTCTAATTCAGAGCAGGGCCTGCCCAGTGTTCCTCCTGCTGCTGATTGTACTATCCACTGTGGCTGTGGCAGAGGAGGTGCCTTAGCACAGCTTTGGTAGATGTGTATGCCTCTGCAGTGACTTCACCTGAAAACTGCTTCATTAGACAGAAATTAATTTCTGCTGTTGGTCAGCCCCTGGTTTATTCTAATACACAACTTTCAAATTAGCTTTGCTGGTATTTTCAGAATTGCAAGCTACTTCACTCTATGTCTCCCTGGAATTTTGTGCCAGTTCTTAAAGGGAGCACTTGCAAAGAAAGCTTGAATGTTTTGTGTGGCTTGACACTCATCAAGTGTCAATCATCACTTTCTCTTAAGTGAAATCCTGTGTAGACAGAAGATGTATAGAATTATACACCGTGTTTATAACGCTGTAATATATATAAGCTGGGGAACTGTGTCATGGGATGTTGTTTGGGTCATATGTTCACTTCTTGTAATATCTGTGTTGTTAATCCAATAATATCAGGTACTTGAGGATGGATAGGATTAGTTCCAGGCTCTGTTTTTGCAAGCAGGAAGCAACTACTTAGGTTGTATATGTGTGACTACTGAAAGTGAAATAAAAAGCAACAACTGGAAATGACAGTACTTCAGACAACCAGAAAATAATATCAAAGGAGGCCTTGTTGAGTTTGCTGTATGAATTAGCCTCTCCTTTTCACTTTTTGGACCTTGCAATGTACTTTGGGGGTGTTGATGCAGACCTTATGGTTTCTGTATGACCATACAATGTCACCTGTGAAGTGGAATTTTGTGTCTCATAGTGATTCCATATTTTTTCTGTAGAGTTCAGAAATCCTGAACCTTCGGTGAAGCTGATTCCAAACTGCACCTTTCCCTAAACCAACAAGTACACATGTAGCAGAGTGAGGGAGAGATTAACTCCATATGCTAGCAAAGATTTTATCTTGTAATGTGTTGGATGCCTACATCTCATCTCAAAGTCAATCAAAGCTGAAGGCACTCAGGCTTCTCCAAGATCAAATAAATAGAAATCATGATGTCTTACAGAAAGGGAAAAGAAACTTCATATGTAGCCCTAATCCTTCTTGTTTCTAGAGTTAGTAATTCTTTTGAAAGAACACTGGTGCTGTGTTTTGTAATATCTAATCTATGGTAACTTAATATGTCTTGCCCTCCTAACAATCCATTTGTAAGTACTCCTAGTAACAGTACAGAATTTTGAAATGAAGTGGGACCGTGAAAAATCCCTCTACTTTAAACTGAAAGCTAGGAATTAAATCAGGACAATTCAAAACTATTGATTTCATTCTCAAGGCTACCCCTACAGTTAAGAAGATTCAGATATTAAATCAGCTGTAATGCTTCTGCCCATAAAATGTCAGGTGCAATTCTACACATACCAATTAATTGTTATTTTTGCTCCCAATTCAGAACACTGCAAAGCCAGGCTGTTTTTAGAACTCCGATGTTTTATTCATAAATGCACCTTTAAAACAACAATAAATTTTAAATGCTACTAAAGCAAAAATAATTCAAGTTAGAAGCAACTATAACTACTTCCTTTCAACCAAAAGAATTAAATAGGAATTAAAGTATTATTATTATTTGTTTTATTGTAGGTGGAATTATCCTTCCCACATACAGGCTTTCCACACTGATTGCCTTTATTTTAAGTTAAAGCAGAAACAAGAAGAGAAAACAAGTCAAGTGTCCACCAGATAGCTTAGCTTTGCATAGACTTTAGAGTTCAGAGGATGAAATACAAAACATCTCTGCAGGAAAAGTGCTTCATAATTTAAAAGTGAAGTACACAAAAATCAGTTGCTATGTGTTTATTGCCTCATATGCCATACAAAGGATGTTGCCACTCAAACTTTTTAAATAGCTCTTCAAAATGGGCTTGTTCTGTATGGCTTGCAGCTGTTTGTGGTTTTATAAGTCTAGAGGAAATGCACAAATTATGAGCAGATTTGCACCCATTCATCTTTGTATCTCAAAGATGTTTTAGAGATCAGACCAATGTGAAAAAAAAATCAGCAAGAAAGAACAAGCTTGGATAGACTTGACTTTACTTCACTGAAATTGTACAGCAAGACAGCTAGGTTTCCTTCTCAGCATCATTAATTTATCTGAATGTCAGTTCTGAAAACTTAGCGGTTATTGACAAGAATGTAAACACAGAAGCTGGATAATAACATCAGGTGAGCTTTATCACTGATGATACCGGACAGGCAGAAGTCAGTTCTCTAAAACTCAGTGCAGGTCCTGGAAGAGCTAGTTTCAGCCACCAGAAGGAGTGTATTTTAGTTAGCATACTGCCTTCCTACAGCTATTTTAATATGTCTAGTAATAGTATTTTTGACTTTCAAATCCCGTGCTACATTTGTCTGTCTGGGACACAAAGTGAAACCCCAACCCCATTTTATTTAGAATATGTGAGACAATGTCAAGGCGAAACACACCTAAAGTGCTTAATTTTGTAATATCTTCTCAAATTTCAGCCTTGTTTTAAACTTCATTACTGCAATTGTGGATTCTCCAAGTTTCCCAATAGCCCTCAGGTATAACTAGCCATTTCTTGTTTACTCTTCAAAACTAACAAGCAGAAAGCTGTTTGCATTTTGATTCTACCCCTTGCTCCAGAATATTAACATTCCCACATAAAATCTTCCTCTCCAAGTTACTCTATGTTTTACTCACATCATAATCCCTTCCCCTCCTCTTACACTCATTAACCCTCTCTGCACACTACAACAACAGTTCTTTGATCATTTGAGACTGAAAAAGTCTGTGCAAATCAAAAGGATGTCATTTCATTCTGGACTTTCTAAGGTAGGATATGCTTCATCTAATTTAACTGCACAGGTTTTATATATTTAGACTCAGCCATTCACCAAAACTTCACTTACAGTTAGTGGAGAGAGATGGGCATCTTCAAGTATGTATTTATCCCACATACTTCAAATACATATTTTATGAGTCATTCCATGGAGATATTTGAAGGGGAAAGCCTAAGTGACAAGACTTAGATTATATGCCCAGCCTTAAAACAACTAAAGTTAGGTGATATAAAGTTGGTTCCTAACTGCTCATTCCACTTGGGAGGCCACTGCTCCTGTACATTTCCAAATTACTTCCTGCTTTTTATTTTTTATTTCTTCCAAGCCATATCAGTTTGTGTAAACACCTTTCCAGCCAATCTTTTGCCAGCTCTTGAAAGGAGAGGCAGTCAAATTCTCATCAGATAATATAACTGAGGATGTGTTAGGATAGTTAGCTGGTTACTGTGGAATAACAGAAGAAAGTAGTAACAATTTCAAAAAAAGTGATCTCTTCAGGATTGCTTAGACCTACCTAGCTGTCTTACATTGTTTATGACAGATTTTTCTAAAGATCTTTGATTTCAGTCATGGTTGAAGTTTAGATATCCCTAGAAATTTTGTGTGTAGAACAAATGCATGGAATATCATAACAAACCCTGCCCCTCTATTTTTTATTTCTTGAAAATAAATAGAAATAGATTGATAAAATGCAAGAGTCCTATTTGGACAGCACAATACAAAATGGTAAAAGTATTCTTTTTGGATTTTTTCTCTCTTGAAGTATTTATTTCTTTTACTTAATTTCTTTTTTTTTTTTCTGCATGAACGCAGCAAATTTTGTGGATTTTGAATAGTAATCCCTAAGAAAGGTCTTAGTTGCTTTACACTGATACTTCTCTTTGAACCTCTTGGCTTCTATACCTTTCAATTATTTTTACTCCCATCTTTTACCCAATAAAACTGAATTTCCCAGTGTTGTTTCATTCTGCTTATAGTTCTTCCAGAACAGCAAAGAAATTCTGTCCCATTCCCTGCTTTGCTGCAGGACTGTTCCCAGTCTGAAGTTCCCTGCGCAAGTAGCAGGGGATTGGTGATGAGCTGTGGCGCTGAAGGAAGAAGTGTCCTCTCTAGCTGCAGCTGTGCATCATAACCCCACACATTTGAGAAAGGACGTGGTAGGTAGAAGTGTTCCCTTGCCACGTTCTGGTACGTTAGGTGAGAGAATTCTGTGTACTTAACAGAATTGCAGCCATTCAACTTTATTCACATTTCTGCTACCTGTACTCTTTTGAAAACTACCCTAGACTTTGAGTTTAGACCCACAAAGTTTCTCTGCTTCCTTTCCTGTTGCAAACAGACAGGTGATGGGTGACAATTCTGTTTTACTCCTCCCACCACACAGAGTTACTAAATTCATGTCCTCATTTTCTGGGCTGAATCAGGGCCGGAATATTGATCATTTCATAGGACAGATCCCTTGTTGAAAGTATATGGTGTGCAGCAACCCAGTCCTGCTCACCATATTATCAACCAAATAACTTCAAAGAGAACGTCATTATGTAGTTTTTAAGTTTTAACTGCTTTTGATTTTTATCAATGAAAATCTGCTGAATTTAATAACAAAACAATATATAATAATGTAATCAAAGAGAGTGGCCAGATTGCATTAATTTTTGTCTGTCCTAGCTGTTAAGTTTTCTGTAGAAGCCCTTTAATTCACACGGTGATGCAATGAATATTTAACTGTCAAGCCTTTACCACATTAAGTGATACAGAAACAACACAAGGAATAGGATTTTTAGGCTGGAAGGACAGGTCAGGTTGTGTTCCTCAGCATTTTTCTGATGCTAATAATTTTGTAACCGAAATATCCCAGTTAATGACTTGGGTAACAGAAGAAAGAAAAACCTTACTGAAATTGCAGATAATGCCAAGCTGGATGATTTGAAAGCACTTTGGAAGAATCAGAAAGACTGGAATACAAAGGTTCTTTATAAGTTGAAAAAAATAATTTGAAATTGAGAAGACAAAATTCACTAAACACAAGTGTCTAGTTCAACATTCAGGAAGGCAAAATCAAAGGTGTAGGTACAAAATGAATAATAACTGAATTGTCAGAGATACTACAGTGAAGGCTGTGAGAGTCATAGCAGATAACAAATGAAACAGGGATCCCTGCTGGGATGTTATAATGAAAAAACGGTATCTCTCATTCTGTGATACATTAACAAGAATGGTGTATAAAGGAACAAATTACTCCCTCTGTTAAGGGCTGGTGAAAAACTGGAACTTGGGCAACACGTTTAAAGAAGAATCTATAGAAAACTAGGGAAAGACCACTGAAATGAAAGAGAAAGCCTCTGGGAAGCAGTTGGGTTTATTTAATCAAGAAAACAGAACAGATGGGAAGATGGCAGCAGGCTGTGACTACTGAAATGTTACTATAAGGATATTCTACATAGTTATCAGAGGTAAGAGAAAAGTTACTTTGCAGCAAGGAAGATTCAAGGTAACTACTCAGAGGAAAAACAGTTTTATCCCTCCTTTTGACTATGGGAAGGTCCTTCCTGGATAGTTTCTGGCACTGCGTTAGCCAGAGATATTTTAGTTAAAATTACTTTGCCTCCAGATACCACAATCAGTTTTTAAGCTCTCTCACTGACAAAAATGCTTTTGATGCTATAACATAATCTCTGAAAACAGGCAGCCTTTAAGAACAGTGGATGTTTTATTCATTTACTGTGGAAATGTTTTAAAAGAGATGAATATAAATTGTCCTAACTTGAGAGACAATGCAAGTACAAACAGAAATACATGGAAACTTATTTATTCTATTCATAACTTACTGTGGAATCTTGCCAAGATGAATTACTTCCTCCTAAAATATTTAGTTAAAGGATGAAACAGATGGGCTGGGATTTTTTTTTCTTGCTATGTGTCTATTAAATTATAATATATGTCTACCAGACTATGAGCTTTGTCCAACAGGGAACCCACACGTGCACATTCCATTCTACTAATAGATTATATGCTTCATGGATAAGTAGGTGGGTATCAATTGAAAATCAACACAAAAGCACTTAGAAAACAAAGACTAAAGCCAAAAGATATGCTGACATAATTTTAGGAAAAAAGCCAGTGAAATTAACTTCTGGAAGGAAATTAGATTTTTCTCCAGCAGACTCTTTTTTGAGCCTCATGGATCCTGTGCTGTTGCTGAATAGTCTAGTGTGTGGTAACTCTATGCAGTACCAGCAATGTTCCTCAGTAAATAAACCAGGCATTCACAATATTTTGATAAAGAATTCTTTTTGTAGATGTTACCAATGGGTTCAGAGGCATACTACTCCTGTTAACTGAACCTGGCAAAGTACAAAAGAGGGACCAAGTGGAGTATTTTCCTTGATGAATTAAAGAGAAATTTAAAAGTAAGCAAGCTGAATTATGATAATTAGACTTGCCTGCAGTTGCATGAGGGTTTAATATTGTCTGGAGGTATAATCCTGTTGCAGTCAACAAGGTCCATTCAGGAAAAAAGGTTAGTAAACATATCCCTACAGTCAGCATCACCTCAGATTTTATGAGTACTGAGTGTTGCCATCCCAAGAATGAAATAGAAGGGCCTTGTCAGCATATTGAGTTTTCTGTCAGAAACAGGAAGAAGAAAGATGGGATCTGAGGCAGAGACAAAAAGTAGACTAGATTTCAAAATATACACCTTTCATTCACACTCAGTAAGATACTGGATGGTATCGCCTTGCTACCCTGAGGTTGATTCAGAGCAGCTTGGGATATTGGACATAAATTCAGCTCATCATAACCTGATTTTTTTTTCATAGGAGCTGTTGCTCATCTAGCTAGTCTAGTCATCTTTTATATTTATGTGGAACCTGTGTTATTATGCAAATTTCTTTTATGGAGTTTTGATGATGAAGTCTTAACCCATTACAACTTTAGGGAAGAATGTTGTGCTAGTCAGGAGTTTTGGGTCGACAATCTTATTTTTTGCACTGTAGTGAAAATTAGAACATAAGGAAATAGTAGTGGGGTCACAAATACACTAGCACTGCATTTTCTTGTCTGGGTGACTTTTAGATCTTAAATGTTAGATCTACTACGTTTCACATTTTGTGTGTTTTCACAAAACCTCAAAAAACCAAACCAAACCAAAACAATATATGGCAAATTATTATAAGTCTGGTTTGGGATTTTTATCTGAAAGGTATGATATTTTTGAAGAAATGCAATATATGAATATATATATAGGTGAATTTGAAAGGGCTCTGGACTTCCATTCAGTTGTATTTGCATGCAACCATTCATTTGACTCATTAAAATCCTTCCATGCAGGGCCTCTGACCTGCCATGGTGCCTTTCTTATGGAATCACAGACTGAGTTCAACACTTAGCCCTGAACAGGACCATCCTCAAGACTCACACCATGTGTCTGACAGTAATATCCAAAAGCTTCTTGAACTCTGTCAGGCTTGGTGCTGTGACCACTTCCCTGGGGAGCCTGTTCCAGCGTCCAACCACCCTCTAGATGAAGAACATTTTCCTAATAACCTAAACCTTCTTGTGTGTTTCTATAAACATATTCAGTTCTCATTCAATTACTCCTTAAAAAATTTGTCCCCAGATATAAGGAATTTCAGCAGATGTTTGTCAGAAGAGCAGAATTTCTTCTGCTTGCTTTGTTATTTTTCTTGACTACCAGTTCTTCTAAGCAGCTGGCATTTTGAAATACGAATAGAATCTTGCCTTCTATTTCAATTATATGGAAGTTATTCTTTTTGCATGAGTAGATATTGTGTGCTGGGGTATAATGAATGAACTGTTTAAGCAAGAGCTATCAATTCTCCAAATAACTGAAAAAGACTGAGCTCATTCTTACACAGTTGAACTCTGCAGGACTTTCATAGTAATCAATAGAAGGAAGGTCAGCAAACAGCACAAAATTTAGACAAAAATTAGATTCACATTTTATATAATAGCAGTTGTAAAATTTTGTTTCCATTAAGGAGAAATTGCCACTAAAAATGGGGTGAATTCACATTAAATGCATGAGGGTGAATTGTCAAAACTCTGCCAAATTGATCATGCATTGAACTGTAACAGAAAAAGATTTTTCCTGAAAGAGTTTATGGGTCTTTCAGCATAACATATCTCATTTCAGCATATCTCCAGAGAATGTGACAATGCCTTTTGCAGCTGGTGGGATGTGATACTGTTTTAGCTCATACGAAAGATATGGTTCAAGAATTTAAATCAGTACATAGCATTAAACACTTAAATCTGTATGTACCTTTAACTGCATTTTACTAGTGAAATATGTCCGTGATGATTCTCTGGGACTAGCTAGTGTCCATGCTAGTCAAGTCTATCCTCCAGAACAGAATAGCCACATATTAAGTGCCTCTCAGCATGATATGACTCCTGAAATGTGCTAGGCAGGTACTGGGGGTGCAGCAGCTGGTGTGAAGTATAAGTGGGATCAGGGTTCACTCTAATAATGTAGTTATCTAGATCTCTCTAACAATGTAATATAATACATCAGATTACAAAGCCTGGGACATGATAAAAAAAGTGACCTTATGTATCTGATTCCCACCGCCTGTATCTACCTTTGAAGATTCGTCCCACAGTTTCACCAAAGATGTATTTAAGAGAGATTTGAGCATTCTTCAGTCACTTCAGGGGCAGGCAAGGAAAGAATGTTTTTGGGCCAAAAGTTGTGGGAGTCCATAGTGCCAAGAAAGGATGAGTTTTCCAACATTTATGAGAAGACTGAGGGATCTTTATCTGAGCCACTCATCTGTGGCTCCAGACAGAAACATATGTACATTTTAAAGAGAAATACGGTACTAAAAAATCTACTAGTGATTCCACCCACAATGTCACGATTGTGACAGTAGTCGTGAGGTAGTTCTGACCACACATTGCTACCTCTGTGGTGTGCAGTTGGCTTGCATGTCACTGCCAGCATGTTGTTTAGCACTTCTGTGAGTCAATGCAGGTGTAGCCAGGTAAGCTTTCAATTAACTCACTCAAGAGACTTACTCTGAGATAAGCGATGCCTTTAGACAGTCTACCACCTGCTGCCATATCTGAGTCTGACTGAAAGAGATGTGTGTCACTGCGATTGCCTGAAGAGTGCACAAAGGCTGTTAAATAACTAAGAAAAAGATTTTAGAAGTTGGCCAGTGAATGTGGTGCTGCCAATGATCTCCAGGAATGAAAAGCTCTGGCACTTGTGGGTCAGTTTTGAGATGCTGTCATGGAAAGCTCACCATGGCACTTTTGTGTGAAGACCTAAGAAGGATCAAACTGGGTTAAACTAGAATCTGTCTAGCCTGGTGGTCTGTCTCCAAGAAGAGGCACAAGCAGATGCCCAAATGCACAGCATCGTAGGCTGCTGAAGAATTATTTTTTAATGGCTGTTTGGCTGAATGGTTATTTGTGAGCAGCTTGTATTTGAGTGAACAGTTGGGGAATGGTTGTTCTTCAGCAAAAATTCTTAGCCATCATTCTCATGTTTAAAACATTTTATCTGGACATTTGTGAAATACAGTTTTTATAGGTGAGAGAAGAGAAATATTATGTGAAAAGAGTTTCATGTAATTCTTATAAAATCTAGACAGTTTGAAGAAGAAGGAAGAGATTTGAAATTGGGTTATAAATGAAGCAGCTGTTGTTTCAGCACAGAGCCTGGCTTTGTTTTTCATGTTTCTCAATGGAAGTTGAAAGATTGAACTTGAATTTCTCTAAGTGTGTGTAAATGGCACATACTTACACTGCTGTATGGTGGAAGGAGATATGTATCAGAATTTGATATTTTAGATGTTTCCTAAGGATATGAGGCTTAAGCGATTACTTCCTCTCCTTCTATGCTTCTCTCTACCTTGGTTTCCCTTTTTGGTGCTCTCTTTCATGGTCCCAATCTTAGCAGCATATGAGCTGATTTCACAGTGTTAGTACATGCAAAGATATGTTCACATTATATGCATCAAAATGAGCAACTAGATAGTTCAAGCAGACCTCTGAAGTCTCCCTTCTGAAAGAAAACCTATTTTATGAATGCAACCCCCTAGGGACATGAGGGAATTCACAGGAGAGAACTACTATGAGTGTCCTAATTGTGAGAAAAGCTTTAATCAGACATCACATCTAATTACATGCTAGAGAACCCAACTACAAGACCCAAATTAATAAACTAGGCTTCAGTAGTTCCTCCGTTAGAGGATCTTAAAAGAAATATACGTCTGTTAAGATGATGGGGCTGTTCATAAACTTCATTGAAAGACTGATGTGGAGAGGCATTGTTATGTTTGATAAATGAGTGAGAAAGAGCAGCTAGGTTAAAAAATGATGGTGGAGTGACATATTTTGAGAAAAATGTTAAAACCAGAATGCATTGTGAATCAAAACACACTGAAGTAATTAGCTTCAAAGGAGATAACAAAGCTTATTAAGCATGTATTCTTCTGTCCAGGGGGTGTAGTATCATACAATAGAGATATTACTGCTAGTATTAGAACAATCAAATCAACAATGCCTTGAAATTAATGTTTCTGGACTTCACAAGCATTTTCAATTATATTATGCTAATATGTTAAATTGGGAAAACAAAAGCTATGTAAGGCTTTTAGATAACCTAGGGTGTTGAGCTGGTAAATGAATGAAGGGAATAAGTAGTATTGTAGTGGGAATAAGTGACTGAGAAACTGCTAAAGGATGGTAATTGGGGAATGCCTTCAAAGTAAGTCATCAACTCTTGGGAAAACAATAGGGAACCACTATAAGACCAGAGACATCACCAATAAAGGTCTCTTTGGGGAGTAAAATGGAAAATGTATAAATAATTCTTGAGATTTTGAAACTGATATTACCAAGCTTCTCAAGTACTGTGTAGGTGCCTAGTCACTCAGATTCAGGAAGGATACACTCCTTTTGACAGCTAAGAATATCAGGGCATGGCAAACCCATGATATGAAAAGTAAATGGATGAACAAACTAAAAATGGAAAAGGGATGTAAGACTATGGAAGCACATCATGAGCATAAATTTAAAGGACAGAGAAAAGAATATTTTCCCTCTTAACATGAAGAGCTCTCACAAGATAAGATGGAATGCTTTAACTTATAAAACACTAAGAGTCCAGAGCAGCAAAACAGCTTCGTAAATAATTTCAAGCTTAAGTATGAATAGTGCATTCAGATTTGCTGTAACTTGCTAGTTCTGGGTGTCCTGACCTAGAATGTGTCCTTTCCAGTCCAGTCTTAAATCTATATGATGTTCGCAGCAACTGTAGAAAAAAGACAGAAGGCTACTAGAAAAATAATTAGTAGGTATAAGACATCTATCTCTTCAGAGAGGGTCTTCCAGAATCTCTAAATGTTGCACTGATGAAAAGTTGCTGTTGTCTTAAAATGATTGTGCTTAGAGTTTAAGAGAAGAATCTCTGAGACATCTTTATTAATGTTGTGGTCAACTGTAAAAACATGCATTAATATCCATCACAGGGAGTTGCTCCCAGCTAACTTAGTCACACCTTTTATTACAGATTAAGAAATTTAGAAAACCGCCTAAGGCCTGTTTTCTGACTAGCTTTTGTGGAGGATTCTAGAGATTTCCTGAATGGAAAGGTTAAACAGATTTCTT
The DNA here is from genome assembly GCA_013396755.1 of Sclerurus mexicanus. Taxonomy (NCBI): domain Eukaryota; kingdom Metazoa; phylum Chordata; class Aves; order Passeriformes; family Furnariidae; genus Sclerurus; species Sclerurus mexicanus. The sequence goes on from VWZF01000730.1 coordinate 68,310, forward strand.
GCAGAAGTGCAGTGGCTCAAGTGATCTTGCTCAGCTGCTGGACCCATGCAGGCAGTCAGGGGGTTATACTGTTATAGAGCTGTGCTGTGCAACAGCTGAGCTAGTTCATTCTGCTCGTGACTGTTATGGGCTATGCAGAAAATACATCTAGCTAAAGTGTCATTCATCAACTCTGCCTCAGTCCTTCAATGCAAAGATGAAAACATGATACTTACATTTATAGAATGCACTTTATGTAAAAATAAAATATATTTATAAAATAAACTATTTATGCAAGGCACCAGTTTGTCCGGAAAGTGAAGGCTGTACTTCTGCAAACAGTTGTGCAGATGCTTTATGTAAGTGTGGAAGAAACCTCGAAACCTTTTAAGCCTACAATTTGCAACATCAAGGAAAAACATTTTTACAGATGCTGGAGGATCACATCTATTTCACCAACTCTTTGATCTCCTTGATTGAATGGGACTTGTGGCAGTGGGAATTATTATCACTATGGTGCACATCCCTCCATATTTTTGTCAATAAGATAGAGCTCATAAACTATATTTTAATTTACAAATACATATTTGAGCCTTATAAAAGAAGGTAAATAAGCTCTGCCTGGCTATACAATATGTGTATCTGTAAAAAGAATTCATCTTGGAACACAAACTAAAATGTAATGCATCAGAGACATGTAAAATCATTAGAAAGATTAAAGTTTTGATTCTGTAATATTTTAAGAGATTTTGAGTGACCATATTAAGTGCCATTGCTTATAGAGCTTTTTAACATCTGTTTTTAATATTGTTCTATTCAAAGAAATAGAAGAAAAAATTTTTTTCCAGACATCCAACATGAAAGACTTGAAAAACAATGAAAAAAAAGAAAGCTTCACTTTTGAACATACTCCCTTGTTGACCTGGTTCTCATATGCCTAACGGGTGGTCTACGGGCTTAATCTAGCTCACCAGGAAGTGTTATCCCGCTCTCAGGAATGTTTGGAGGTACATTTGTACTTTGGTATTTCTGGGAAGCTTGTCCAGGGTGTTGGAGAATTCAGTGGATCCAGATGGTACCCTGCACTTCAAAAGCCATAAGTGCCAGAAGGATACCCTCAGTATTGTTTGCTGTCTTTGAACTCAAGACCGGGACTAGTGTGGTAGAAATAAATAAAGTTTGGAGCTGCATTTGAGTAAGAGGTTACAAGGGTAAAACTGCCACTCTGGATGTAGTTGGCACATCCAGCTGATTGCAGTACAATGTATTTGGTTGACAAGCAGAACTAATAAAAAAGCACCTGATTGCTCATATGACTTCTAACATTTCATTTCAGTGCATTAAATTTAATGTAAATTAAATCTAATTTGCTGACAATGAACGGGCAGTGGCATGAAGGTAGAGGGCTCACTAGCTCAAGGTTACAGAGGCTTGAATCGTTCTAGCTGCAAATAGATTTTTTTAAATGTCAAAATGCTGACAGAGAATATTAAAATATAGAGTTAGTGTAGAAGGACAAAGCACGATATGGCTGAGGAAACCAAACGGACATAAGGTGGGTGCAATATCAAGAAATGCCAGAAACTGTAGTAACCGGACTGAGCAGCTTAAAAAGCAAAGTGAACTTCATAATTTGAGAGTGTATGTCTGAAAGATTGTAATCAGCCATTGAATGATTGCTCCTATTGCATGAATAACATGATTGTGGTATGGCAACAAGTCTGTAACTATACAGAAATTATTTTGAAACCTTTTGCAACTCTTTCATTTTGATTAACCATATCCCACTGAGTAAGTTTTCTTCACACATGAGAGAATTCAGATGACATAAGCTAAGAGAAGAATGAAAATGCAGTTGATGATATTTTCCTCATTCACGAATTCTGTCATAGAAAACTGGACTCCTTTAGGAAAAAGAAACATTTCACAAAAAAGTGTTAAAATTAGTGTGCAATTTATCAAGTTAATATTATATATCAATTACTAAAATCTCAAGTTTTTGATTAAAGACAAAAATTTTGAGAGTGATTTTGATCTTTCATAAAAGCATCAATTAGAACATCACAAACAATTAATTGTGACTGAAAAAATGAAACCTGATCATTTTTCACATTTCAACACAAGAATTTTTTTCCCTTTAATTTTTCTGATTCATCAGAAAAATCAACCGTACATCAAAGTCAACCTTAATAACCATTGTCATCGAACTGCTAGTTAATGAGTTATTTTTTAATGTGATCTTAGGTGGGATTAAGGATGAAGGCATCCTGAGTATGTCAGCCGAGTTACTCTAAGACTCCATTTACTTTTTTAAACTTGTGACTACTTTACATGTAGTGGAAACTCAGGGATTCAATGCACCTCTACGCACCTACATGTAGAAATCTGTTCTGAGATATCTTAAGTTACTGCCAGGTCTTTTGCCTTCAGAGTTGTTATCCTATTCAAAGCCTTTATTGGAATTAAAATATATGTGGAAATGATAAATTTCTTGAAAGAAGGCTTCTGTTTTACTCGGTGTGAGAATTGACATGGGGTATTTTGTATTTTGAGAGGTGCTAATCTACTCTCAGACTCCCCCTGGCAGCACATTTGGTTCACTGAAGTGTTTAACGCTAAAGGATCAGCCTATGTAAAGCTTATGCAGGACTTACTGCTTGTTTCACTGCATGAGGAAGTTGTGCCAACAGCAGCCTTATCACCCACAGATGTAGTTTCAGGAACTGTAATAGCACCCTATTGCTGGCAGTGTTAGAAACCTGCACACCTTCTACACTTGACCCTTTTTTTCAAAAAAGGTTTCACTTCAGTGCTGTGCTCTCAGAAGCATTACATTAAGCTGGCTGCTCCCGACATGCAGGGGCAGAGACCTGGCTTTCCAAATACACAAGGCTTTTTGTCCAGTAGGTTGGCACATTCAGGGGAAGTTTGGGACAGGAAGAAGAATTAGATAATTTAAGAAAAAAGGTTGTGTTTTAAAGACAGACAATTGTATGTTCTGTTCTATATTGATTTTTTTGATGTGGAATTTGAATCTAAGAATGAAAAAGAGGGGTGTGTGTGTGTGTGTGAGTGAAATGCGGCAGGGACTTCTGCAGCATGTACTATTGAAAAATTAGTGTCTGTACTAGTTGAAGATAAGTTCAAGATGATAAGTTACTTTGAGTAAATGGCAAAAATGAAATAATCTTTGTATCCAAATTATCAAAGGTTTATTAGCTCAGGAGGAAAGTAGATGTGCCTGTCTGATAGAAAGGAAAAGGACTTTTGAAGACCCCTAACCTATTCTTTGAGCTGCACAGTAGCCAGACCTGCTAGTCTGTCTAGGTAAACTGCAATTGCTGGGACCAAATGATCTTTCCTACTTGGAATATTGCATTATTTATTACATTTATTTCAGTGGCAGCTGAAAATTTAAATTTTTTGCATGTGTATTTAAAATAAAACTGACACCATTGTGTTAGCCATTTGTTATTTTAGACAGTTAATCTCTGCAAATGTAGGTTATTTGTGCGGTAGATAAAGCAGTGACATATGTCCATATAAATTACTGCTGCACTCTTCTGAAAGCTTTAAAAGATAATTTCTTTTTGGTAAGATCACATAGATGCAATAAGGCCACTTTCCAGTAGTAAATATCTTATAAATTCAGAAAAACAAATAATTGCTCAAGGAGTGCTACATAATTACATTGGTAAAAACAAGACAAATTAACATCAACCGTAGTACATGCTACTTCAGCTGTGCTGCTTGCTGTACATAGCAAATTCATAGTACAGTCCATATGAATTCTGTCTGACCCTGAACACTTACAGGAATTTCATGTATAACAGCTTAAAAAGAACTAAAATTCTGTTTGTAAGGTCTCTGCCAGAAGTCATGGTTATGACTAGCAACAATCTTCAGATCAGGTTCTTGATGACAACTACTGCAAGAAGAAAAAGGATAACATTAGATCTATAAAATAATGATCAAAGACTATAGTACACTTGGAATGTTCTCTTTTTATTTTAAATATACCTATTACAATAATTTGTTAGGCTTATATAGAGCACTATTATTTACATGATTCAGTGTTTATCCTTTGGGGAGAATTCCAGTGCTCAATAAATAAGAGTCAATGAGCTGCTTGTTAACCATCTTGGAATCAGTGTTCTGAAATACTAATTTCACATAAATGGTGAATGTCCTTGAAATAGTTACAGTTACCTGTAGTTTCATTCAATAAGTACCTTCGGACTGCAGTTAAATTATGTTGAAAACTCTGAACATAGCTATAGGTAATCAGAAGAAAGTTCAACAACAACATCAAATAAAAAAATACCAAAAAACATCAGTGGTTGACCTCTACATTTTTCAGATGCATTTCAGGGTGATGATAGTGTTCAAAGGGAACAAATAACCAGCTTTTGGTAGACTGCCTGTTAAAATGTCTAGGTCATGGGGCAAAATATACAATCACTCATAAATAAAAAATACATTTTTTTACAAGATCTCCTTTTAACATGGCATCTTAAAATGTGCCTGCAGGTGAGAATGGTTTTCATTATTTTTATTAGAATTCAATTTTCCATGGTTGCTATTTCTTACATGTGAATTTATGCATTATATATACTGTAAAAAACATACACAAGATTAAGTTGTCAGTATGCAGAATATCATTAGCTGAGAACATGAAGGTTCATATCAGATCCCACTCAATGTTATGTATGTAAGTTCAAATGTACAAGAAAGGGACTTTGGTCCTGATGTTGCACTAAGAGATTAAATGTAGTCCACATGTACAAAATTTACTATCTCCACTGAGATCGTACCAGTCCTGCATTGACAACCATCCCATTTTCATGCGGTTCACCACAGAAAGTCAGTTTGAATCAGGACAAGCAGCTTGGTTTTTTCTCCTGATTCTCATCAATATGTCTCAGAAGTCAAATCCATGGCACATTATGCAAATGGCTGAATATCTAAGATGTTCAGCTATGGCACAGGGTTTTGTTTCCCCAACATACACCAAGAGAGCAGGGAAATGTAGCTCATAACTCCCAGGAATTTATCCTGGGAAATGTAAGATTTTCATCATTACCATTGGGTAGAAACTATACTTTATTGATAGTATGCCCGGTTTTCAGAAAACATCATTGATTTTAGTAGAATTAGAGTTTGGCAAAGAATAGTTTCTGAATTATCTGTTACAAGTTTTGAATCTCTGGCACATTTAAGACACCCACCCACCTATTCAAACAATATTTTAAAGTGAAAGCAATGTTTGATATAAAATAACAGTTGTGTTGCAAATGTGGAAAAATAGTCTACAAAAAATAAGTATAAAAGTGATTTATGAATATGTTTCATATAAACAAGTGCAGGTAACTAATCTGTGTTAGAAATGGCCCTTGGCAGGCTGTGCCACAACAGAACATCACATTTTTCACAGTTTACAATAACACAGTTATTTTCACAATGTGATGACACCTTATATCAGAAAAATAGTATTTTACAAACTATACATTTGGCATCTGTTTTAAGATTTTTTTTGTTTCTTTTTCAATTTCTTTTTTCTTTTTTTCTTTTTTTTCTTCTTTTCTTACAAAATAGTGCAAAATTACAGTGCGTAAATAGAAGATTTTGCAAATCCTAATAAAAAGTCAGTATATTTAACTGTTTTGTTCATTCACGGGAAACAGTTTGGCACATTAGGATTTTGTACAGATGGAAAAGCTTCTCACTTGCTTCTCTTCAATATATCCATTGACTCTTTAAAATATTAAATTGCACCAAGGGAGTTAACTTTCCAAACTTCTAAATTTCAACTCTTATAATATAGATGTTAGAAAGTGATAAAGAAAATGTAGATTTTGCAATTCATTTATTTGCCAAATAGCATATATTAGACTGGCTTTTCATATCTTTTTATAAAGAGAAGGATTGATGGGAACATTTTTCATCTGGTAACTTGTAAAGTGTTTATTTACAGTTTCAAAGTTTTAAAAAACATTTATCCCAACTGTATGTTGGTTTACTATATATCTTTCAAATTTTGCTGTCAAGCATGTCACTGTATCTGGATCCAAACAGGCTGTATCAAGCCTAATAATTCACTTAGGATTGCTAATGAAGAGTTTCCCCATGCATCAATACTTCATTTGTACAGACTGGCACCGCACCTCAAAAAAATGCCAATTTTCTTATTATTCGGAACAGCAAAGTCTTCTGTGTAACAATAAACAGGCAGGATATAAGCTGCAGGAGTGAGTGTATCCTAAGCTATCCCATGAGTGTGCCAAGAAATGCACAGGTGTCAGATGAGTTCAGTTCTTTGCCTCCTTGACTGAAAGCAGGAATGAAAAACCTGAGACCACTGAATTGTCTACTAGAGGTTGCCAAACAGTGGTCTCTACCAACCTACTCATAATTCGGGCTATTAACCTGGAGGTGAAAGGCTAGTGACTGGGTGTCTGAACTGCCACATGAGCAGATCTCCAAACTATTCACTGCACAGACTGTTGGATCCAGTTAAAGGTGTAGATAATATGGTGAAATAGAAGATTACCAATTAATTATGCTTGTAATAGAGTAATGAAGTAACTTATTCCAGTATGAAAACTGCTGGGTGATGTCTGTAGGCCTAGTTATTTCTTGTGATTTTATGGTTTTATCATCTGTATCACTGTGGCAATTTTGCCATGAATGAAAATTAATACTGCATGGTTTATCTAATCCATTTATTGCCATTTCTGTGCCTTTTATGAACATATCTAAGCAGTATGAATTTTACACTGATTCTCTGAAGGTGGAATTTACTACGGCACTATAACTAGTTATTCAAATATTAGAAGGGAAATATCCATGAATAAGACAGTTATTTTTTACCCAAGCCATTCCCCCCTTCGCTCAGTCCTTTCTTAACTAGCACAGGAATCTCCCAAATCACCTACTAACTCTGGTGGAAGATCCCAAGCAAGGAGTAAAAGATGAAGCTGAAATAGCTATCTTGTATGGATCATATTGGTTGATTTCTGACATTTAAAAATCACTTCTATTAAAAACAAACAAAAAGCCAAAACAGAACTGTTAGTCAAAATTAGTGAAAAAGCCCACCAGCTGGTAGATATATAAATATCTCGACTCTTCTCAATAACATACTAGTTTTTACCAAGGAAACACTTGAGTATTTGATTGACTTTCACCATTAGGTTTAATTGGGTCAGAAGCCTCCATGTCAGCCTGCACAGAGACACCTCTTGTTCCCACTTTGCACACACAGTGATTACTCACAGTCTCATTTAGACTGAACCAAATACTTTTCTCCAAAAGGAAAAGCAGATATGGCCGAGACTGAGCCTCTCTAGGGCACACTCAGTCCAGATTGAAAGGATCCACAGATGACCAGGTTTTATGCTTTCTTTCTAGGAGAGTCCTTGAAATGCTCTCAGCAAGCCTTAATTACTCTCACCTTATGTCCGATGGAAGTTCAGTCACCCTGCACAGCACGGGAAGGCTGTAAGCTGGAGAGCTGTGCTAAGGGGATGGCATCAGGTGGTTCGGGCTCATATAGTGTGCTGAAGCAGAGGAGTAGGGCCAAGATTTATTGGATAGACACTAAGCCAGAATTAATCCTAACAGTTTTCGGTGTGGACTAGACAGTTTACTCACTGGATGGATGCACATGATGCAAAAGAAGCAACACAAAATTGGTCTCTGTAGACTGCAGATTGCACTCTTTTGCTTTGAAGATGTTCTTAAGCACATGCTTAAATCTCATGGTCATCTATATGTGCTTAAGGTCTTCCTTGAATCAAGTACAGAGAGTAAAGCTGAATGAGGACTTCCAAATCAAAAAAGAATAAAGATTTTTGAATTTAGATAAGAATTATGATTAGTTTACTGACAAACTTCACTCTGCCCTTGAATGTTATTTTTGTCTAATGAAAAAGGTAATACGAGGGCAACAGGAGTCCCATTTTTGAATAATCAGGGACAATCATTGTTTGTTTAACTGAATCTTTCTTGATTTGACAAGGAGAAAATTATGTGTTTGTTTTTTTTTTTAAAAAATCTATTTTCAGAAAAAAGCCCACAAGCTAGGTGGTGTAAATTTCCTCTGTCTTGCTCAGACTGCATGATCTCTACAAATCCCCACATTTCTACTTTCTAGGACCAACTTTTACTTGATTTGTTTCTTAATAGACAAATATGTTGCTGGATGTCTCACACATTCTGTGGATTTCAGTCACTGTGAGTATAGCCATCTTGTATGGCAAGAGGAATTCAAAGAAACTGGCAACAGGATTCACTAAGGAATGGAGATCTCATACTGAGCAAGAGCTGCTGTGGTCATTGAGTGTCTGAAATGAAAAGAAAAGCTTGCTTTAGAAGGATCAGCTGCCAGTGTTGTCTGATGTCTGTTCACATTCAGTAGGTTAGCAATACATCTGCAGTTAGTATTTTATCAGGTTTGGGTCTGAGAAAGGCAGTAGTATTGATAGTGCACAACAGAGAGCCTAAAAACATCCAAAGTAAGCCATTGTAAAAAATAATGATTCCTTTCTGTCTTCAGTGGCTGCCTAGTTAACTTGAGACAAGTGCACATACAAGGTTATTGTGGGCTGGCAAGTAAAATAAACTGAATGTCTGAAACAGAATGTATCCTGAACGCAATGTATACAAGCCTTCTGTGGAGTTTCTTTGAAGAGTACAACTCTCTTTTCACTTCCATCAAAAGACTTTCATATTCCTTAAAATTCAGCCCAAAATTAACCATGCTGACTGGATCCTGCGCTTACAGAACTAAAGATGTTACTTACAGGGTTAAAATTCAGTGTATATTTCAAAACTTTTCTGTGTATACAGTGATCTATATTTGTAGCAACAAATCACGTATCTTATTATTATGTTTGCTTGTTATTACTGTAAGAACTTATCAGCTGAACTTGCTGCCAAGAAGCCAGTTTGATTTGACCTGAAGACTTACAACACACAAGCACAACTCCCACGATCTGAAATGAAGAATGAAATAGACGATTGTGCACATTCACCTTCTACTGAGATCTATGCAAAGAACTTCCAAATTCCAGCACTGAGGGAATCAGGTTATTGAGCCAAACCAGTGGTGTGTTCAGTGACTGAGAATTTCATGGTCCTCCTCTAAACAAAATGCTGTGATGTCCTCTAGCACAGACTGTAAGCTATAGCCACTTGCCTTCAAAACGATAAAATATTACTCACATTAAATCCATGCCAACACTTCAATTTTTTAGAAGACTCAGTTTCGTTGTATTGCATTAATTTTCAAGGTAGGCTCATCTTGTTTTGTTCTGGAATGCTGGTGAGATTGGTGATTCACATAATGCTGAAAACTAGCTTTTGAAGAAAGCAATAAATAGTAAAAATAGATATCTGGATCAGAATACAGCTTTTGAAGCCATAGGGAGAGTAGAAGTGATTCTGTAACTTTTCTTGGGGTTTTGAGTTGTAGAAATTTAACTACATTACTCTTACAGCATTCTGTATTTCTATTCCAGCCTGGAGTGACAAGTCAATTTATCTTTTGCTAAATATTTATCGTTTTTTATCCCTCATTTCCTTACTTCATCAATGTTGTCTGCAAATTTAATCTTAAGTACTTGATCAACTACTTTGCTTAATCAGGTTCTTATACATCACATAAGCTGAAGTTTTTCCAGTTGAACTTTTTTCCCTTTTTCCAATATAAAGGTGTGATTTATAGCACTTTGACCTGAAAATCCAGGCTGACTGGCTTTCATTTAATACCAAAACATATCTATACATTTATGTCATTAAACCAACCTTATATGTATGAATATATATGGCAATCATATATTTATGTCTTACCTGAAAGAAAGAAGTAATAAAATCAAATGATACATTAAACCCAGAAATTTTAAACATCATGACAATCATCACAATTTTGTATTTCCTATTAGAGCAAATTTAATGCTTAGGAACCTACTCATATTATCAAATATTGATAACATCTGCTATTCTTAGAGTGCATTCTTAGACCTGTCACATAAAATATTGTCAGACCCCAAAATTGATTAGCTTAGTAAGTTGAAAGGCTGAATATGTCAGCCTGATAGCTTATTTACTGAATTTCACATATTTCTTTCAGAGAATTAACTGTTTAGTAATTTTTTTCCCACACTCACTAGTCATAACATCACGTTGTCCAGCTACAATTAAAGTTCAAAAGGTCTTTACAGAATTGGGGGAAAATTCACTATTATTCATTAAATTATATGAGAGAACTTTCTCAAATTTCTCAGCATGCTACTTCTAAAAATCCATTATTACCAGCTGAATTCAGTGCATGAGGCTGATGTAATAAAACACCTTTGTTAAAATCTGTTTGTATCAATATAACACCCCTTAGAGCCCTGGTTCAGGTTAGTAATACTTGAGACATAATAAGCCTTAAGGGCAGGCTGTGTTTGAATACACTCAAAGACTAGATATATGTGGACTTCTGTCACTAAGATTGGTCATCTCTATATCTGACTTATTTTTTCTTTAGAGGGTAAGAACAGATATATTCTTCAAGCAACTTAATGGGACTATTTGTTAGAAAACATTTTTAGAAACGAAACCTGTCTACTATTCTAATACCTCTAAAAAACTATAGTTCTAGATTGATTACCCTTAAAAAGGGGGGCAATTAATGACACCAATAATGCTAAGTATTGTACTTCACTGTGCTCTTAAATTGTAGAATGAACATATGAAATTATACTGTCTTTTGAAATATTACATGCATTTCAGTCTGAAACAGCAATTATTTTCTTAAAGATTTCTCTGGCATTTAAAAATTGTTTCCTCATTTTCCAAACAGGTTAAACAACAAATGTAATGTCAAAAATAAAAAACAATTGTTAAAAATGACTACTTGAAGTGTAAGACTGGGACATATTTCACAGAAAAAGTGGAAAATCTTGTTTAAAATTTATAATAAACAATCAAATATTCTTCAGTGCACATAATTGGTATGTCTATTATAATTTGAAACTAAGTATTGATGACTACTGCTGCTGTTCTTTTAAAATCTCTTACAAAATATAAATAAGGGTAGCCAAGAGAGAATATCTGATAAACCATGACACAATGTTCTCTTTTAATTCTTTTTTTTTTTTTTTCTCTTTTTCTTTCATCTCCACTTGGACTGAAGTTCCTTCTGGCTTCTTCAAAAAAGTGCACACACACACACACACACACACACACGCAAGTTAATTCCAAAACCATTTTTCTAAATTTCCAATGGATTTGTATTCCTGGTGTCTTTTCACATGATCACAAGCAAGACATGCATGTGATTCCCAGAACCTAGGAAGATGCACTGAAAAATCCTTCTTCCAGTTGAAATAACTAAGGTACATCTTGTTATTTTTGTCAAGCATCAGAAGATATTCTGCCAGCTCTCGGGGGGAGAGAAAATCTTCCACGTGTATGAAGGAGTCTCCTGGAATGTAATTCTCATAATTTTCTCTGGAAGGGCCTAGTACAACTGGTACTGATCCAGCCAGAAGAGCATTGTAAAGTTTCTCAGTAATGTAATCTTTGTGGATTGAATTTTCAAAGGAAAGGTAGAATTTGCAAGTGGAAATAGTTGGAATCAAGTTTTTGTCATTGACGTAGTCTCCGAAGGCTTGTCCATAGGTATGGATTTCAATGTATTTGCTAAGCTCGTTGTAATACTTGACTCGAGCGTGCTCTGGGTTCCAGTTACTTACAACCCAACAGACCAAGTTTTCCTTACTTGGGACTTCAAATGTGAAGGAACTTGTACCAACCATCATGAAGCCATAAGGCACCTGAATATCTGAATCACGCCGATAAGTCAGGGTCAGGTTGAAGAGGTGTTCAATGCCACTTTTTTGTGGAGTATGAGTTGGAGACTCCAAGTTCATCCAAATCCACTTCTGGAATGGTGGTCTGGCTTGCTGAGGTAAATTAGTCAGATCCCAGCTGATGTCCCTGTGATGAATGAGAACAGCGTGGGATTTGTTATATAGCGAGCGGTCAATAGTCAGATGGCACCCAGGGATATTGAACATTGTTTGGCAGGATGTTAGATCGAATGTCTGGCCAAATGGCCAAACCCAGATCAAAACAGTAGTTTCGTTAAGATTATCAGTTTTGGAAGAAAAGAAGTTCTTCATTTTCAAAACTGAACTGGCTGATTCTATAGGACCAGAAATCCAGCTATTTGTTGGTTTGATATAAATTAATATAAATGCCATGAAACAACCAAGGACAATGAAGATAATAAAAAATGGCCGGAAAATTCCTTTAGATGTCGATGTCATAATTTGTTCTGAGAAAAAAGAGAGGAAGAGAAAGAGAGAAAATAACATCAGGTATTAAATAAGATATATATATATATATGTCCTGTTAAATCAATCAGATATCAAAATTGATAGAACTGTAATAACACTGAGCTGTAACCTCAGAAACTTCCTTTGAACGGAGACGGCACAGGTGACATTTGTGACAAAGTGAAAATATTTCTTCTTTTCATGTTAGAAGTTCATTGAGGTAAATTAAAACCAGGATTTTAATACATCTCATACTTTATGAGAATCGGTATATATATTAAGAAATTTTTTCTGCTTAGAACCTAGCCCAAGCATTTGAGACACCAAAGACAGACGAAATTACCTTTGATTCTATCCCTGTGTCTGTGTAAGGGATAACATGCTGCAGATTTGCATTCTATTCATATTTTTTTGTGTATGTGGAGGACATAGGATTAGAGGATTGAAAAAGGAAGGAACTAGAACTCTTATTCTGTAATCAATAAGCCTGTTATTAGAAAACTAGTTCATGTCTTATGGCTACATAGGGATTAACATTTATGCTTTCTCCAGAGGACTCCTAAAATAAGTAGGGAAGGAAAGTAGCAATAGAGGGTTCCTGTATGCAGCCTCACATAGTTCCCACATAAAGAAAAATAAAGAAAAAAGAATAAAAAGATGTTCTTAAATATTTGACTAATTTTTGTGCCCCAGTCCTGTGTTAAAAAATCAGGAAAAGTAGAGATAGTTGCATCTTTGTGACTATTTTTTTCTGGGGGAAAAAAGAGGTATGGAGTTTATATAGCCCCGTTTGTCCTTTCTCCGGTTGTCTCTTCCTGAGATCAATCCAAGTGATCAATCACTTGTCAGAACTTCTCTTCCATATGGTTCTTGTGAAACCTAACAAAGTTAAGGTTGTTTATTGATAAGCTTTACTCCTGAATGTAGTCATGGAAAGCAGAAACTGAATTTCAGGCCTTTTAAACCAGTTTCATAACTCATCTCCCACCTGTGAATCAAGTAGTTAAATTCGGAATGAAGACATGGTAGAATGAGGTTCAGAGACCCATTAATACCATACACCTTTGCTGCTTTTTGAGTGTAAAAACTGATGCATGAATGTAGCACTACAGCTACAACACAAATGTTTTCACATCCATTGTTGAGGAAAGAAAAAAGGAGGAAATGCCATGCTTAGCTTTACTCTAACACTCTATCAAGAGGAAAAGGGAATTTGCCACAATGTCTCCCCTTGTTTTGAGAAGGCAGAAGGTCTTAATTCTGGTTTTAGTTAGTGTGGTGTGTTAACCTTGTCTGGCTGTCAAACACCTACCCAGCCACTCTCTCACTCCCTCTCCTCAACAAAATAGGGGGGGAGAAAACAGATGAAATTCTCGTGGGTTGAAGTAGAGGACAGGGAGATCACTCACAAGTTACTGTCAAAGGATAGGCAAACTAATCTTGGGGCAAAATAATGCAATTTGTTGCCATTTAAAATAGATCAAAGACAAAAATTAAAATAATATCTTCCCCCTCAACTTCTTCACAGAGGGTGTGTACATGCTGGAATTGGCCACGTATGGACCGAGGCAGCCCCGTCCACTCTCCACAGAGGCCGTCTGGCTGTCCCTGCTGTCAGCACCTGGGCACAAACACCTAAAACAGTCATATAAAATATAGTGGTATGTTGAGTCTGGCACTTTTGTCTACACCCTTTTCCCTAGGACATTATTCAGCAGGTCCTCTCTGCATTCAGCAAAATTACCCTAAGGGAAGTAAAGGAGAGGAACTGGCTTTTCCACTTATCCTCACCAGTTTAAATCCCACTGAAAGAACTATGTGGCTTTACAACAACATCACAATGGCTTTTTTTAGCCTATGTTGATTGCTGAGGGCAAATATGTCTGGAAGGGAGGTTATGACCTGTGAGAGCCAAAGACTGCTTCCTTGCCTTACCACAATGAAAGCAAGAATGAGATCTCTGAGGAAGAAGGGATTTAGGTTGAACAGCTCTAGGAGATAAAGCTCAAGGCAAAAACAAGAGGCTGAGCTGATATTCATGTAATACTGTTCTTTGTTTCTGTGCTATTGAAACCAACACACAGAATGGGTATAGCTTTTCACTGAACAGATAGCATGAGCTGAGTTTTGACAATAGATTGGGAAAGGTGTCTATTCACAGGGACTGATCATTTTCTAGGGATTGAAAAGGATGATGAAAAATCAGAAAAGAACTTTAACAATGTGCCTTGTAATGTAGCCACCCTCCAGTTTAAAGCCCTTTGACTCAAGTCTCTCTGATAGGGGTTATTTTATGCTAAGCTCTTCTGCTAACTAATAAAAAAACACCTGCATCATCACATGGCAATTCTTACTACATAGGAAATCACCAGACATTGTGAATTCTTTTCTCTGCTTGAAATTCTAGCATGTCCACAGTGTTGCGTTTCTGTAGGAAACTTTTCAACTGTAGTCCCAATGTGAAGGTAAACAAATGTTGATTGTGCTACCTCAGGTAGTAATATTAATACCTCACAATGTTAAGCAGGTGAGTTTACCTGGTTTTCTCCCTTTGGGACTGATTTCCTCTCATAGCTTTGCTCCTCTGTGAACTCATGTGCCCTCTCCTGATCTGGGGTCATGGTTCTTAGATTTTGCCATTCACCAAAACACTAGCTTACATCTGGGATAGTCCTTCATGGTGTTTCATCCTTTGGATTCAGAGAACTAACCAATCATTATGCAGACTCATAGATCCAGCAGATGTATAGGCATCACTATAACAAACATGTTTTGCTTTGAAGCTAGTCCTAATGGGATGGTGGAAAAAGATTCTAAAAGCAAGACCCATTAAAAAATTGAATGAGAAACTTGCAAGGAAACAGAAGACCTGAGCAGGCTCCTAAAAATACCACTTACCTATACCCTGAGAGTCTGGACAGGATTTTTTTTTCTTGGACTTCTGATTTTGTATTCTGTTCTGTGTTAACTCCAGTAATAACTATTAAGATGTACAGTGGGCATAGCAGTAATTTTTCAGGATGAAGTGCTAACAGAAACAATAACTTCTGTGCTTCACAAGGCAGACTGAGGAACCTCTGGAATGGATCAGTAAACTCTGCTTTCATGGCTTTTGGAACTGAGTCCTGTTCACAGTCAGGCAGCAGTAAATACAGTGAAGGTATGCGGTAAACACTTGTTGACAAACACTATTTTCATAGCATCATAAAATGGTTTGGATTAGAATGGATTTTCTTGAGAAGTAATTTGTCTGTATTGCTAGGACATATACGTTGTGGTCCACAAGAATTCATAGAATATTTTCTCATAATATTCTCCAAAATGGGAAGGATTTCCCATATTTCTTTATTTACTTCTCTTTTGTGCCCAAGATAGCCATCAATCTCTGACTGTAATTCTCGCTATAAAGGTAACACTGAGAAAACGTTTGTTACAAGACATCCAGCCAAGTAACCTTAGCTTACCCTTCCTCTTTCATGGCTTTCCTTCTACCACAGAATCACAAATTTCCTTTTTGCAGATCCCCTCCCCCATGCATGCCAGACTCTGAAAAGAAAACTTTGTCAAAGAGATGTGTTTACTGAGACTTTTGCCAACTGGAAGAATTCGGTGCTTTTGATAGTTTTGTTATAAAGTACATTTCAGAGTGTTGTGACGTAGCAAGTATTTTCTAGGTGTTTTTTTCCCAAGTTGAAAGTATAGCATTTCATCCATACAAGACTATTTTTCTTTGTACAAAACTTAGCAAGGCTCCTTTTTAAGTGCAAAACTTGGCACTCCATTAGCGAGCAACTCCATTTAGCAGCAACAAAAACAGGGAGATAGTTATGGGGTACCAGCAATGTTAACCCCAAGTACACCAGGCAAGGCTAGCAAAAATGCATCTATTTCATGAGTGCATTGTTCATTAAGAAACAGAACAGAATTTCAATGGAAACTGTTTTATCATGGCTTCATTGCAATTGGGACTGATCAATCATTCCAGAAGGGAGAGATACAGGTTTTTTCTGTTCATGTAACATGACAAGCAGGAGAAAATGCAACCTTGCTGGTCAAGAATATCAATGCCTCTTTCCCTGGTGTATTTTTATACCAATTTCTCCAGTTTCTCGAGGTTTTCCCAATAACCCAAAATATATCACTATTTGCAGAGGTGTAACTTTCATTACTAGTCTAATACTGAGATTCTCCAAAGGAAAAAGGACAGTTTTGAAAAATAAAGCAGAAGGCAAGATTCTTGAGAGCATGGACACTAAATAATGAATAAAAAATCACTAGCTATTTTTCTCATCTCAGAATTCTTAAAAATTCAGATCTCACTCTTGTCTTCATCGTCACTTGGTCTCAGGACCACTCAAGCAGAAATGCTTAACAACCTCAAAATAGTCTCTGAGGAGTCCTGGGATCAGAGTGGGTGTTTCTTGTACAGGGGGCTTACAGGACTGAAGAGCAGAGGGACACTGAGGCTAACAGAGGTGTCAGAGGTAGGTCCATTTAGAAGCAGATGTCTAGGTAGATACTCCAGAACTATAAAAGGACAGTTGAATGCAGTGGGAACTGACAGGAATCACAAGCAAACAATTGTTACTGTTAGAAAGAAGGCTCATTTGAAATTGTCCTCCCTGTCTTCTGGCATGTCTTACCAGCCTTGGCCGTGACATATCTGCATTTAAGCAAAGAGCTGTATTTTCTTAGACCACACTTCCAATTAGCTGGAACATTTTCACCTGCATTATAAAAGGAAATCTGATTGTCTCAGGATAGCCAGCCCATGACTTCTTATCTCCAAGTCACTGCTGCATGGATATGCCTAATACTGCTTTTGCTTTAGCTCTTTAAGACTGAAAAGTGCTTCCTTTTATAGGAATTAACTCTCACTGCTCCCAGTTAAGCCTTCTCTGTGGATTTTTTTCAAATGGTGGATTTTTTCTCCCCCCACTATCCAGACACAGGCTTGCTTCCACACATTTCCATGCCTGTCCACAGATTTCTGAAAACAGCCCAGTATGAAAAGGCTCAACAGAGCTGCATACAGTTAAAAGGCTGAGAGCCGAAAGAGCTGCTGATCTCAGACTGCATATTTTTATTCTATTGTTTACAACATTCTTTTTCTTCCCGTCTCCACCTCCTTTGTTTTTAGGTTATTTGTTCAATTCCTCAGATTCCAGTTTTGTGTATTTGCACTTTGAGAACAGTATAGAATCATTTTATTGAGCAGTGGTAATCTCTACTTTGTATAGTTCTAGAAAAATGATCTAAGAGCACCCGGAGGACAGGTAGCCATTAAGATAGATTGCTTAGGGATGGTGCTGAACTTGTCACTGGAGGCTGGTAAGAACAGGTTAGACAAGCACCACTAAGCAATGAGAGATCAAATTGTGCCTCCAGGTCCTAGGGCTGGGCTAGATGACCTCCCTTGATTCCTTTCAGCCTTGTGTTCAGTGATAATATTAAACACAGATTCTTATAACATGCAATAAGAATACAAGCTGGCAGCCTAAAACTGCAAAGAATTGCTGAATAAATGAGTAAAAGCATTCCCCATCTTCAAAATTGTCTTGCAAATTACAAAATAATCACACTGTACACAGTGAAAATGTGAAGGAAAGTGAAAAATTGTGTGGACAACAGGAGCAACGAAGTCCCTATTTTTGAAGGCTATGCCCAAAGCTTCCTATCAATTGCTAGGTGGGACACTCCTGCTTTTTGTGAATATCTGAATCTTGACCCCTCAGGCCTTGCTGAAGAAAACTATTCTCAGCTTCCTTCTCCAAATTGCTGTGCAACACACAGCATGCTGCTATGGCTCAGCAGCCCCCAGCCTTCCCCTGTGGCTGTCATCTGTCTTCCTCCTTCTCCCCATGGCAGTCACACACTGTCACTCTCCAGCTGCTTATGCAACAGCTCAGTAGTTTCTTTACATGACATTAGCCAGAGACTAATGCCTCAGACTGAATGCCTCAGAATAGCAGAGGAAAATGGCTGCAGCACTGCGGTCCATACTGCAGTGACCCTATATCCACCCCCACTGCCACATATGGAAAAAAAATAAAGTCCTATCAGCAAGAAACTTTTCCAGACAATCTGGTATTAGTGTCAGGATGGCCATGTGGCAGCTGTGTTGCTTACTAATTATTAGCTTTTAAGCTTGTCTCAGAGGGTACATTAATATTCTCCATTCCTTCCTTGACACAACTGGAAAACAAACTCATGCAAAGTGATCAGAACTTCAGCAGCATTGCCAGTCTTGGTAACGTACAGAGACAGAACCATTTTTACCTTAACTTCCACATTTGCTTGTCCACATCGCAGCTAGTTTATGACCAATAGCAATCTGTGAAAGGGGTAGTGGCTTTCCATTCTTTGCTAGCTACAAAAAATAGAGTTCTTTACCACTGGAGCTTAGTAGCAAACTTTTTCTGCCTTGCCGGGAAAGTGTTTTTATCTTCCTGAATATAAAGCTCATCCTAGTTATGCAGCACAAGCCAGTCCACGTTTCTTTCAAAAGACCTGAAAAGGCTCTGCACAAAATGAAGCTGATCAAAGAAAAGCTGCTCCAAAAGCAAGTGGTCTCTTCCTCCCTTCTTTCCATGTGGTTTGGGAACAGCAAACTGCTGTTCTCTCTGATTCTGCCAGGATTGCAGAACGAGCTCTTCAGTAGCTTTTTGACTGGTTTGTAAAACTGCAGCCAGCTAGCTAAATATGGATAACATACCTGAACAAGCTATGTATTTGTGGTGGCCACCAGCCCACCAGAAAACCCTAATCAACTCAGAGTAGCTGTGAAAATACTGAGAACTAAGCCAAAGGGAGATAGAGCATGAAGGTGCAGAAGAACTGCAGGCATTGCTGTGCATGTAAAATCCCCATCCAAGAATCACAGTTGCTTCTGGCTGATTCCTAATAGGTAGTTCCCTAGTACTGTGGAAAAACACCTTCTCATGCAAAACAGATAAATCAGAATCAAGGATGATTCAGAGAGCAGAGGATGCTTGCTTATAATATTGATCACTTACTGTAGAATAATTTTGTGTAGAATGCTGTAGAATAGTTTTGTAGCAAAGCAAGACTTTTGGAGCTCTAAGCACCAGCTGTTTGTACAGATATGATTAGAGACTGTGTGCAAAAGTTACAGTGCTCTCTCTTGCTGCATAAGCAAGCTCAAAAAATTTAATTGGGATTTAGTGCTGCGATTTACTGTTTTTTTTTTTTTCAGATGCAACTGCATATATCTGGAGGATTTTGCCAGTGGCAATGTAACTCAAGAGATGGCTCTGTGGCCAAGAAAGAAAGCCTGAGAGGCCTTTATGAAATACCATAAAATCCCTATAATCTGATCTCTATTTAACATTTCACTTTCTGCCTGCCTATCACCGTTTTCTTAAGAAACTCACTATACCTCTGGGTCTGGGATCTGTACTGATGTAACTTTTTTTAGGATGCAGGTCAATGTTCTTGCTTTAATTTGCAAAGTCTTACGTGCTATGGATATTAGTTGCCAGAGAGACAATCGCCCTAGAGAGAAAAGAAAGCCACTCAAGTGCTCAAATAAGTTTCAGTTTGCTCTGTGGCTGAAAGGGAGAATGCTGTTTGCTAATACAGTCAAAATGGAGAAGAGAAGTGATGATTTATAGGTCTATTTTTTAAAAAAAATATGTCCATATTTGCAAATAAGACCATTTTATTTTATTTTATTTTATTTTATTTTATTTTATTTTATTTTATTTTATTTTATTTTATTTTATTTTATTATATTTTATTATTATTTCCTCACAGTGTAGAAGGCTGGGCATTTGTTTTACAAATAAAACAAGCAGCATTGGGTTTCTTGACTGTTCTGAACAAAGAGGTAACTAAGTGTTGGTCAACAAGATTCATGACGGCCAAGAGTCATTATCCAGGTTCTGCTCATTGTTGTCTAAATGCCTTGAACAGAGCTCCTCACAGTTCTAGCTTTCTTAAAAGTCCACCAGTAACTCAAAGCTTCAGGTTAAAGTCTGTGTATAGAGAATACAGCTCTTTCTTATCAAATGCCAAAAACAATGACTGCTTATTTTCCATCTGGGAAAAGTGCAGGCTAAGTTAGTGATGGATTGTAGAGCACCTGTGAATGTAAGGACACCACTACTAAATCAAAAAAATGGAAAACCAGCACCAATCATTTTCCTGTTGTGTATCAATGGCTATGTTTTCAAGCTGACCTGTGTTGGTAGTACTAAACATTTCAAAGAAATAAACTGTATTGTGTAGGTGTAGAAGGTGGTTATAAACCAAGACTCTTAAATGAAATGCTATGTCTTGCTGGAGCAAAGAGATTAGCCAAATTGGGACACTGAAAACCACAACTGAAGTCTTAAGAGACTGATTCAAGTGCCTTTTTACTCAAGCACAGAGAAAAAGAGCAAGAACCACACAAAGTAAATTCAGAAACATTCCTAATAAAATGTTTAAAGGTATACATGAACATAAAGAGAAAAAAACCCCATAATCCCTCAAAACTTGTCATAACAAGAATGAATGCATATTTTAAAAATAATACATATTTTAGATAGTATATATTATAAAACCAGAAAGAGTAACAATCCCTAAACCTCTCAAACTGCACACTCTTCTGAGAAAACAAAATCGCAGTTGAGAGAAACCAGTCATTAATTCCTTGGAGTGTCTCTTTGTGTGCATAACAAAAGGAAGAGCAGAGAGCTGGAACTACTAGTATAACAAGCAAAGAAATACAAAGCTTAGCAAAAGTCACTGAAAAGACTTTTTTCTGTAGAAAATAATAATAAAAAAGAAATAAAAAAAAGAAATCCTTCAGTCATGAGAGGAATGGGTTGAAGGAACAATTGACTGAAAAAATCCTTCAGTAGTTAAAAAGACCTACATGTTCTAAGGTCATGTTTTCTTTTTTTACTGCTTACTGTCTGGGTTAACATATAGACTAATGTCTCTGAGAGCAACTCACAAGGTTAGAATATGGGAATGAAGAATATTTTGAACATGCTGTTGACAATACATGGTACAAAGCAAACCAGCAGTTAGTGCAGGGATCATACTTCATTTGAAAAGACTCAAGCTATTAGCTGTTTCTTAGCTTATTGTCTTCCTTTTATGCTTGCTAAAAAGAGAAATTAAATATTTTCAGTATTAAGTTAAAGCAGTTGATTCTAATGTTCAATTACTGGATTTTCGTGTCATACATTATTCTACTCTTAATAGAGAAAAAAATCCATAATGAATTAATGAAATTTTGCCACTACAGTAATAATTCAATATAAAATTATTTACTATATCTTAGAAATACAATTTGCCAAGTAGTCTTTTTCCCATCTTATGGTTTGCAGTCCATAGTCTTCCTCTGGTGCAACTTTACTGTACATATTAAAACTAGGTATTTAAAAAGTGGAAAGGAAGTTGTCCTTTGTTCCTACTACATGAGGAAGACTTTAAATAGCATTCTTGCTCAGAAAGTAACTTTCTAAAGAAAGTCTGCAGAGATAGCTAGGAGAAAATAAGAGGAAAAAGTAAGAGAGGAAAGGAAATAAATTGTAAATGTGTAAAAAAATGAACTAGATACAGGTCAGCAGCACTGAATTCTGTATTCCTTTAAAGACATTGGTATAAAGAAAATTGATGGCAAGTAGTGGCCTTTTCAAATAGCCTGTGAATCCATGCAGTTAACACAGTTTAGCAAATGTAGGTAGGACTAATTTGACTACAAGAATGATGAGGGCCCTAAACCTTTGCTTGATTTGGTTATCCCTAATCCTAAGGAGCCCCAAACCAGAAACAGGCACTACTAGTAGGCATCAAGTGAAACTGCAACCCTGAAAACTTCTGTTCATTTGTCTCTTACTACTGGTCATGCTTAAATTCTCTCTGGCCCTCTGCTTTACACACTCCTGTGCTCTTATCTGCCTGGTGGCAGCACATCCCTAGAAGGGGCTCATTCTTCACGAGGAAGGTCCATTCAAAATCGATAAACTAGCTATTACCCCAGCTCTCAGCCCTAAGGATATAGATGTGCCTACAAGAGCAGACTCCATCTTAAGTGCAGTACTAGCAGCTTTTTTTTTGTCTGAATTTAAAAGAAACAAGCACAGGATGAAGTCCCTTTATGCAGCAGTTGAAGCTATGACCTATTAAATACGAATTTTTCTTCAGCCTGAGTGATTCAGATTTGATATTTCAATTTCCTTAAGGATTTCCTAGCTCCTAGACAACAATGTCGATTTTACAATGTGTGAAGAGCTTTAGGAATAGAGATGAGGAATCCTTTCCTCCTCATTGGTAGCCTAGTTGCTAATCAAGGCACTACTCTTTTCCCCTGACTTCTTTCTGATTCCTGCCTATTGACTCCCTAATGATTTATGCCCGGGGTACATCTGTAGCAGTAGAGGGCAGAGTCAGCTTTCTTCCCTATGCAGTTTACAACCCTGTAAAGAGAAGGTGGAAGAGGTAGTTTTAATCTCCTTCATTAGAAAAACAAACAAACAAACAAACAAAAACAAAACCACCAAACAGTTTGCATTTCAGGTGAATGCTTTTCTGACTATCTTTCAAAAACTGTAATTCCCTAGTTTCTTCATAAAAGGAAGGTGCTAGCTCCCTCCTCTCAAGTGAGGTTTCTCAGCTCTTCATTCCAAGAAGAACTCATTCCTTCAGAGCAATGTATGTGTCTTGGTGAAGGATGGAGAAATACACATCCCAGTCCTGTTCTGAGCAGCCTCTTCCACTGCTTGTGGTGTGTGTCTCCGTTCTTAGGTGCCTGACTTATTTCCTACATTAGGTAAGCAGTCTAAGTACCCTAAGGACGTTTTTAGGCTAACAACAAGACCTGCTAATACTCAGCACAAAAACTGTTTTTTGAGTGCAGCCTTTGGTCTGTGTGGTCAGTTGCAGTCAAATGTCACACAAAACAAATGTTAAAGTACCACAAAGACTTACTCCAAGCCAAAGTAAAAGGAATTTTGTGCTAGAGTATGTATCTATCATAAGTTCTCATAAAGGGAGTTAAATTGGAAGCAATAATAATAATGTTAGGAATTCTTTATCTCACTGACAAGCACGTTGGTCTGCTGAAGGGCAGCACAGTTTTACCAGGGCAATTAGAGCCCTCATAGTCTCGTATATAGGACAGACAACAAAGTGATGGGAGGACTTCCTGGCTTTTCTATCACTTTAACCTGAGTTTAGTTGAGTGGAATTTAATGTGAGTTAGGCATTAATCACTTTTTATCTCATAGATACTTATAGCATGACACTAAGCAGGTTTAACAAAATACTTTAAAATCTGCCAGTTAAAAGTACCATACAAGCAAAATTAAATGCTCTAGTGATCAGAATACTTTCACTTTTGAAATGCCTTTTCCTAAAGAATATTTTTGACTTTTACAAGCCTAAAGTTTTAACCACAGCACAGTCAGAAAATTATTACTGAAACTGCTTTAAGTGGAGTAAAGGAGGGGTGGAATAAAGTCCTAGAAAGACAAAGTAGTTTTCACAATATCATGAAAATTTTAACAGGTTTTTGATAACTATGACTTAAATTTGCATTGAAACAGTTGAGTCTGTGGGATAGAATATTCTCCTTCAAACAAACTTCACCAGAAAATAGTAATATGACATTTATTTAGATCAAATATATTTGTTATGAATCTTTGTTTCAAATCTCTGAACACATCCTAATCTTCTTGATGAGGTAAATTAGTATAGGGAAATGGAAGATTTAATCAGATAAAAGTAAATGATCCCTTGATCTTTAAAATAAGAAAACTCACAACCCTTTTGTCGAACTATAGTTGAAATTCTTTCAGCAAAACTGGATTTGCTGAAAGAAAAATATCAGAGATGAAATCTTGCTCTCAGAAACAATGGAAAAACTTCTATTAATTTCAGAATAGTTAGGGTTTTGTTCTTTCAGTGGATTGCAGCAACATGTAAGAAGAGAAAAAAAAGAGCTCAAAAGCTATTCCTTTAATTATTAAAGTTAACATCGAAATAAAAAACCGAAGGCAACTCAGGAGACAGCAAAATGCATGTAAGTCAGAGCTCAGGGAATGTAAATGCTGAAACAAAGTACAAATAAAAAGCACTCTCCCCTATACAGATAAATACATTGGCACATAGAATCTGTAACTTCAGGAAAGATTTAATCACGTGTTAGAAGTGTTTTCACACCTGCAACATTTTATAAATATATACTTACATGTATACTTTCATATGCACACACACACAAATATGTGGCATTTGAAGCACGCTTAATTCTTTAGGTTCCCTGAAATGTGTTTTTCAATTATGCTTTATATTTCTTTGCATCCATACCCTTATGTACATGTGTACATATGTACCATATACACATGCACACATATGCTTATGAATGTATAGGGCACCACTGCCCAAGGTTCTGGCTGTGGACAGAGGCAGCTGTCCTAATGAGATGTGCTCCTGTTGTGCTGCCCTGATGAGATGTGCTGCAATGTGACAGGCAGCGGGTGCAGAAGGCAATGGAGTGACTGCTACTGCCATCCTGACAAATAGAAGGGAGGGAAACAGAGCACTGAATTCACTGAGGCACCGAGGCAGGGAAAGATGGATGGGAAAAGGAAGCAGAAAGTGGAGACAGGGTTTATTATTATATGATAAATAAAATATTTTTCTTTCTTAACCCTTTTATCAGAGAGGGCAAGAAAGAAGAGGACAAGAAAAAACAGTGCTTTCAGCAAGAAGCACAGCAGCAAGCTGAATCCCAAAATTCTGAAGTTTATTTACAGCATGCAATGCATGAGACCTCTGTAAAAATAACTGCAGGTGGGAAATCTGCCTTTAGACTTTTGGAAAAACTCTAGCAAGGAAAAGAAGGCAGTCACTCAAACCAGAATGCTGATGAAATATGTCATAGGGGAATGGGGTGGATTTATTCCCCAGTAAGCAAACAAACATGTTTATTGACCTGATATGAGTAGAAAGATTTAAAAATAAAAGTTTCTTAAATTCCAGTTTAGTTTTCATTCATATTCTCTCCCTTTTTGGATTTTCAGAATCAGCAATTACTATCAATTTCTTTTTTTATTACCAGTCAGTTTCTTTCAAGTGTTCTGTGCTTTTAGGTTTTGAGTCATGAATAAGACAGATTGTTTTCAACCATCTGTTATAGGGGAAATTAAAATGTAAGTAGAATGCATGGGAATTTACTCTATTTAAATCATTCTGTATGTATAGAGATGGTTGTTTTGCTCTGTTCTGCATGTGAGAGTGAGAGGAGGATGACCTGAACGCATCTGATTTACTTCCTTAGCAATGCTGAGGCTAGATGCCTGGCTGGAAAACGTATCTGCAGCAGAACTCAGCTTCTGTGTAGGATCAGTCTGTTACTGACCAGCTCCTGTTGCAGCACCTTCTTTTGCAGATATGTATTCATCCCGCAGACTGATCTACCACTACAGAGTTTGGCCAAGTTGGAACAATGAAGGCATTGTACCAATATAAATGAGGGTGGGAGGAGATTTTGAAACTTGGTTTGGTGTTCATTTTGGTTATCAGCAGGTGGCAGCTAATGTGTGCTTATGTAGCAGATATATACACCACATGCAATATACATATTAACTGAAGGTATTTTCCTTCCTTTAAACAAGGAGCACACCCTCCCCTCCTCCCCCCCATTTTTTCAAAGTGTTAGAAGCAAGAAAAATTAATTAGAAACTTGAGGTTGAAAACCTAACTGTAAGTCATTTTTACCTTATGTCAATCTGTTTGAGTATGTAATTGAAGTGAATTCATCATTTTATTTCTTCAATGGTGAAGGAGTGGCAAAGACCCTTAAGGTGCACTTGCTGGTGGCAGCTGGCAGTGATGAGGAAAACATATATAGCATGTTATAAAGTGGATTACCCTTTATAAAGTGTGAGAACCATTTCAGGCTGCTGTAGGAGCTCTGCTTTAGAAGTTCTGTGGTTGAATGCAGGCAGGGTTCATGCTACAGGACTCCAAGGTAGCCCAGCCCTCTCCTTGGTTTGGAGCTGAATATCCTTGTGAGCCTTTGCAGAAGTTTTGAAACCAAACCTCTTACTACTTTTCTTGGAAAGGAAAATAATTTGTGCACACCTAAATCATGTAAAGAACTGAATCAACAGGGGAAGCAGCCAGAGAGTATATTTCAGAATTGCAACATTATTCCAAAGCAGACCACTAATGCACACAACAACCCTATATAGCAACAAAGTCACAAGAATAACTAAGAAAGCTAAGACCTGGTATTACTGCAAAAGAAACAGAAATAGCCTGACATGACATATTAGCTATATGCCTAATTAGCATCGTTAGTGTATCTGCAAGTTATTTCTGTGCTTGTTTGTAGTGAGCTCTCAATGACACGTGTTATTAGCAACGGGTACAACAGATGAGGAGAAAGACTCTGCTTGACTATCAGAGTACTTTTAAACACTGAGTTGCTTTGGATTTTTAGAGGTGTAACTACATGTGCAGAATACCTTTTTATAGATTCCAAATAATATAATATTAACTGGAAAATATAGTTTTGCATTATTCATTAAATAGAAAATTCCTTACATTTTAAAAGCAGTCTTTCTGCTTCAAGCAGTTTGTTTGAATGCCAAGCTAGCACTTATTCAATGTTCATGGTGTAAGCATCTAAATAGAAAGTAAAAGATTACTTAACAGAACAGATTACTTAACAGAACTTGTGTGAGATTGACAGATATTGGAATTTGACTGCACTCTGTGTTACTTAAAATGATAACAAATGAAATGTGTGCATCCAGAAAAGCTGTTTTTGGATGGATGACCTTTAGCTGCTGATGAAAGTAAAATGAAATAAATTACATTTCAGCTGCTCTGAAACTGGCATATAATGCTGAACTGAACTGTAAGTATTTCACTAGAAGATTCTAATAGGTCCTCTAAGATTTTATTTTCTTTTTCCTAAGAAGAGAATAAAATACCAGGATAACCTCCCAGGAGACTTCTGGAAAGATACTTTGAATTGTCATTTTGTGCAAGGAAGCAAGACAGAGTTTTGCAGAGCTGATGTGTTGATAATATGAATACTCTAGCTAGATCTATTTTTCCATTGGGATTTTACATCACTGTTTTATTTAACTGCCACATACAAGGGAAATTACATAAAAGCAATAGTGTGTAGGCAAATGTGATACAGAATTAAGCTTTGGAATAACTTGATTTAAAAAATTTAAGAAAAATAAAAACCTTCCCACTGTTATAATTGTTTGAATGCAGACCAATTTTTTTATTTCTTTTACAAAATCCTGCAGTGTATAACCTGTTGTTGTCTGCTAGCGGAGAACAAACTCAGAACAAACTGGACAGTAGCTATAAACTATGGTGGAAATTACTCTCTCGTTTTCATTGAACAAGACAAATTAAGTGTCTTTCATTTCCTATTCTCTCTTCATAAATTCATAAATTGGTACTCAAATGATTTTGCATTCTGGTGGATTGTGCATAAAACTGTATTTTGATCTATGAAAGTTCAAAGACACTTGATCACAAAATGTTTAATTTTTCTTTTTTTTGTGTCCATTGTTCATTTGTCAAATAAATAAAAAATCTACCTTGAGATATTTGGGTTTGTGAACATTTTCTCAGGGATGTTTTTTTGTCAGATTTAAGCCAATTTTCAGGAACGCCCATAGCTGCTTTAATGTCAGTGGACCTCATAAGGGAGAGAACGGTTTGAAAGATTTCAATTTTGCCTTGAATAAAAAGGGAACATTTTCAGCTTCACAAAAATTTGCAGAGGACAAGAAATCATTCCAGCTATCAATTTATGGTTCTCTTAACAGCTGGAAGATTTCTTTTCAGCTGTCAGTCTTGGAGGAGAGGCATACATGTCACATGGTGTCAGGACAACAGCATCACAACTTTCTCATGAGCTATACATTTGAGTTACTTTCTAAAGAAAAGCAAGGGTAGAAGAAATGTATCTCAGTGTGACACAGACATAGCCTGAGTAAGTAATAGTTCTATCAGGAGACAATCCAGCAACTGTTGCTCTAGCAGCAAGCACCCAGAGGAGTACCATGCTTCCCAGGTGAGGGTACCTCAAAAAACCTTCCTTGAAGCTCTCGTGCCTATAACACACATATGTGCAATGCTCCAGAGTCTCCCCATGGTCACAACCTCATACATGATGGTTCTTACTAACAGCCTTGGCCCACTCTCTTAACTGCCTCTCACTTCTTTTTTCCCCTTCTACTGTTCCCTTTTCTTCATTCTTCTGACTCTGTTTCCTTTTTGGGGCAATGTCACACCTTTTCCATTTCTCAGAATTAGCATAATTGGTGAAATCTGTCAGCTCCAGCAACATCCCAAAAACTTACTGAACTATCCAAATAACACTACTTTTTCTAACCTTTGTTGTCATTTAGAGTTTGCTATTTTCTATGCATATGAACAGAACTTTGTGTATTCCTGATAGGGCCCAGAATGTTAATCCAACAGGAATTATTACATACATGGAAATTGATGGAATAAAGGTCTGTGAGAAGACTGGGAGAAAAGGACTTGGAAGCAGTGCATTTTTTTCCTCTGAGTACTGTTTCTCTGAGAGAGGGGAAAGATTATCAGCAATCAAAAAAGTAATACTAAAGTACTGGAAGCCTTAAGACTCAAAGAGTGTGCAGGAGAGACAGGATCTCCAGAATTGCCCAGAGTAAAGGTGGCAGAATAGAGGCAGTTTCTTAATAGTTATTTTTCTGCTAAAGACATATAATACACATCCTGCTGTGCTATTTATTCTGTATTATCAGATCAGAATTGAAGAAGTCATGGCTTTAGTATGTTATTTATTATGCAGAATTAATTTCCATGCCCACAAGGGTATACACTAAGGGTACAACAGGTATTTTCATGGAGACATGGTGCAGCATGTATTACATCTCTGCCAGACTCAGGCTGCTGGTGACAGCACAGCCACCAAAAGATGTTGCTCTGAACCACCAAGTTGCTGTTTTCCATGTTCCCCAGTATGCCTGATCCAGAGCTCTGCTCTGGCCCAACATCTAGCTGGCACAGGTCCTATTCTGATGTTTAGTGGGGCTCCATAATGGACTTCACTTCCAATATTAATGTATTTGTAAACTTTTAATATCTTTATGTAATTGAGAATCACCATTCTCAAACTTTCCCTAATGGTTTACCATAGTATAAATATGATCACTAGGCCATCAAGATATCTATACTCCAAACTGGTCAAGCTATGATGCCATAAAAAGCAGCATAATAAACAAAGCCACAGAATGATATAGAGAATAACTATTATCAAACTGACACGCAAAAGTATTTTCTTCTGTCGCTGCCATGGAGAAAAATCACATAGATAAAGCAAAACAAGGGAAGCTTAATAAATAAATGATATAGTGAAGGCAATTCATAGCCCTCTCCCTTTTGACTTTGATGGAAAAGTCTCCTAAGCAGAATAATTCCAAACAGAGGCTTGAGAGAGGGTAACTGAAGGACATTTTTTTCTGAGGGCAAAAAGATATGGGCAGATGTCCCACAAATGTGGGTT
This sequence comes from Sclerurus mexicanus, assembly GCA_013396755.1. NCBI lineage: Eukaryota > Metazoa > Chordata > Aves > Passeriformes > Furnariidae > Sclerurus > Sclerurus mexicanus. The sequence goes on from VWZF01000730.1 coordinate 98,163, forward strand.
TTCCTGGTCCCCAGTCATCAGAACTTTGCCTTTTGCTTGGCAGCTTTGAAAGCTGTGGTTACTCCCTGAATAATAAACCCTGCTTTCTCATTAACAACACTGGCAGATGTTTGCTATTGCACATTATAAGTCTGAAGGTGTATTTCCATTGTAAATACAGAGTATGACACCCAGTATTTGAATGTCATTCCCACAGCTCAACTAACACTCTGTCACTGTCATTTTAGCATCCTAATTACACCAACATTGTCCTTTGTGACTCTCACTGCACATTTACAATCAAAACTCTCTGATGAGAGAAGTAGCATTATTGCAATCAAGCAGGAGAACAGCATCTCTAAATAATCCTAGCTTGTTCAACTTCCCAACCACACTGTAGAACATAATTCTGAACAACTAAATGGAAAGTACACATATGCTGTGAACTGATCTGGCTTAGATAGCTATTGAGGAGCAGTTAAATATGGATGAGAATTGCCAGATTTCAGTGCACCTCATCGCCAAAGCCCCATAACATTGAAGGATGGTAAAAAAACAGCAAAACAATACAATTTATGTCTGTTAGTATCTTCTGTGTATGCTTGAATACATGCATTTGAATTCAACACACAAAAAAAGAAAAAAAAAATCCCACACCATAAGCTTATTAGTAATGTTTTCACCATTGCTTTTTATTAATTTTCATGGTAAGCCTAGATCCAGAAAGCCTGAGGTTCCTGGGTTCTGCAGCATTGTGAATGCACAGATTTTCCATTTTCCCAAGGAAATATATTTCTAAGAATCAGAGCTGTAGTGCAAAGCTTGAAAAAGTAATGCATTGTACCCCAAAAACTAAGATGAAAAAAATAGAGATCACAAGAAATCCTATTATGAGACTGTGGAAAGCAGCTCCTGAGTTTCAATGTTTGGTGCTTGTTCTCTCAAGGCAGAGAACTTTTAATGTGGTTGGTCTGAAATAGACTCAAACAAATGGTCTTTTTTAACCTTTTTTTTTTTAAAACTTTTTTTTTCCTTTTGATGACACAGGGATCTGAACCATGACTGCAGACTGGAGTGTCTGGAGCAAAACTGTGCTGAATACACTTGGCTGCAATGCTTCATTAGGAACTGGTTTAGCAATTGAGTAGGCCCTGAGGAGAAAAATCTTTGGGTGATATTCTCTGTGTTATGGAGCTCATCAGAGATGTGGAATGGACATGGTCTGAACAGCTCTAGCTCTATTACTGTCACACCATAACTGCTACAATGTAGAGAAATTTGCCATTGATTAGATGCTCCTGTCCTGTTTTACTGTGTTAGAGCTATGTTAGTTTACATATGTGGTGAAGTATTTTCTGCTGTTTCTGGATTTGTTTGTTTTTCTCCTAAAATGATCCATGCACTTTGGTAGCAGAGAGTTCCATCCTCTGTACACTTCTGTAGCAGTGAGAACACTTGTAAAACAAAGACTGCTGCTCAGGCTAGTCTCTTCCCTGGAAATGGTATACACATTGCTGTCTACACATTTGATAAAAGCAATGACTGATGCTTGCTAGCAGCTCTAAACCCACTGTCCTCACTCCTGAAATGTAAGAAATACAAATAATGGGTTTATTTTGTGAAACTGCAAAAATACATGAAACTTTTATTCTGCTGAGAAAAGATACACTGAAATAATAATAATAATAATAATAATAATAATAATAATAATAATAATAATAATAATAATAGCTTCGGAGCTACTTATGCTATAAATATCTAAAAGTGTCTCTTATTCCAATAGAAAAAGAAATTCAGGATGATTACAGAGCTCAGATCTAGGATCTGGTTTTGGGCAAAACCCTCATCCTCAACCATCAGAACTGTCTGCTCTGAATAGGACACTGATCTGCAGCAAGTCTTCCCAAATGCACAGGTGCTTCACATTCATATCCTAGTCTCTTCCACAGATTTTGCCTCAGATTGTCAATCTTACTATTTAATCAAGGTATAAGTTTTTAACATTGCTCTGAAAGGACTGCTGACTGCACAGCATGGGTTCGGAAATGCTGCTATAGTTAGATTTAATTCCTGTAAACAAGCCTTTTTCTTCAGAAACTGTGGAACGCATAATGACTGGACTGGTATTAAACTTTATTATAAAGGAAAGATTTATCTTGCATAAATAAAATCTCCCTCTATACCAAAAGGGAGAGGTTTGTTTCAGGGTAAAATAATTTACACTTTTAAAATATAGTTTAATTTCGTCACATATGCAGGCATGCTTTAGACTACCATAAGAGAGAAGCTATGATGGCACTTTTGACAGAGATTAGAACAGAGCAATCTATTAGAAATTTGAATGTTGATGACATTGTACGTGGTTTGCTTGAATGGTGGGACAGGTGATGGGGACACTGGCAAGTCCGATCTTATCTGTGACTTATTTTCCTTAAACATAAAATGAAGTTAAAGAGATTCACCTTCTTTGTAAAGCATTCTGAAAGTATGTACAGAAATTATCATGTAACTGTTTCCCTTGTACTGACTGAATCCTCTCTTAAGTGACTAATTGGGATCTGTGACAGCTTTGGGCTTGCAAATCAGTGCAGATGAGATTCAGTGGACTAGAAAACCAAAAATCAAAAATCAATCTATCAAATTTCTTCCTAATCTCAATGTCATGTCAAGTGCACAAAGTAGGTTGTACTGATTGCAGCAGAAACTCTGGTAGGTCCATATCACTGGATTATAATCTCAACATGTTTGTCTTCCAAGTAAGACCAAAGTAAACCATTTTAGTTCAGATATCATGTAAGCACAAGCTCTTATCTACCTGAGCCAACGTACCGAACCTTTCAGCATGACTTTGGGAGTGCTGACTGCACTGATGCCCTTGAAAACAACCCAGAGCAGAGCTGTCTCACTTCTTGAGCAAGGCTTAGAGGTATTATACAGCATAGATCTTATACACCATAGGCATTGTGGCAGTCCTTATGAATCACACTTCATTAGCACTTCTACTAGTTTACGCAAAAGGGCAATGAGGTCAGAACTTGGCTCACAGAAGGCTTGTACAGGTAGTAATACACTGCACAGCACTTGTGTGTAAAGGCTTTTCTCACATTATTTTATGGACATCAAGTTTTTTAGGTTGGTAAAACACAATTTCTACTCTACTGTGACTTCAATGCCTGGAAAAAGCAGTTCTTAGTCTCAAGATGATATGGAGATGTAATAGATATGATAGATGGAACTGATGGGTACAGAGGAAAAGCAGACTAGGTAAATACACCCTGAGCTGATATGCAGTACAGATATTATTTTTACATTTTCTCTCCCTTTGTATACTGTATGTTTAGAGACTTGGTGAAAAGTCAATCAATATGGTATGAAATAGCAAATGTTAAGCAAAGATATATTCTTCAGAGGAAAATGGTTCAATCTTTCATTCTATTTTCTGAAATATAGGACTAGAAATTATTAGCAGTCTCTATTCACCTGTTCATTACTTTCAGAGATGTTTCAAATACTTTTTTAGTTGGCATGGATCTAAACCCAGGGAAACCAAGAAGAAGAAGTAGACTGCAGCAGCTACACATTAGAAAAAACGTATTTATGGAGATCTGTCCCATGTTTACTTTTTTCTGCATTTTATTGGCACATTGCTATTAAAATGAATCAACAAGGAAACATTTTGAGAAGGTTTATAAAGTTTTTGGTTGTGATGGACTCCACTCAGCTACTTCAGATTATTTCCCCAAAACACAATTTCCAATTCAGAGCTATCTTTTTAACGACATAGGAATTACAGCAATGATCACAGGTATTTCTTTTTTCTGTATCTTAACTTTGAAATGATCCATTGGAAATCTGTAAGAATATGGTCTTAGTAAACTCACAGTATTATTTTATAAACTTAGTTATAATAAGGATGAATGAAGACAGTTATTTCCACTTTCTTTTAGAATCCCTTCTCTGTGGGAACTAGAAAAAAAGAGCTAAGAAAAAAGATGTGCTAATGAGAAGATTAAATATTAAGGGTCAGCAAGGGCTTCCATTTCTCTCTGCAAAGACTTATACATAAAAGTAGCTTTTGAAAGTTTCTTACAAAGTATTTCATAACTGTTTGACATGAAGTATAAACAAATCACTTAATTTTAGACTAGAAATTAAATAAATATAGTGACTCAATGAAAATCCTTTACACAGTCTTGTAATGATGGCCACATTAAAATTCCTCATTTAATATATTCTAATGGTTTTGAAAACAGGTATAATTTAAGCTATAGCTATATCTTGCAGAATTCTGCAGTAAGCCCAGTGAAATACATTAGTGTCCTATTTGCAGAAGGACTAAGGTCATATTTGTTAAAAGCACCTGCTATCCATATGCATTAGAAATCTATCACTATTTTAAAAACTAACCTCAGCTTTTTAATTGGGTTTTTCACCTTCTAAAAGTTAGGCTTCTTTTCTAAGAAGGTTGTATAATCTACTTTCACATTAAAGGATTGAGATCTTTGAGTAATAACTCATAAAATAACTCTCTGGGAAGAAGAGTAGATTGTTATTTCTTATTTCTGGGAGGATGTAGAGTTATTAGTTCTCTTTTGCAGTCAAGTGGATGAAGCAAGGTCAGTTCTTTATGGTTTGGCAGGAATGTAAGGAGCAGTTGTCTATAATGCTGTTCTGGAAAGCAGGATAATCAAATCCAAATAACTTATGTTTTGGATTTGTTTTCCTATCTTCTAGGAAAGAAGCCTAACAACTAAGCTGTAAGGAGGAATGCAGAAATTAAGGTCTTTGTGCATCACAGATGAGACTTAAAATACTTGACTACTGTGGCAGAATGTGAACCTCATCAGAACACTGTGGTTGTGGAGACAAAGTCTTCCATCTGTGATGCATCTTGGAGTACAGTAGCCTCATGTGACAGACTGCAGAAGGGTTAAATATGTTTTAAGACTTGGAACAAAACACATTTTAACCAGTTCTTGTAACATCATATGTTAGTGCTTTCAGCTACAAGCTACAAGTCAAACAGATATATTTCCTCTCTCTCCATGCTGACTTATGCTCATTCATGCTCCAGAAACTGAGGGGGTGCGAGGTAGTACAGGGAGAACACATTTTGATTTGAGAATCCTAGCAGGGTAATAGGATGTCCCTGGGCTTTTGATAGTTCAGTCACAATAGAAAGGCATGTGGTTTCCTCAGACCTCAGGGGCCAATATGTGGACTTTTATGCTGAAGACTTCACTGACAACTTGGATGCAGAGGTCTCTAGAGATGGGAATCTTACATAGCAGCTGAGAGGGTATAGTGTCCTACAGGTGCCTAAATGCTTGACCTTGAGGACATAAAGTAGTTGCCTAAGTCATTTTCCGTGAGACTTTAACTCTTTAGGCTCTATATTAAATATTTCCAGAAGTGCCCTAAGTCAAATGTTTTTGTTTTATGTCAGAATCTAGAATTTCAAATAATATGCTGGGGCAATTTTCTAAAGTTTCTGGGTATTACATTAAGTGATTACATTCCTGCCTTCAAATTCTGCCCTCTTCATGCCTTCTACTTGTTTTTGAAAATGAGATTTTAGAAATTATTGTATGTCATGCTCTTAACCCTCTCATTTCACTAGAAAAATGCAGAGGTTTTGTTGGTTCAAACAGTATCTTCATTTTCATGACAATGGGTTTGCTCAAAATGTCTTGGAAAAAAAATAAAGGAGGAGAATGTCTAAAGGCTAGTCTTTTACGGCTTTGATATTATTGAAAATGGAATTCAGTTTAGCCCCTGTATTGCTAATCCTTTTCTTAATATGGTTGCTGTGGGTTTTATTGGCTGTTTATAGCATGAAAACATGGAGAAGCAGCATGATTATTTTCAGATTTCTGTTTATAATTTTTGCCATCATAATTGCATGAGAGAGCTGCTTGAATCTATTCAATATAAAATAGCAAATAGTTTTAAAAAGAAGGGAAGGTAATTACCTTCACTTCTTAATGATGCTCCTCATTTAGACTATGCAAGAGATGTATAATGAGCGAGAGAGGTGTTGCTGAAAAAAACTGTTCTTTGGCTAAAGAGCCAAACTGGGAATCGGCAGAGTTTGATTCTATTTGCACATCTTCAGCAGACTTACTCTGTGACGTTAACCAAAGTATTTAATTATCCTGCTCTGTGGTTTTTCTATAAAATGGAAATAACGGCAGTCATCTTGCTGAGCAGTTGTGGGGATTAATTGTTTAATATTTGTATCTTCTGAAAGAATACAGATAGAATTTCACAGTATCATGAAAGGTTAACATTCTTTTGCTATTACCAAACTCTGACACTTTACCCTGGCTATTTTATTATACAAAAATCTTTAATTTTTATAGTGCCACACCCAACAAATACCTTGACTGAAATGTACTGAGCAAAAAATGTAAAGTCCTTCCCTTGTCTCTTAAATCTAATTAATTTCTAAATTACTCTCAGAAGCAGTAGAGAACAATAATGTTGAAGTCTACTTTCATTGCTTGTACCTGCCAGTTCCACAGAAGGATGAGTAGAGTATCTTCCAGATAACAATCTGATGGTTTAAAAATGCCCCAAACCAGCACAGAGCACATTGCCTGAAGGCTTAGTATACAGATCCTGGAGATTGAAAATAACCCCAACTTTCTGCTTCTGGTTGAGCTTATGAATATGCTCATGGAAAACAGACTAGATTTTTTTTGAAGATGATGAGTTCCTGGAGCACAAGTCTGGCCCACAGAGCTGCTGAGTCTGGCTACCTCAGATAGTATATTAAGCAAACATCTCAAGCAGTAGTTAAAATAAAAAAGGCTACATATGTGCCCTGTAGGTGTGCCAAATGCATTCTAATTGACGCTGATGAAATTTCAGAGAAATTACAGAGTAATATTTCTGATGCACAAGTTTGAATCAACAAGTAATTACTAACAAATGTATTTAAAAATTTCCTACAGAGTTCAATATACAGAGGTGAATGGTCATTTTAATCCAAATATTTTCTTGCCAGTATTGACTGTACTTCATGAATTATTACTTTGGATCTAGGTGTGGTGACAAAGGTCTTCAACTTTTTAAATACCTGATGCAGCTGAGCAAGTGGAACTTCCCACCTGAGCTATTTGTCAACACAAACCAGAAGAAGATGCAGATATCCTTTCTGGTTATAAAAGGAATGAGGCATTAACTAGATTGCTATCCCTGTGACCATGTCCTGCAATGAGTCCTGTGGACCAATGTCCGCTCATGATCATGGGCAGAGCACACAGCAAAGCCTGGGTTAGCTCACAGCTCAGCTGTGGTCTCTCCCTATATATGTGTGAGGAAAAGTGATTTTAGCTGTAACAGACAGGAAATGGACTATGATCTTGCAATGACACTACAAACAGAGATTACACTATGTGCAAGAATTTGTCTGTAAGGGCTCTTGAAGCTTGAATAAACTTGAATAAACTAAATGACTTTTCTTACTCCCTCAGTTTCTGTGAAGTCTGAGTGTGGCAGTATAAACACAGATAGTTTTAAATACCCTAACCTATATAAATGCCATATAGGAAAGATCTACTGGTGGCTTGAATACCTCATTGTATTTATATCACCTTTGGAGTTGGAAACTTTGTTTCTGAGTAACCCTAGATCCTGCCCTGTAGTAAGCAAACATCATCACACCCAGCTGCCTGGGGAAACTTGTACTTACTTGTTTTGATGAGCAAATCAAAGGCCTGCAAACCTATAACATGAAAAAGAGTCAAACTAGTAATAGTTCTGAAGCCACTCTATTCTTGTATGATGTCTTTCATGTGCCCTTGCTGCCCAGAAAGCCAACTGCATCCTGACAGATCAAAAGAAGCCTGGCCAGCAGTTTGAAGGAGGTGGTTCTGCCCTTCTAGTCTGCTCTTGTGAGACCCCATCTGGAGTAGAGTGTCCAGGTCTGGGATCCTCAGAACAGGAAGGACATAGTTGCTGTGTCCAGAGCAGGGCTACAAAGATCATTAGAAGGATGGAGTCCTGCTCCTGCAAGGGCTGAGAGAATTTGGATTATTCAGTCTGGAGAAGAGCAGACTAGTACCTAGGGGTTAGGGGGCCTACGAGAAAGTTGGAGAGGGACATTTTAGAAGCACATGTAGTGGTAGGACAAAGAATAATGGCTTTATACTGAGAGAGAGTAGGTTGGATTGGATATGAGGAAGATATTCTTCATTACCAGTGGTGAGACTCTGTAACAGGTTACCCAGAGAAGCTGTGGATGTCCCATCCCTGCAAGCGTTCAAGGCCAGATTGGTTGGGGCTTTGAGAAAACTGGTCTTGTGGAAGGTGTCCTTGCCTATGGCAGACAATTTGGAACCAGATAATCTTTAAGCTCCTGTCCAACCCAAACCACTCCATAAAATCTGAGAATGAAAAAGTCTTAAATTAATAATGCAGGCTCTTTATTTCTTGAGAACAAGATCCCAGATGTGGTGATCACTGAAGTGGAAAAGTCACCCTAGGGCTAAGGTATTTTGTCCAGTAAAGACAAAAATGGAATCCACAAGTTCATGAAGAAAAATGTAGTATCATTATAAAAAGCATTTTTTTAGCATGGAGAAAATTCTAATGCTTTCACATGAAATATGCAAAAACAAACTTCCACCCCCACCAAAAAAAAAAAAAGAAAAAAAAAGGGATTAGGACACTTTCCCATCTACAGTTAATCCTGCTCTATGGAATTTGCATAGATGTATCTTCATGAGCAGTAGTATAAAATGCAATGACATCAGGAACATTCCATATCTTGTCTACAGACTAAGTTGAACTACATAACCTGAAGTGTTATAAACAGGGTGCAGGGCAGTGTATGTACAACTCTTGCCTGTACATGTCCTCTTTACCTTCTTTCAAAATAAAGATCTAGAGGACAGTGTCACTACCTAGGATGTTGGAGACTGTGAAGAGCTCTTTATTTGACAACTGCCAGCACCAGTCCAGGATATAAATTCCATCATGCAAAACAAGATTTTACAAATATGAAATGAAAAAAGCACCAAATAAACAAAAAATAAAATCTGTCTGCAATAAATATAGATCCAAATATGGTTTATGAAAGTGTTGTGGTAAAGAAAATAATACAATAATATAATTAGAAAGTACAGAAAAAAGATTAATGTTTACTTATTGGTTAAAATGATAATTTAATATTTGTCATTTAAAATGATGTTAGTAACATGCAAAACTATATATAGTTTCACTGTGATGATGTCTTTTCAGGACAGAATCATAATCCATCAGTCTTAAATTCACAGAAAATAATACAGGGAGGAAAAAAGTACAGTTTCCTATTATTGAATGACAGCTATGGACATCACAGCCACTGGCCATGACAAGTGAAAATGACAGATCTGAATCACTTAATATGTTGAGTAAATAATGTATTGAACAAAGTAAGAGTGCAAAGTAAAAAAAAATAGAACACCCTATTTATTACTTACAGGTAAAAAACAGTTGTAACCCCCTTAGAAGGGCAAGATGCAGATATTCCAGACCACTATGATTATATTTTTAACACATCAATTACATTTACAGCCCTGGATACACATTTGCAATCTATCAGATTAATCTAACTAAATAAGTGTCAGATGTGATTCGAAGCAACAGAAGGAAGAAACGCAATTAGAATACCAAAAAGGCACAACATGTTTAGCTTTTTTTTTTGCATTCTTTTCTGTCCAACTTTCCCGTATTTGTCACACCTCTCCAGCCTGACCTTCAGGATAAATGACCAAACAAGCAAAACATGAAGCCTCTTATTTTGTAGACTCATAGCCTTTTTGCTCTTTCCTAGCCATTTTGAAACCATTAAATATTTCAGTTGTAGTTTAGGTATTTTCAGACTTGAATGGAAGAGTTTCTTGTATTTTAAAGGAAAAAAGTGTGAAAAAAATATTATTTTTCATGCGCACTAAAAGGTTTTCTCTTAGTTCACTGTCATTGACTACCTCAGTAAAATGCCTCTTGATTAGCCTCTGATTTTCTCTGTAGTATGTTAGTATCCTTCAAAACTGAGGTCAAAGCCTTTTGAATATTCCCAGCTTGCTGGTGTGTAGGGCAAGGACTACAACTGAGTGTTGTAGCTTGCATGGAAACTCTCTGGTCTGCTCAGGATACACGTAGGCCTGTGCCAAATACACAGCACACTTTGGAGTGCAGCTCCAGGAGATAATGGCTGTGCTGCACACCCTTACCTGCAGCAGCTGAAGAACTCTTGGCTTAGAGCACCCATTAGATATGTGCTTATAAGGCCAAAATTGTATTGCTGGAATACATACTAAAAATGGAATTAACAGCTCCTTGCTACAGTGAGGGACTCTTCTGGATACTCTGAAGCAGTAATATTGAAAATGGAGTGCAGCACAAACCCTCTTAACTCTCTACACATACCAATGGCATTTTTTTTCCACTCCCTCTCTTTCAAGATTTTCTCTCAGTGCTTCTCTTTACCCCCTCAAGGAAATCAAAAGTGAGTGTGTGTCCTTGTTCTTTTTTTGCTCCATCTGATATCATATTAGCTCTGAGTCACCTGCATTCTCCTGAGCTCTCAGTCTGATCTTGTCTAGGAATTGTACACATTAACTCAGCTGAAACAACAGTTTACAAAGACATCACTAGCATAATGTACAGAGTACAGAGTCAAGGTCAGGTTGCTTAACATATACATTTGTTCAGGTGTTTCTGAATTTCCTACTACAAATGTGAGCTTGGGGACTGAGTTAGGAAGGCTTGATGCTCTTAGAGATCATAAATGGAATAATTAAAGGTAAGGTCCTTTGCATCTACAAAACTGGGTTTTCAGACTGGGCTCTTAAGATGCTTTTTTGCTGTTGTTTTAGAGACTTTTTTTTAAACATTAGTTAATATGTAGAGAAAAAACAATGTTAGAGTGCATTATGCAAGAAATAGTTACATACATGTAAATGGTGGCTGTACTATAAGACACATGGAAAATAGTAAGGTTAAGACTGCAAATGGAAGTCGTATTTTCCTGATGGCTGTAATCTAAACTATGTACCACCACAAAAATTGTCACTTTTGCTTGGATTGGAAATCTGAAATAATTTTTTTTATACAATGAATTTTATTATTATTTATATTTATTCATTCTTCACTTGCACTTTTGGCTTAGGAGAGATGCTTATGTAATAGATGATGGACAGAGCCTACCCCATAACTGAGTTGATTTGGGTCATTAGGTAGCTCAAACTTCTTTAATATTTTGCAAAACTGTATCTCCACAGAACCCACTCATTTACAAAGATACAGTTTAACTGATTAATGTACCATTTAGTTATAGTTTCTAAAATATTATAGTAATCACATATCTTTTCTCAAGTTCCTGGAGTACTCCATCAGAACAAAAATTTAATTGTATTTGCATTATGAATATTCCCTTGCAGGTGGAAAATTTGCCACACGAAATATTTTGCCTGAGCCAAAATACAAATAATTATGGCAACAAAAAAATTTGAACGGTAAGACAAAAATAGCAGAAGTAAGATCATGCATTTAAGTATGCATATCTCAATTGCTTTAGATAGTTTAAAATCGATCTATATCAACCATTTTATTTGCTGGTGAGTTAATACAAGGGTACTCTCTTTTGGTAACTTTTTCTTTTTTTTTGTCTTTTTTACTTTTCTTTCCTTGATTGTTAATGGAAAGATCAACTTGAGGAATCTATTGTAGCACAAATGGGCTACCCAGAGGGAACTTGAAAGGCATTTGCCACCCCAGCAGCCAAGTGAATAAAGATGGACATGTTCCAAGGTGAGTTCAATGGCAAAAATGTGAAGGCTGACTCTGATGTCCTAGGAAACAGGACAAGAAGATAGAGCCTAAGAGCAGAGGCAAGCCTGTCATAACAACTGACACGGCTATTGTGGCAGCTGTATTTTGTACGAGCAGAGGAGTGCAGTGAGGAGTCCGGTTAAAAACCCAAGAGAGCAGATGAGGGCTTTAGCAGCAATAGCAGGAAAACACAATTTAAACTCTTTCGGAGGAACAATATGGCCTTATCAAGGCAACAAAGGCAATGGAAAAGGAGGAACTGAAAATTTTCTCTTGAAAGCTAAGGGGTCACTGGTTTTTATACTGTTTGAATTGTCTGAACAATCTGCAAGTACTACCTCACAGCAATTCAGTCTAATGGTGACAAGGGATGGATCATCTGGGTACAAAAACCACAAAGCATTGCTGTGTCCACACAACAGGTCAGTGTTCTCATTGCTGCTCCTCAGTTTGCTCCCTTTCTTTTCAGTGTATTTTACAATTGTTGTATATCACAAATATTTCCCAGCATGGTCTTCAGTCTCTCTATGCTGATTTCTATTTGCTCAGTGCTTGATGAATATACTGAATGATCTGAAGTCTTTAAATCTGATTACACTATTTATCATCTTTTTTAGCAGACAACTAACTTTGCACATAGCCTCTGAGGTGTAAGAACTTGAGTGGATACTGTCTTGGCTGCCATGAAGATCAGCATTGTCTTCTCTTTTCCCTTTTGTAGAGTGGCCACCACAATGAAAATGCTGTCACCTTGACCCTTTTAATGAAGAGACTTTTTCTACAGGATATATCCTCTTAGAGCACAAGTGAGGACGGAGCTTTATAAAATGCATTTTTACTCTACAAGTAGAAGCCAACAGGCACATATAGCCAAGAACAGGGATGTTGCTTTTATGAATTACGTCTCAATAATTGCATTGCTCCTGAGTTAAACAATTTTCTTACCCATTTTTCCATAGTTTCTCTCCATCAAATCACAAATATATTTTCTAAATGCAAAATAGCCCTAATATATCCTAGCAAAATACCTTAGCAACACCTATACAACAATACCTATACAACAATTCTTACCCAAACTGAAAGTTTCTATCCCAGATTACATTTCACAAATCAGCTTTCCATCCTGCATGTACCCACTTCACATTTAACATTAATCTCTGAGGTGAAATCATCTTAAACACTTTTTGAAATAAATCCTGCACAGGAGTTAAGAGTAATTTCCTCTGTTCTGAAGTTATATACATCTTCTATGCATTTCTGCAGGCAGCAGAGTAGCTGCTTTTTTCTGGCTTTTCTCAGTAGCATTATGCTTTTACTTCCTGTAGTAGATCAATTATAATCCAACTCGTGGTAATTTTTGTCCTTAATTTTTTTTTCCTAGTGAAAGGAAACTGGAGAATGGGAGAATACAGTGCTCAGTGTCACTTGCCTTCTGAGAACTAGAAAAGGGTTCGGGCAACCACAGCTTAATGCTGTAATGCCTAAAACTCACACACTTGGAGCCAAGTGTAATGTTTGCACTGAGGATCACACTGAGAAGTGGGTTTGCAATATAGTTAGGTGTTCCTGTTCCCTTGAATGAATGGGACATCTAGATATGTACAAGGAGAATATGCACCTGTCAGCAGGTGAAACACTTTCATGCTTAAACCAGTTCAGATCAGAGTGAATCTACAACTCCATTTCACTTGTGAGTAGGCATCTTCAGGTAGTCATGTCTCTGAAAATCCCTGAAGCCCAGGTCCTGAACTTGGCTACCAAGTAAGGTGTTAACTGGCCTTTTCTTCCTATGATGCAAAGGATTCATGACTGTAGTGTACAGCACTCAGAATTGTTAAGGTCGGAAAAGACCTTTAAGATCATCGAGTTCAAGTAGGAGCAAGTAGTCTCAGAAGAGTGACCAAGACAACTGGCAGTAAATCATTGTGGAAAGCTGTTGGTGACATAACTTCTATTTTTTCCCTTATTGCAACTTGTCAGTCAAAAATATGAAAGACATGGAGGCACTTTGAAACCAAAGCCCAAAAGCCTCGTGTCTTACATACCTTGGGAGCAGAGAACTTTGTTTTTGCAACATTCACCTGAGAAAGACTGTGCTAGAGGTCTCCTGTCAATATGCTCAGTTGTAGGTACTCAGTAAATATATTGTTTGACATGGAGATAATTGAAAAGAAGCAAATTCTCCATGTGTTGAGAAGGTGGAAAGCCAGAATACTGCCTTCAAACACTTGTCTTCAAAACAGAAGCAGCCATCTGTGAAGCTTGGATGCTACCTTGGACTTGGAAATTATTATATATTCCATTTGAACCTTCTAAATGTTTGCACTTAAACTAAGCAGAACTACTCATGACCTTAACATTGAAAACAGACAAAGTACTTGGATGTCTGTGGACACAAAGCATTGCTCAGCAATGGAATTTTCAACAGCACCTATCTGGGTTACTACAGACTTGTCTTCCTTACCTGCTAACTCATGAAGCAATGTTATTTTGGCTCCAAATGACAAGGTCCCAGCTGTTCCTGATCTGCTGGGAAAGCCCTCTTCTCTTCAGGAAAGAACTTGGAAGTCTTGTAAGTCTTGTTTTAAACTTTCTCCAGCTTCATCCAAGAAAGTCATCTTATGATTGACCTTGATACTATGTAAATCCTGTTGATGGGAATCAGGCTGCATGATACTCTCTAGAATGGAACTGGTCTCTTGAGACCTGAAAGCCTTCCTACACTAAAGTGCTGGTTGTTAATAATTTCTTTCTTGGTTCATACATGCACAAGAATACCAATAAGCCCCCCTGTAAATTCCAGTAAGCATATAACTGAAAAACAGATTAAGATTTACTAGTGTTCTATTACAAAAAGATGCAACATACTGCATAATTGTCTTTATTAAGAACTAGAATGTTTCACAACTATATAATATTTTATCTCCTTTTGCTGACTATAATTGTAGTCCATATAAAAAATTAATTAAAAGAAATATTAACATGAATGTCCAGTCCTTTTCTAAAACAAATCCGCTGTTTCAGCCTCAGGTAGTTTCTCTTCCTTCATTGTTAAGCTGATTGACAGTCAATTCACTTTGTTCATTAAAAGACTTGCAAAAGCCATTTCCACCACATGTTCTTTGTTACTTTTAAATTTTCTTTATATTTTTAGATGAAATGGCTTTCATCATATCTAATTTTTGGTTTTCTGCATTTGTTATCCATGGGTAATCTTAACTTGACTTTTTATTTTTGTCAGTTTTCTGCCTCTTTTCCATTGTCCCAGTTTATTCTGATCCAAGTAGTGTAGGGGCTTTTTCCTAGAAATGGTATTTTTGCTATTTATTTTAGCTGATAATATAATTTTTCTTATGCTTTTTCATATGTTTTTATCTAAATAGTTATGATATAAATCTATTCAGCTCACAAAAACACTGTGTAACTATACTTTCTTAATTGACCTACTTCAAGATACAAAATAGATTTTAATATAATTTACAATATAAGCCATTTTGTATAATTTAATAACTAGAATCACTCTGTGTTTCTTCACAATTCAAAATATTGTAAAGATGTTAGTATTCCTTATTGTACTAATTTTCTAACGGAATTATAAAAATCATTTACAGGAATGCATGTTGGTAATTCTACGGACCTGTTACAAACATGTAAAGTGTCAAGCACATGCAAACACATTTCACAGGAATAACTTTAAGACAATAATCACCTTCATGTAGTTATTTAGAGAATACTGTTCTGAAACAATTTGGATTCAAGTGTCCCATTTTTGGTTTGCAAAAGGCAAAACTCAGACACATGCACATCCTTCTTCACACCTACATATAAGTACTAAAATTTTTGGCAGCTCAATCTGAAAAAAAGTGAACATTAGCTTAGATAACTGTAATGTGGGGCAATATCATAATAGCTTAGCTATATAATATATTAAAAAAAATGTGATTTTCTTTTGGAAGCTTTGATTGAAAAGACCAATTCCCAAAATCACAGTTTATAGGAATATTGTCCCCAGCGTATATGTCTGTATCCTGTGTTCTTTCAAATAAATAAATTTACATGCAGATAAATGTGATAGATAACAGAACAAGCTTAATAAAAATCAACAACAGATTTGTTTGAATATGGATTTCATGATGAGGTTATTTATTGCCAGGCTGGCAACTATCCAAGGCTACAGGACCTCAGAGGGAAAGAATATACAAACAGTGAAGACAGGCTGAGATTAACGGAAAATATTATTTTAGAATTTGAGAACTGTTGCCTTGGGAATATATAGCAACTTTATATTTCTGCTATATTTCTGCAATGCTATACAGTACAAGCCTGACCTGTGCTGGCCCTAGATTTTTCATCTCTGTGTTTTAGGGCAAACTATATACCTCACAACTATTCCCTGCTCACTCTTTCCAGTTATTATTCCTTAAAACTGACACATTGTGAGTTGGCAGCATTAGAACTAGCACAAGATAAGTGACTTTTTGCTGCATTTCCCTCTCATCCACCTAAGAAGATTAAGTGATGTAGTGTAGATTTTATATGCAGAAGACTTCTCTTCCAGAGAATTAGAAAATGCTTAAATCCACTTGTATGGAATTTTGCTCTAAAGTGAAATGCTCTTAATGTTGCATATGGGCAGTTCTAACTGGCTCATGTTTGTCCTTTTGTTAGTGTGTCCTTCATATAGGAGTGATATGAACAATATAGCTAGTGGGAACTTGAACATTTATCCAATCAAAATAGTTGCATTATAAAAATATTCTTTTCTGCATATATGAATGGGAATCAGAATGAAAACTGAAAAAGAACCTGTGCAACTGTCCTACATGACAGTTTCACACTACCAAAGAGGGCACTATTGCTTTATAGAGGAGTCCAAATTCAAATATAGAAATGGAATGGATAAAGATTATCTACCATTAAAAAACCCAAAACACCAAAGAGTTCCTTAATCATTTGGGGAAAGAACTACACTGGTATTTTATTATAATCTGGCAGCAAAAGATGACAAATGGAGTAGTGAGGAAAATCAAATCAAATAAATAAATTGAATAAGCTTCTTAACATTTAAGTTAAAATATTGTTTTTAAAATCATCAATTCACTTTTAAAATTGCAAAATGATGAAGGCATCATTTACAAGAACTAACAACAAAGATCTCTATGATTCAGTTTTGCAATTCCACCTACAAACAGCACTTGTCTCTCCATTCTTTCAGAGGTGGAATGCCTAGTTTTAAATAAAAGCATGAAATACATTTTAAAAAAATCTAGTTGGTTTGTAGATAGTATCTTCATAGATTTAAACTCACCAGTATTCATGATACACTGTTAAACTGCAAATTAATCATCTAAAGTGTTTGGCAGATGCATGAAATGCTGGTTGGGACCTCTCTGTAGTCACACCACTTGAGGCTCATTATCTTCATAAACCAAGATTATCTCTTTACACTTTGACCAGAAGCTGAGAGAAACTTAAAAATCAAAGAAAAAACCTAAAGTCTAATTTCACTAGCACCAATATGCATATTCCCACAGACCTGACTGAGAAAATCATTTGGCTTGTCTACTAAAGCCTTCCAATCTGCTACCTTTAAACTACTGAGAATTAATCAGATGGAAACAGACGACTACAGAGACTAAGCATGGTCAGAATCAACCACTGCCTTATCTTCACCAGAGTTCTTCACAATATAAAAGACTCCTTTTCTTGAAAGCAGAGCAGTTAATTTTTCCTCAGTGATCCAAAGCCTGCAGAAGTAAATGGTTTGCCTGACTTAAATTAGTTTTGCACAAATTTCTGTGAAATGACAGTGGTTCAAAAACATCAAAAACCATGTAGTAGTGAGCAATTCTTGTCTGGAAGCACTTCATGAAGGGTAATTGTCTCTTAAATACCATATTCCATTTTTTCCTTCAAACTTGGCCTTTTTTAAACTTTAGCAAATAAAATGAGTTCAGAAAAGCATGGATTTTGGTTTAATGTAATTTCCATTGCTTTCTCTAAAATCTGTTATACAGTAGGACTGTGGGCTTTCACATGAACTTTTGATTATAGGCACATTTAGGCTATAGTACTAGAAAGATGTGTGCACCTGCTTGCTCTTTTGCATTGCAAAGAGCCCCACTGATTTTAGTGAGTTAAGCCAAGCCTCTGAGCATACCTTTGCAGGATCAAAGCTCAGCTGCTTCAAACTTGTAACAACATCATGCGCCTAGATCAAGCTTCTTTTCTGTTTCAACAAGCTGTTTCTGTTTCGTTAAGTACTCTGTTCTTGGTCCTACCTTGCATAATTAATGTTGTAGTTCAAACCTACACTTATTTAGCAATTTATCAAAATTGAAGCCAGCTGTGCTGCTTCTGACACAAAACCACAGAATAAGTAAAGCATGTTTACATTTTTAAAGGCAAAATAAAGCCAAACCAATAGGTCAGGTAGCAATACATAAAACTTGGAACTTATTTACGGACACACACATAAGAAATATTAGAATGAGACTGTAAAGACAGAAATAAAACTGTTTTCTTGCAGATTAAGTGCCTATGAATTGCACAAAGCAAAGACTGCCTAGCTATTTAAACTTAGAACATAACATAGTTATTTCTCAAAGCCAGAAATAGCTCCATCAGTGGGCATAAAACAAGTAATGGAGTAACACACAGTGAAAAAGTTTCCATGTTTTCCTTTGACAGTCTGAAAGTGCAGGCAAACCAATGAGACTTACATGGTTTATATTTTAAATTACTTGCATGAATCTTAGCACGTGACTGTCTCACCTCTGAAGATTTTTTTCTTTCTTTCATTTGAATCTACTCTGCAGATTCATATCATACTGGTTTTCTAGGTAGAAAAGTCCATGTCTTTAAAATTGACTTTCTGATTGGGAGCTTTGCTTTGTAGACAGCAGGCAGAGTAGTCAGGCTTTAGGTCAGGCACTCATGAATTAATTTGACCAGACCTGTCTACGGTGGAGGTTAAAAACAGATTGAAGTGAGCTTTATTGGACAACATAGCATCTAATAGCTTAGAAATGGCCAAGAAATTTCCAGTTTATGGAATGACTATAATAATAATGACTATAGTAAGACAGATTAATTCTGTTTTTTTTTTTTTTTTATTCTGATCAGCCTTCTACTTGATTATTTGCCTGGAGAACATTATGCACAAATAAGACAGTCTTTGTGCTCTTTGTCCCCAGTGTCAGAATGACCTATAGAATCTGGGGAAAAAAACCTTTAGGGTAAGTCCTTTTCAGCCTGCACAGGTCTGTCATGCCATATTGACAGTTTAGCTCAACTTTTTTTTCACAGAAAAATTAGTAGCTATGCTATTGAGCATTTATGAACTGCAACATCTGACACAAAAAAATCCAGTTCAAAATGATAAAAATTGGCAAGGAACTGAAAAAAAAACCCACAAACCCCTTCTGGCTGAATATAGCAAGTATTAGCTCTGGCTATCATAAATGACATGGCCTTGAGAGTTTGGAAGATGACTTCTAGGCCACTGCTTCTCTTCCTTTTTTGCCTTCAGAACACTGTCAAAAATTCTGGGTGACGGTAGTGATTTCTTTTGATTTATCTAACATTTTTTTCTGGAGTAAGTGAGCAAAGTACTTGAAATTCTTCCTCAGGTCTTGCCTCCTGTCTCCTGGTTTTGGTCCTCTATACATTCTTCCAAATGGTGAATAATCTTCATAAGGAAAGACAATAAATCATAATCAGTGTGGTCTCCTGTCCCTAATAAACTTCCAGCTATGCCCCACACACTTAAACTACCTAACTATGCACAATATCCTCATCCTACTGTTCCAATTTAGTTGTGCAACTCCTATTAACATTATAGAAGTCAAACAGCTTGGTCCTTTTAAATTTTGTAGGAATTTAAGTACTTAAATATTCTCAAAATTGTTCAAGTAAACAGAATACCTCCAATCAACTTCTAAGTATTTACCAGTATTGAGACACTTAATATCACTCCTACATATTCATGCACTTCATCTCTATAAAGGGAAAATAATTTCCTTTTGTATCAGTTTTGTACTATTGGTCAAAAAGTCTTCAACTTTCTTTTAATAGAACAGTGTCTTTGAATAGCTGATCCTTTATTTTTGCCAGGCACTGAGAACTTTCAAACTTTTGTGATGAGTGAGTCAGAGGTCCTTTGGGAAAAAACAGTATGTGATCATGTAATTAAAGATCTAATATGCACATTCACATAAGGCTAGACTGAAACTGACAAACAGCCTTGATTCTGACACTTCCAGCTCTCAGTGTTTTGGCTTTGCAATCCAAGTAACATTCTTCAACCCATTTTGTGTGTGTGAAGAATTGGTTTATGTGAGTTAACGTTTGTAGGAAGTGTTATTCAAATAAGGAAAGGAATAGTGTGAACTAAATTAAAGTGTTGCACAACTTTCCAAGGAATGTGATTTCACTGTGCATCAACTAGACTAAGCAACTTCTCCTACTTTGCTCTCAAAATGCATTGACTTGACATCATCCTGTTACTTTCTGTTTTTTGTGCTTCTGAGGCACTGTGCTTCTGCTCTTCACCACAGCATGTAATCATTTTTCTTCCTCCCAGGTATGTTTATCTACAGCTATCTATATATTCAGTATGCAGGTTAAAGAAGTGAATTCATTGAATTTCCAAGTTAGTCTACTGTAGATCAGTATTTGAACCCAGTAGTTTAAAGACAGAGCAATAGTAACTCTGAAGGGATTCTTATATGCTGTTACTCAGCTATGCTAGTTTTTGGTAGAAGAGGGACTGTTTGGTGTAATTGTCTGCATTCTGAAGTAAAAAAATATACTCCTAAAAACATCTATGGAAGCTAGATCCTAGGAATCATATAATCTTCCATTTATTTTTCCGTTCCGCCACTGGGTTTATCCTGCCTTGAGGAAACTAAGACCTTTTCTGATAAGGAACTCTCGCTCAGTTTTCATCACTTACTCCAGTAGCTTGATTTAGTTATTAACTAAATATGAGTTCATCAGTTGTGAAAAGAATGAATAAGATGGGATTTTTTGACTGCTACTATTCTGAGATTTTGTTTGAACCTGCAGTTATCTTATTAAAATGAAGTAGGAAAATAAAGGCACACAGGCAATTGCATATATAAACCCAAGTTATAAAAAGATGACATATTTACCATAATTTTAACGGTGTGAAACAAGCAGCAGATTTTGGTCTTATCCTTTTCTTAGCATCTGGACCTGTAGATTTCTAAAGCAACAATGCCATAATGAAGACAAAGGTACCTGCCATCTGTTCTGTTTTATGAAGATTATTTGATGCCCTTGTGATTTTGGAAAGTTTCCAGCAAATGTTTCAACAAATTTGAGCATAGAAATAATCAGGTATGAGGCATATGACCATTATTGCATCTGATGTGCTATAAAATATAGAGCAGGGAGGAAAGACAAAGGAGAGGATAAAAACAGAGCACTAAACATAAAGGGAAAAATATAAAGGGTATTTGTGGGTTGTAGGAGTAGAAAATTATGCTAAATGGGTTTTTTCTTTTTTTTTAAACTGAAAATTAATAATTCTATGCACAGAAAAAGGCAATATTAAGTCTGTGAATTCAAACACTTAAAATCTAGCAAATACACTGTTGATGAACTCCTCACCAAATGCACAGAGTCCCTGATGGCTTTATGAGAAACTCTTGCCTGAGAGGAGCTCAGGTGACCGACTGGGTTGTGGAGCTTGTGATAGAGCTGAAAAGATACTGATACATATGTAAAATGGATGGCAGAAAACAGCTCTAAAAGAGGAATATAAGGATGACACTTTAAACTAGAAAGAAATTATTGTAAAATCATTGTTTGAAAGAAGAATTGACAACAGGTTAACACATAACATTTCTATATCATTTTGTTAGTCACTGTATAAAATTTAGTTTTACTTATTCACTTGAGTGCCTGAGTTTGTCCAGTCCTCAGTATGAACTAATGAAGTACACTTACTGTCATCTGTTCAAAGATGCAGCAGGAACAATTTCAGCCTTTCCAATACAATATCTTCTGGAAATAAAAAAAAAACAAAATTAAAAAAAAAATCAGGTCCAAGCAGAATTTTTCACTTGGGCTTTTTTTTCTAGTTTGATTTCATAAAAAAAAAAAAAAATTGGAAGTCTCTGAAATGAGAATAAAAAAATATGCAAAATTCCAGCCGATCCTCAAAACATGAATGGAAAAAGTGTCAGGTTTCTCTTTCAGTTTGTTTGAGTGTTGTGAGTTGGCACTAGATGCTTGGCTAGGGCCTCCAGTATCTGATATGGAACTATTACAAGGTCCAGGTTAGATTGTTCATGCAAAATCAATGCTGCTACCTCAGTTCTCAATCAGAATAACTTTGCTTACTATTGCAATGTTCTCCTCAATTGCTATTAAAATATTTGACCAGACAAAAAACAAATAAAGTGTTTATTTTGAAAAGAAAAGAACAAGGCTGTGGTCCATGGTGAAGACCATACAAGCTGCCAGAATTTTCAGGGCTACCAGAGATCTAAAGAAATATGCTCCAGTTCAGGACTGTGTCTTTGTTTGTTTTTGTTGCTGTTGTTGTTGTTAAAGCCTCTTTTCATACTAAGATATTCATAAATAAACTAAAATAAAATAATAGGGGCTGTTTTTGTGGATTCATCATCAGAAAAAAGAAAAAAGAGACAATGCCTCTCTGTAACACTGAGGGAAGGATGGGAAGGCTTCAGAGGACATTGATGAAAAGAGACCAAAACCATGAAATGGAAGCAAAGTGATAAGGAGTTCTGGAGGAACTGATTTATGAGAAAGATCAAAAAGGTAAAACAAATCTACAGCTAATCAGTGACTGAGGAGGAAACACAGCAATGCTTGGCATGTTGGCATGCTTTATAGTCATGCAGGTAAATGTTATTGGAATAATATGGGGGGTTTGGGGATTGGTAGCCCTGTGAACTCATTCAAGATGACCTGGTAGAAGAGCTCAGAAGCCTTACTAACATAGAAAACATGGGAGAAAAAGGTAGCGATTGGATACAGATGACAGAGACAACACAACTAGATTTTTAACTTCAAATTCAGTAGCATATTAATTTTAAACTGGAGGTGGGAGAAAGAATTGGTGGTAATGACTGCTATAGTGGCTATCCTCATCCTACATCCCTTATCTCTTTTTCCATGATCATGTGTATCATGCTGGGCAAGGAAAATGTAAGGATCATGTATACCTAAGGTGCTAAGTAGTTTATGCGGCAGGAAACACATAAAAGCTTCATTCAGCCTAAATTCTGTGCATAGAAAGAATTGAACTTTGCTGACTGTTAGTACTGTCTGACTCATCTGCCATTCTATGAGGACAAATGAATGACCTGTCCTTCTAGTGACCACACACACACTACCATCCACTTGGAAAAAAAAACCCTTTGCTGACCTAAAATGAAATACTGAAGAACTTTTTTGGTGTGTGAATTGATGGAAAGGTCTTAATACTAGTCTCTTATGAATGACAGAACTTGACAGATACATCTGGAGGGCAAGAAAGCCAGGAGGGAGGTGTTTACTTTTTTTTCTTTTTGATGAGAGGAAAATCCCTATATAATCTAGTGAGGAAAAGAAGCACAGAATGTATATGAATGGATCTGTCTGCTAAAGATAATCCTGGCTCCAGGATTTTTGGCACTGAAAAAACAATGAGTAGGATTTAGCATATCAGGAAAGAAAGAAAAAAGTATTATCTGAAGACTGAAACAAACTTGACACTGCTTTCAACAAAGGCAGTTGAGATCATGTGTTTTTCTGAAGCCATCCTATTCAGAAGCAAAACAAATCCCAAAGTCGTACTGAATCAGCAGTGAAGGTCACGTGAGGGCACAAAAAATTGTCATTTCAATAAAAATTGATGTTAGTATGGACTAAGAATGGCTTTGTCTTCATGAGCTCTCAGGTTCTCACTGTTAGATTGACTTGCAAATGGCCATCTTTCATAGACTTCTGTCCTTAGATGACAATGATGTTTCTTGGTGATGGGTATTTTTGGTAAGAATTATTTTTTGCTTTGGGGACCAAGTAAGTAAGTAAGGGCTAATGGCCAGGACTATGGTTCAGAGGCACTGAAAGAGGCTGGAGAAATGGGTTAGCACGAAGGTTTCAAAACTCAACAACAAATGTCAAGTCCTGCATGTGGGAAGAAGACCCCTTGTAATGATATAGACTGGGAACTGTCTGCTTGGTGAACAGGTCTGCTGAAAAGGAACCAAAGATCTTGGCAGACAGCAAGCTGAACATGAGCCATCAGTGTGCCCAAGCAGGAAAATCTAGCAGGATCAGGGCTGCATGGGAGAATGGCCAGTAGATTAAGGGAAATGATTATCCTCCACTATTCAGCATTCAGATGACACATAAATCCTGTGGCTAGGTTTTGGGTGCCCCAGTACAAGATTGAAAAACTGGAGTCAATTCGGTGCAGTACCACCGAGATGCTCTGGGGGCTAGAGAACTTGGCCTGTGAGGAGAAGCTGAGGGACTGATGCTTTTGAGCCTGAAGAGATGGCTTTGGGGGCACTTACCAGCTCCTCAGACCTACAAGGTCGTCACTGAGAAATCTAAGCCACAATCCTGTCTAGTGGCATGTGGGGAAAGAGCAAGACATGATGGGCATAAACCTGAAAAAAGAGAAAATTTTTCATCCTGAAGAGAGCCAAGCAATGGCTGAGCCAAGCTCAGAGATGTTGTGCAGTCTCTGTCCTTGGAGGTTTTCCAGACTCAGCAAGACACAATGCCTAGCACCTGGCCCGACCTCATATTTGACACTGCTTTCAGCAGGACATTGGACTAGAAATTTTGTCATTCCCACCTGAATTGCTATGGGAGTCCTACTTAATTACATTGCCAGTTCAGTTGGGTCATCTTGCAAGGTCTAGGTAAAGCGAATCGACTGAAGGGTTCAAATGACAGTACTACACTGAACTGAAATCAGAGAGGACTATAGCTAACCATTTTATTAGAGCACTAGGTTTAATATTCAAATCAGTTGAAATGTATCACAGACTTCTCAAATAACTTCCACTGGATTTCAGTACCAACTTATTAAAAAAACCCAAACCACCTTCTACTCAGTCACAGTGGTGACTCAAGTGACTTAAAAGTGACTTAAGTACTTGCTTCTCCACACTTTCTCATATGCAAAGAGGAATAGATTCACTGATAACCCATAACAGTAACAAATAAAATACAGTGATTCAATGTGCAACCAGGGAAAATTAGAATTGATATTGTTGTCTTCTGGTTTACCTGCATAATTTATAAAATCTCTAAAAACAAACAAACAAAAAGTCTTAGCTGAAAGAAAAAAAGCAAGAAAACAATTGACGAAAAACCCCTCACAAAAACCTTTTAATGGATTTTACCCCAGAACAAGATTCATCCCATTAATTCAACTTATTATTTAACTAAGGAATACAGAACACTTCATATGCTACCAAAGTATTTAAAAAAGCAAGTTAATAATGCTCAAGTGACTGATAATGTGGCAGCACTTTCCTCAGGCTTCAATTTGAATCCAATTTATTTAATCCAAAAAGCTTAGCAATGCAGCGAGCAAGGTATTCTTTTCTAGTTTAAGTAAAGATGTGAAGGGAAAGAAACTACATACTACAGAAACCATAAAAGTTAAGGGGTATTTTGCTTGATTTGCCATTCAAAAATTATTTAAAATAGGAAGACAGCAATTTTTCCCTGGTTACCAACATTATACCTAGCCAATGAAATGCTGCTGATTTTTTTTTTCCTGGTTATCTCCTCTGCTGCCAAAGGCATTATAATTGAATGGAAAAAAAATTATGGTACACCTGGAAAACCTGCTTTTGAAATCTGTACACACTACCTATATTAACACACATTGTAACAAAGGTTATGTAATTTTTATGAACTGCATTAACTTAGAGTGGACACATATTTTCATTTATTTTTGTTGCACTGGGTAAAGAGTCTCCATACCAATAATAAACATGGTTTTAAATTGCCCTTTCCTTTTACCTTCTGAACGCTTTCTTTATTATGTTTGTTGTTTCTTTTCTTCCTTCTGTGTTCTGAGAGTTCTCCTTCTGCAAGTTATCTCTCTACTTGAACTACACATTCCTTCTCTACTTATTCCCTACCTCTCTGCTTCCTTCCCCTTCCCTATTACAGATTCATCTCCCTTTTATTGCAATCCATGACTCAACATTTATTACTCTTAGAAGTGAATGTCATGGAATCTCTAATATCTCAAGAGAGAGAGCAGCATGGAGCAGAAGAAACATGCAACCTATTGAAGAGAGAAATGGAAAAAAATCCATATGCAGTGTTGAAGTCCTCACAGTCTCTTAGATATCAGGAGTCTAAGAATGATAGATGGAAGAGCTGTGTGATGAAACATGAGCAAATAGTAGCTGTTGTGATGGCCTTGTTCAAAACAAATAGTAGGAAGGCAATGTCATATCATAACCAAAAAGATACATATATATATACATATTATATTCACTATCATGTCTGTTACGTTTAATTTCTTTGTCTTTTTGATATCAGAGCTAGAAAATATCTATTGTTTCTTTCTGTGTATTATGATATGAGAATTGATCTCTTTTTAAACACACTGTCTCAGTTATCAACTGCATGGTTTCACACCAGGCTGCATAATTAAGGAACTATCCTAAAATAATGAATAACGGGCAAATTAAATTGGCTGCAGAGGATGTTAAAAATTTCTAATTATGGAATGCATCCCCTTGGAATACGAAAACATAAAAGTAAACAAGTCAGAGCACTGCTTAACTTTCATTCTAAGAACAAGGCTGTAATTATTTACAAGTTACACACACAAAAAAGACACCAAATTGTTATAGCCATGTTCAGAAGTCATACTAGAACCATGCGTATGGATTATATTCAAATACAAGCGTATATACCTTTTATCAGAAGAGTTTTATATATATATATATATATATAAATGATACTATTACAGCAGGAGTAGTCTCATGCACTGTAAAATGATGAAAGGTATCAGTTTTCTGAAATTGAAATGAATTTTGTATGCCTATTCTTACATTAAAGATGGCAACAAGTTGGGTAGTTTCCAAACTATATACCTTGAGATCTTTTTTTTTTTTTTTTCCAAAAATCCACCAAGCAATTAAGGATAATGTGAATAAATGACACAAATAATGAGGATATTTTGACTGCAAAATACAAAGATTCACTAAGATTTATTTAGGATAGGAAAATAACTTTTTTTTCTGGGGAGTGAAAACAAAGAGATACTTTGTATGAGGAGACACATTAAGTATTGCAGAAATACTGTATGCTTTCTGAGGAAAATATAGAAATAAACCAAATTAGAGGAACACAGGTTGTATTAGTCTGCATAAGTCACCATGTGTGATTTCAATGTTAAATTGGTGGGGTTTAAAATAGTGACCTGCTGTGATTTTAAAACAGGAAATGTCTTCTTCCAGGTTTGATATTAAGGTAAAAAGATATGAATACTTGGTTCTGCTAGTTTAACAGAATAGGTGGTCATACCCTAATGCCATGAGTATAACATAAAGGCCATATGGTACTGAAATTTCACAACAGGAACGTAATTTCGTTTTAAAAAAGAACTATATGAGTGGGTGTGAGATCATACACCATGAACAGAAATGTTTTTAAACATAAAATGCTAAGAATGAGAAAGTTATTGTTCAGAAGTGAGAAACACAACATAACTCCACAGAGACAGTTGTTTGCAAACAACTCTACTGCACAGGAGGCCTTAATCATGTATGCTGTTCAACTCTTGTTTTTAAGATCTCTAACAGCCACCTTTTTCTTTTTTTCGTTCATTAATATTCTATGAACATCTTTCTAGAAGAGGAAGATGAAACATCAATGTGCACTGTCATACACAAATCATCCCAGGACGTCAAAGACTTCTTTACTTTCAGTTGCTTGTGCATAGGGTTTTGATATTCTGAAAAGTGCCACTGCCTGTGTGATGGTCCAAAATACCTCAGTTTTCCTTTGTTTCCATATATCCATATTCCATCTTCCCTCATAGTCACTAGGCATAACACAGAGTTTTGAGAATGCAGGGGAGTAAGGGGCAGGTCCTGATGGTCTGAATAAAAGATTCTGGTAGAGTCATCCCAGTGATGGTCCATGCTAACAAAGAGCAGGCAAAGAGTAAGAAAAGATGTGTCTGTTGCGTGACTCTACACGCTTCACAAAAACAACATTAACCCCTAAACCTGTATTCCTGGCACATTTTGAAGAGCATGTAGGCACAGACATCTTAATTAGGACTTTGTGATCCCAAAAGGGAAAAATCTCCATGAGATGAAGCAGTGTTTCAAAAGTGCTTTTACATTTTAAATCCTTTTTTTGCCTTTTTTTTTGGAGTTAGATGCTAACATTCTTAGCATGTTCTCTGAAGTGCTGTGATAGATGTCTTCATTTGTATGATCACCTGCCATTTCCCAGATAAAATACTGCTATATCTCCATCCCTGCTAGATGATGTAATTGTGTCATTTAATTCTCTTAGTTCCTTTTATTCCTGTTTTTTGTCTGGTGCCATCTTTCATTATTCTCAATGCATTTTATATTGAACCACATTTTTTGTGATTTATACTGATCATGCTTTTATGTTCTCATGCATGTGTTTCAGTGACTGTCACTGTGCACATTTATTACACCATTAGCAGAAAACAATTACCTTTAGCAGATAAATCCCTATCTGATTTGTAATCTATTAATATACTATTCGATAACTCTTTTTATAGTTCAAAGCCTGAATGTAATTGGGTTTTCTTACTTTGCTGCCTATTCTCTAGACTGAAAATAACAGATACTACTTTTTCCAAGTATTGAATATATCATCAAAGTATTATGAAACTATTTAATGAATGGAGAATATTTTAAAATATATTATTAGTATGATATAATTAGAGTAATAGAAATACAGGGAAAATACATTTTTGTCTTTGCAAGTTATTATGTTTGTGTTTCCAGTCGCAAAACCTCAATTAATATTGTAATTTGATTCTCAATAATGATCAAACACTTGTGCTGAACTACAAGGAACCTTACCCAAAGAAAATATGCCAAATTATTCTGCATGTAATATAGTGAATATGAGAATAAGGAGTGAAGGCAGAAGGAAAAACCCATAAAAGTAGTGGAGTTCCCTTCATAATAGGATCAAATTTTCTCACAACTTTGATAATGTTTGAAAGGATAGATCCAAGTCGGGATTCTTTATTATGCTATCTAGAAAATAGATACAACATATCTAAGTAGATAAAAGACTGATGAGATTCTTGCAAATATCACGGAAGAATAGGCTGAAGAGATTTAAAGAAAAGGGTAGGAGACCTGTAGCTATTTTTAGAATGATGTATAAGCAGATCATAGAGGAAATAAAAGGTCATGGGAGAAATGGGAACAAGAACTTGAGGTTGAAGTACCCACCTTGAAGCAGATGAGGTACTTGCAGAGTGTGCAAACGGAATTACACTACATTCTGCACCTGAAGGATTGGCAAGTAAAATGGACAGAGTGTACTCATATGCATAATCCTAATGGCAGTGAAAAAGAGCACAAACTTTGGGAATGGCGAAGGGGAAATAGAATGGAAGGAGTAACAGTGACAAACATTTGTAGATTTTTTAATCTGTATGACAAAAACAGAGGTAGAAAAATGGTGCAAAGACACAATGATTTAATTTTCATGTTTTAAGAAGAAAGTTGTGTCACGAAAAATGCCTCCTGAAGAAGATACATCTTATTTCTAAATGCATTGCTTATTGTAGTTAAAATGTGCTGTCACATAGACAGTGTTACAGATCTGTGTAGTGACTTGGAGCTGTGTTTCACTTTCAGACTGATTATTGAGGTTTTTCACAGAAATGGTTTACTGGGAAGGGAATGAAATACCTTCAAGGGCATGCACAAGGGACTGCCTATAGGACAAAGAGGAAATAGTGCCTGAAATAGTGTTTGAATTGAGCAAATTTATTCAAAAGCAAAGCATTACAAGAATATACATATCTTGTATTGCAGTAATTCTGGCATGTATGAGTAGTTGCAGCCTATGGAATCTTTACAGCTGTAATATTTAATTTCAAAAATAGTTTCATTTTCTATGTTAATTAGAGAAGAACAGCAACCTAAAAAGTACTCAAAGAAAAGACCTTATCTAGGACTGTGCTATTTCCTGAAAACATAAGGGTCACAGTCCTGTGTTCTTTCACATCAAGAGCCTGAGCTTGTGAATGCAAACAAGCATCCTCATGCCCATCTGGACTCTGCAATCACCTTTGCTTTACTGCTAATGAGGATGAAGTTATTCACCTGCTCAGTGAATCACAGGTGTGTAGTAAATGTCTGGTTTCTGTCCCAGACCTTCTGTGTACCTGCTCCAAAACTTTGGTTCCAGCAAGTAAGTTCTATGAATTGAAATAACATTGTTAAAGAATTCAAGAGCACATTTTCATTTGCTCCAAAGCTCCAAAATTCTATTTCCTCTTTAACTCTGGTTCTGGACCATAACATGTCACAGGGACTGAGCAATTTACTGAGCACTTAATTATTGAGTGCAAATTTTCTCAAGTGCCTAGCTAATGAGTTTAGCAAAAACAAGCAAAGGAATAACTAGAAAGAGGTTCAGTATAGGCTGAGTTATATGAATTTAATGTTGGTGCCTCAGCCAATTTTCATGTGGGTAATTCCTTTCTATATGACTTCTGTAATTCAGCTGGAAAAGATATGTTTCCTTTTTCACCTTTGAGCTTCTCTCTTTTTATTATTACTTTTTGTGGCTTCAATTAAACCAGTGTTCATTAAATAAGAGGCCAATTCTTCAATTCACATATATAGTTTTTATTTGATTCACATTTATATTCTTTATTTTGGGGCTATCTAGTCATACATTTGCAAAAATGACCTTTACAACTCTAAAGCACTTTCAGATGAAGGAGAAATTAATGTTCTATAGCACATTCATAGGCACTCTACTACAATCTCTTCTCTCTTTTTAACCAATGAAGTGCTTAGAGATAGATTCTAGAAACTCTCTCTGGGTTTATTTTTCAATATATGTGCTTTCCTCAGTTAGGTGTTTTCTCCAAATCTCACAGAGACTTGTTTGAGCCTCAAAACAAGATGCCTCAAGACTTTTCATAATGTTTCTAAGTAGTAATGGTAATAATTATGGCAGATCTTGGGATTTATTCCCTTTTTATTGAATGACACAAGATATAATACCAGCTTGGTAATCTTAAGACTGTTCTCACTATATTACAACTAATGAACCACTCATAAATCTGCTAAGTTGGTGTAAAAACATTAGAACTGTGCTAGTCTTTGTCTGTTCTGGAGTTACTTTGCACTGATAAGCACGTGTGCTATTAAAGGTGAGGGAGGGCAGAGAAGATAGAATCAGAACTCCCTTTTAGACAGAATTCAATTTTGGATCACAATCAAATTTCTTTAAGTGCCTAATATCCACTAAGCTAAATGCCTACTAAATTCTGTTACTTGGATGAAATTTCAGGAACTAATTCCATTTTGCCTAGAATACAAAATATTTGTTTCTAACTTGATAGAAACAGGACTCCTGTATAATGTGGATTATTGGGAATTATTTCAGACTTGTTGTCAAATAGGCTCACTTAACTATTCAGAAAGCCTTACAGTTCATTTTATATCAGGAGAAAAACCTTGAACAGTGAAAGGGGCAGGCAGAGAGGGAAGCGCATTAGTTGAACATGCCAAAGGGTAACCAACAGAGAGAGAAACCACTCATCCTTTAAAATTGAATCTCACTCTGTGTGTGATGTGTATTCTATATCCAGTGCTGTTCTTTTCACTGTTCTTGGAGTTCTCTTCAGAGCCAACAGCTATTAGAGTAACTGACTTGGATTAATTTACACTGCATTTCATAACATTTATTTTGCCAAATAAGGGTTTTATTCAAATAATCCATATCGACATATATATTATCAATCATAACTTGCTCCTGCAGTATTACCAGTAAATTTCACATCAACTGGCTGCCAGAGAAATAAATAGAATTTAATCTATAACTAAGTATAATATAAGTTCTACTTCTGTGAAATTTTGAGATCAATACTTCTGAGACTCTGGAATGCTCTAGTATGAATAATATGTGAATTAAGTTACTGCCTTAACTGATGTGCTAAAATGCATTATTTATTATTTCATCTCAGTCTCATTGAAATCTTTGGCTTGTTCTGATATGTAACTTGAAGTTGTTTCATTTTCCCTCATTTACTAACTGACACAGCCTACAGAAATGCTCTCAGGAGCAATTCTGTAAGTAAGGCAAAACTTTGCTTCAATGGTGCGCAAATAATAAATTCATTTAAGAGCTTCAGTTTCTCAACTGATCTCTTTTATGCTTTTTATATATCCTCTGTAAATGTGTGTACTGTAAAAGACATGACTATGAAAGCAAGGTATGTGTACTGATAAGTACTGTTTGATAGGATTGGAGTTTAAATATGAGATACTAAGATTGTCCACAGTTCTCTTTTTCTGGGTATTTTCTAAAGCCTTGAGCCCTGTGTGAATATAAATTTCATGATATTTTGATTTGGAAGTATCAGAGCTCATGAAGATCTAAATGTTCATAAGGTTCTGTTTCTATGCATGTTATGCTACGCTATGCTACTCCTGTCAAGCTGCATCTATTTACCAAGACTTCTAAATGCACTATTTTTATCCACAAAGACCCTTCAAAGGGACAAGATTTCAGTTTAACCAGAAGGAGGCAGAAACCAGAGAATGAAGGAAAAATTGCTCCAGGGTGGTAACAGCAGTTACTGGGTAGGGATGACCCATAGAGGAAAAAAAATGTACAAGTAGAATGAACCACAAGTTTTTCTTTTAAGTTTCATGGAAATTTAGGGAAGGAATGAAGAGAATCTCCTGAAGTGGAGGAGGGGAGGTGTTCCTTAAGAATCAACATTATGATCAACATTGGCTGGCAGCCTAGGGAATTCTGAGGCATCCAGACTGGAACTAGATGTAGTCTGGAGATCTTGTAGATCCGCTGTAGATCTGCTCTAGATTTAGATCTAAATTGTAAAGTGCCTTCACTACAAAGAGTAAAATTTGATTTAGAAACAAGCTAGTGTGTTTTTGTGATGTCCAAGGCTTGCCATGAGTACAGTCTACTAAGTCCTGAAGAGCAAGAGGAAAGAACTAGTAGGTAAAAATGATGGACAGGTAGGAATGAGAGCTGCTGGAGGAGATACGAAGTACTGGATCACATGAACAAAAGAGACATCAGAGAGAGTGAATGTACTACTCTGTTTTGGATGCTGTCTATTGCTGACTGTTGGATGTGTATAAATGCTAAGTCATAAAATGACAGTCAAGATTTTACACATTTTGTCTTATTTTTCAAAATTATGAGCTGTTAATGATCAATAATACTTAGAAATAATTTGGTAATGCATGATTCAAAATTAGAAACAGTGTAAAATAAATTTTTACTTCCTTTTCACAATAAAACTGGAGTAAATATTTACAGAGAGAAGAAAAACCTCTAATTCAAAGATAAATAAGGTTTTGCTCTTGAAACAAAACAAGAAACTCTTTGGAGCAGATTTGGATTCAAATTTTTTTATAATAATGAATTTTCAGAAGCAAGACTGGTGAAACAACACATCCAATTTTTTTTTTTTTTTTTTTTCCCAGAAGGGCTCTGCAATTTGTAATGAAACTTCTGGTCAAACCCACGAGCCTGACCAGATTCCTTCTGTCTAAATGATCTTTAACCAATATTGTGAGAGTTAAGGTCAGATATTGAAAACCTAGTTCAAGTACCTGATTCAAGAGAGATGGGTGGTGGCAATGAATTTAAGGTCACCCATATAGACCAAACCCCACGTCAGAGCCTGAGGATGGCTTATACCCACATGGCTAGGCACAAACCTGTTTCTCCTGAAGGGAACAGATTTATCAATGTGCCCAGATTAATTGACCCTATGTGTTTTGCCAGACTCCAAACCATGTTTCAGCATTTCTAAGGCCCACAGAAAATCAATCCAGGGAACATGCTAAAAACTAACCAGTGTGAGATGCTTTTTTTACTAGCACTGATGTAGCCTTAATGTCCTACATTCTAGTCTTCCCTTCATTTTCAGGGTTATTATTTTCAGAAGCTGATCAAAATGTAACTATTTCCCTTTAATAAAAAAGACATGAAAATACCAGCACAGCACTTCAGTACAATCACTCAGAATTGCTGACTACAAAGGCACTGGAAGCAAAGCATATGAAACAGGAGAGAAGAATGGTGATATTAATTTTGACCAAAGTAAGGTCAGTCCTGAGAAAGGCCTTAGCTTAGTTTTGATAGCTGTTAGAGAGAAATCTATGGCAAGTCATCAAACATCCATGTGACTCACCTCTCTCCTTTATTTAGTGATCTTACTATGCTGCTTTAAGTAGCAGAGAATACTCCAAGGTGTTTTTTCTTTCCTGATTTGCAGTGATAGGTACTCAGGCACTTGGCAAAAATTGATTCTGCCTCTCTGATGTTTTCCATTCCGGAGCTTGCTTGTTGGAGCAGGGAACCTCTACATGATGCATCAGTGAGCTGCAGACATATTCTTCCTAGTGGTGGTTGAAATTACACTGCGATACAGATGGCTACCCTACAGCACTAGGGTGCATATGCTGTTTTCTTCTTTGAGTACCACTATCTTTGTAACCAACACACAGGACTGAAAGAACTTTAAGTTTTAAGCTCATAAGGTTTGTGAGGATTCAGTTGATGCTCAGGTTATAAGGTTTTATATGTATTTCTATATTATATGTATTTCTAAAAACTGTATAATAATTATATTTTGTTATTAATATAGAGAAAATAAAATTTTTGGGTATAATAATTACAAGGTTTAAACTGATGCTACTGCTGATGCTAGCACTTGTGCTTATAGTGAGACAATGTTTTCTAATTAGTCTTTTAGGTACTACTTTTAGGGATATAACGACATGTAAAGCTGCTTTTCAAAAATGTGTATTTTGGTTGCACAACTTCTTTAATACTTATTATCCGTGGTGATGTTTTCTTAGATATTTTTTTCTCCAAAGATGCATTTTGATCTTTTTTGCACTTTCAGCAAGTTGCACAAGGTCCGGGATTTAAATTTCTCTCTTGATACCCTTGATAGCAACAGGTGTGAAGATATCTCTTTGATTCTACTTTTCTTCCCAAATTCTTATTACAGATGCTAAGGCATGTTACAATTACCAGTGAACCTTAAAGTAAATATGGCATAATTAAGCAGATATTGCACTCAAGCACTCTTTTAATCTAGTCCTTCAGAATTTGAACTATACAGGTTCATAATCTACTAAAGACGACACCTTTATGTAGACTTTTTTCTTTCCTCTGTTTTTTTTTCCCAATACATATTGTGGAAATAAAAAGGTTTTAAGATTAATTGAAGGCAAAACAATTCTGCTCAACTTTTCAAGGAGTTTATGAATTCTTTTGGTGTAAGACCGGGCAGATGAGCTGTATCTTACTTTGGCAGTTTAAAGGTATACCACTCTATGTATACAGTAACAGCATGGAGTCATACAATACTTCATAATCCTTTTAAGATGACCTGTTGTCTTGTGCTATAGCAAAGCATATTTTTAAGAATCATTTAACTTACACATCGCTGATACAATGCCACAGAATAAGATTGCAGCATTTTACCTGCACTTCTGTAAATCATGGCTGAATTTTCAGTCCTTTTAAGATGGATAGGATTTTGGTGGGATTGTTATAACTATTCATCATGATAAGAATGCAATCCTTATCATGTAATTCCCATGCATATACAAGATCCTTTTATACAGCTGCTTGAGAATTTTTTTTGTGATGTACAAAACATGAAAAGGCATCAAGTCAGGGAGGTAGCCCATGCACTCAGTTTTTGAAACAGAATTTTTAAATGAGATTGGGACAAGAGGAGTCTTCCCCATCCAGCAACATGTTGTCACAGCCAGCTATGAGATATTCCCTCCATCCTCCTGGAACTATTTATATATCTATATTTATCGATAAATAATCCATCTTCCACTAGCATCTTATCACAGTCCTCTGCACTCAATAGGAGAAACTGATTTTCATGATGATGAAACCTAAGGATTTTAATGTGTATTTTGTTGATTTTCATAGAATTGTATAAGTTGAATGAGTTTTCCAAAGTTTGTCACATTTTAGGTGGCATTTAGAGGTTACTAACAAAATGAAGGTTCCTCATAAGTAGCATCCAGAATTTATTTATATTTTTAAAACATTTGCTTTCTTTAAACTCAAGGTACTACACAGTTCTGACAAGAAAAATAGTTTTGTAGTAAATGTCTCAAAGAAGTTCAGTCACTTGTCACTACACAGCCTCCTGGACACAGAATATCTAAAGAAGACAAGAGAATTCATTAGTATTCTAGTGACCTTTTAGACAGACTGCACAGGAATCCTGAAGGCTAATTTACAGCTAAATTAATTAAGATAGCACATAATTAAAAGCATAAAAGAATGAAGACAGAATATTTTCAGTGGTTCCCATTGAGAGGACATGGGAAAATGGGCATAAATTGAGACACAGGAAGTTCCATCTGAATATGATGAAAAACTTCTTTACTTTAAGGCTGAGAGAACATGGCCTAAAGAAGTTGTAGAGTCTCCTTCTCTGGAGATATTCAAAACCTGTCTGGACACGTTCCTGTTACTTTAGCAGGCATGTGGGACTGGATGATCTCCAGAAGTCCCTTACAGCCCTAAATATTCTGCAATTCTGTGACTCTGTGACAATATACAAGATCCCACTGTGGTCTTTCCAGTGTTTTTCTGACTGAACAAGGCAGTAATTCGCAATATTGTTGTTTTTTTTTTAAAAAAAGTACTTCTCTGTGTCACAATATATGCAAAAGATTTAGAAAAGCAAAGAGTAATGAATTTGACATGCAATTCAATTCCTGCTGAATTATGTCATTCAATCACCTATTTTTTTTTCTATTTTTTTCAGCCACCTTTTCCTTAAACAATAAATAAATACAAAGGTGTAAATGACACATTAGTCCAAGGTTGGGGCAGGAAGAGCAGGGAGAAAAAATGAGAAATGGTATTCAGATAGAAAGGGGCACATCAGAAAACTGGTAAAATACAGCAGTGATAAAAAACCACAGGAAGAAAGGACACCCATTGTTTATATATATTAGAATGCCAGTCTCATTTGAGTGCTTGCATCTTTCCATGAAATGAAATAACTGAACCCACTACATTCTATGCAGGAGAGTGAAAATCCTAAAATATTGAATTTGAATCTAAAAGAAGAAAGCACAGGGTGGATAGATATGGTCACTTTTTGCCTTGTGAGTGTTGGGAATCTCCATAGGCTGGTATTGACTGGCGAGGCCTATCAGGTCACATGGTGTCTCCTTTTCCTTTCAACCATAAGTAATAATTGCTCTTTTTCCGTGGCTGTGGTCCTGTAACAGCTATTGATCAGTTTATAGATTTTAAGGCCAGAACAGAACACTGCATTCATTTAGTCTGACCTGTGATGTGACATAGGCAGTAAGACCTCACCCAGTAACATTCACATGAAGTCCAATAATATATGGTTTAACAGAGTACACGTTTTGAAAGAAACCCATATTGATTTTAAAATGTTATATGATGGACAGAAAATCTACTACTTTCCTTTATAAAGTGACTCTGCTTATTTTCTCTCACTGATAGAAATGTGTTTCACATTTCCAGTTTGAATGTACCTATCTTTAAACTGTAGGCAGTCATTTTTATCATAGCTATAAATAACAAGTCATCCACTACCCCTCTCCTGTTGCATACTCCTAACTTGTTCTTATGTTATAGGTCAGTCCCTTTCCTTTCTCCTTGATGGATAGATTGCTTCCTTCAACATTTCCTTGTGAGTGGGGCTTTGAGCCCCACGATTCATTTTGCGAACTAGAGATCTTTGATGTATAGAGACAATATTTACTACTTAGATGCATATATACAAATGATGTAACTCAATACCTGTTATCATGATCTTGTGGAGATTGTGAATCTTGCAAATGTCTTAGTAGGCAAACAGTCTCTGCAGACTGAAAAATGGTATAGCACTTACAGCTGGCAGAGTGGGAAGAAAATAAATTATATTAAAGTTATACAGCATGAAAAGGTTTCCTTACCACTCTGGACTATGCAACAGGCTGTGGAAACAGAGATTTCCAGATGGAAAGAGGTAAGT
This sequence comes from Sclerurus mexicanus, assembly GCA_013396755.1. Lineage (NCBI taxonomy): Eukaryota > Metazoa > Chordata > Aves > Passeriformes > Furnariidae > Sclerurus > Sclerurus mexicanus. Next base: position 136,255 of record VWZF01000730.1, read on the forward strand.
GAGTACCAAAATATGTAATATTTTCTTGACTATAATACCTACTGCACTGGCAACATCTGTATGGAACATTGTTACATATGCAAAATACATATTTTTTTTATTTAGTAGACACTTTAAAATCTGATTTGCTTGGGGTTTTGTTTGTTTGCTGGGAGGAGGAGATTGTTTGGGGGTTGTTTGTTGGTGAGTTTTGTATTATTAAGTGCTACAAATTAGGTCTAAACTTGAAACATTCTCAGGAAATCCTCAAATAATTGGACTGGCTAATTTTCTGTCTTTATATGCTCCTTGAATGTATTGTAGAAGTCCTGTTTCACAAGAGCCAATGAATTATTCTAGATTTGGAAAATAGTTTCTAGATGTTGAACATTCTTTTTCTAAGCAAAGTTTTCCCTCTTCTTTCAGAGAGAGAAAATTCCCAGTATAAGCTACTGTTCTCCAGCATCTCAAAACTGAAAAGAGACAGGCTGGCTTTTCTGAATTTTTCTCACGGCATAACCTAGTTTCCATAAAAGGCAGTGGAGGATTTCTCAATTTTTCTAATGAAGATCAAATGGCAAGCTTGACCAAAAAAATCTAACAATCACTAATCAGCTTTTGTGCCTCTTCCAAGTTGAGTTTTATTGAGCAGCCAACCTAAAATGTCAGGATACCTGATACAGCAATTACCACCCAGTCTGTCAGAAGCCTTTCTTTTTTGACAGCAATTCCATGCTTTTATCACTTGAAAACTCTTTCTTTAGTTTGCTATGAGAGCTGATAGACAGTGTTCAAACACTTGGTGAAGAAAACAGTTCTGTGTTTACAAAGGACAATGGGAATAAAAATTCCTAGAACTATGAAAGACCAATTTTAGAATTTGTTTAATCTTATTTTAGTAGTATAAAGCATTTAATCTGGGCAGCAATGCATGTAAACTTCTAGTCTATGGAGGCAGAAGGTAAATCATGCGTGACTGACCATATTGCCTTCCATAATAAAGTAAATGGATCTGTGGACAAAGATAGAGCAGTGGATGTCATTAACATGGTTTTTAGCAAGGCTTTTGACTGTCTCTCACAGTGTTATTGTATGTAAGTAAGGACATTATGACTGTTTGAGTGGAAAATTGTAAGCATAGAAAGATGGCTGGAGGGTTGGACTCAGAGGCTGGCATTCAAAGGTCATACATTACATGAAGATCATACATCACACACAAGTGATCGTCACAGAGGTCTAAATGGGGACATATACTCCTTAGCATTTTTCTCTGTGACCTGGAGGAGGCAATGGGATACACTCTCACTGAGTTGCAGATGGCACCAACTCAGTTCACTTGAAAGTAGGACTTCTATCAAGAGATACTTACACAGGGTATAGGAATGGGCCAACAAGAACCTTTGAAATTCAATGAAAATGTCAAGTTCTGCACCTGGGAAGGAAGAATCTCTTATGGTGATGATGATGCAGGCTGGAGGCTGACTGGGGAGTAGCTTTTTGAAAAAGGATCTGGTGCTTCTGGAGGACAGCAAGTCAATTGTGAGACAGAAGGGTGCCCTGCCAGCAAAGGCCAACAGCGTCAGAGGCTACTTAACAGGAAAGATCCAGAGCAGCAATTATCGTCCTTTACTCAGTATTTAATAGACAACACCTAGGTAGAGTCCATTTCTGAAGCTCTTCTCTCCTCATTCCTCACTCCCGCAGTCCAAGAAAGGCATCAGTAACCTGGAGAGAACCCAGCACAGACCACCAAGATGCCCAGTGAGCTGGAGCACCTGCCCTCCGAGGAGAGGTTGAGGGAGCTCAGCTGGAGAAGAGGCAGTTTTGGAGAGACTGAACAGCAGTCCACTAGTTCTCACGAGGTCCCTGAGAAGTGAACAGTGGAGGGACAAGAGACAATGGGCATACACTGAAACAAGAAGTCTAGATTACATATAAGGAGAGATGCGTACTGCTAAGGACAGCCAAACTTTGTAACAGGTCATGTGGAGAGGTTGTGCTGTCTCCATCCTCAGAGGTTTTCTGGGCCCAGTTGGGTAAACCCTTGGGAAACAGTAAGTTGGACTGGAGATGTTCTGAGTACTCTTTAATCCTGAATTATCCTATGATTTTTTACTCTTCATAATAGCTAATTGCCCTCACAAGGTGCCTGCTATAGAAAGAGCCTTGGTTGGGTTAAAGCGTCTGATTTTTAAGGTGCCAATGTTAAATAGGAGAATCATCCTACCAGGGAATGTAAATGTCACCAATAAACTGAGTGATAATGCTAATTGTAGCAAAGGACTTAAATGACAAGCCACTTCTTCAATCTCACCCCCACAGTAATGATCAGAAGTCTTGTTCGCTGGAGAAGCCATTTCCTGTCAATTTCCTATCATAGATATTTAGACATCTTACTCCTTCACCCACACATTCACATACACACTAAAAATGCAGCCACAATCACCCCTGGTTTCTGAACTCCATTTATGCCTGTTTTACTTATCTCAGAGAGCAAATGGTGATTATAAATCCCTGTTCATGGAGGGGATGTAAGACCCAGAAGAACATTGCTGTCCTGGTTTCTATAGGCACTGAACTATCCTTCATCTTTATGAGATAGTCTTCCTTGAAAATTATTGTCCTACATATGATTCTAATCAGATGAAATAGTCAAAGACCAAGGTGCTTCTGGTCATGCTTCATTAAACAGCACCTATTTCTTTCATATCTGCTATGCTTTCTTCCAAAGCAGTACTTGGCTTCAGGTCCAATGCTCTAATAGATACCTCTGACTAGCATTTGACTTTTAGCCCCTTACAACTATGAGTTATTAATTAATTAATAGAAGAACAGTTAAATTACAAATGCAATGTACTTTGGTGTCAAGAAAGACAAGTACCTTAAGCAACAACAAAGTCAAGAATAGTTTTAAGGAACATAAAGTTAGTCTGGAGTACAGATGTGAGACGATATGAACACAAAAGGGGAACGCATAGTCTGATGGTGAAACTTGATGGATAAGGTTAAATTGTGCACGCTTAATTCTTAGATAACTATTTTCCTATCTCTATTAAAATGTAGGCTAAAGGGACGTAAGATGGAAATAACCTTGAAGATCTCTGTAAAGAGTCTAGCGGGAGCTGGCAGCGGCAGATATGCAGCCTGCCTCATCTTCTTTACACTCTGAAATGAGTAGAGTGAGCCTGGAGGCCTGGAGACCTGGAGATGTCTAGAAACAATACAATAAGCTTTAAAGAAAAGATATGATACTCTTATTCATAGGAATAGAAAAAAAAAAGTATGTTTTAAGCCTCTTATCTCCATTCAGTTCTTCAGCAATTATAAAATAAGCAAATTTAATTTGTAAATAATCAGTGAACCTTTCATTTGCATGATTCTAGTATGCATACATTAACAAATTTACACAGCTATGAAAAATTCTGTCCGTTCTTGTTTTTAACCTCCCAGTCATGCCATCTGGTTCTGTGCAATGGCTGCTTAAATAGTTCATTTCCTTTTTAAGGTGACCTTGGGTTGACTTCACATTTCACATAACTGATTAAATTTAGTGGCAATTATTTTCAGATATTCTAACATACTCTCAATCCTTTCTCATGTACTTGCCAGAAACCTAATTTTAAAATAAATTTGCACATGTACCATTCTTGCTATTTGCTTTAGGTGTATAATTATAGCGGTACCACTATGAAGACACCTTCAGTATGTACAATATGAGTGTAAAGACCTGCCAGTAAATGCATTCAAGACGTTAATTTAGACATCATCTTTCAAATGTATAGGTAACAATAAAACAAGTGCAAACACACATTCTCTAAAATTAAGTGTGTAGAAATACATATGTTCCAATAGATTAACGTCTCAAGTACTGTAATATGTAAAATGCCACCTTGGTCATTTATTCTATGTTGGAAATTTCTTGACTCTTTGCCATATGATAAGGCAATCCCAATTCAGTAGGCCTGTCATATTACCGAATAAAATTGTAATGTCATGCAGACATTTTGTCTCAATAATGTGATTTTGTATTGTCATTTATACTCAGGAGTTATTATAAATTAATTAAAAGACCATCTGAAACCCCTCAGGTAATTTTCAAACACAATGAGCACCTCCCTTGTATTGATACTGCTGTCCCTGTCAGTCTGTGAAGATATTTTAATCAGATACATTAATTTTATTCCACTAAAATGAAAGGGGGAAATATGTGATTACGGTCTTTGCCTATTGTCAGTAATGCATAAATTTACAGGCATGAGTAGGATGTATAGGGTATAAGTCGATGGCATAAACCCAGTATATTATTTCACTTGAAGTATAGCAGGCTATAACAAAGCAAAACCACATTCTGTGTAGGCTTTCCTGTGTAAGAAAGCCAAGACGCAGAAAGATTTATTTAACACCTTAGGCAATTAATATAAATATGTGTTATGATAGCTCATGGAAGCAGTTGGCAACAGTACTCTCTAAAATAACAGTTCAGCTGAGGTGCTTGAGGATTTCAGGAAACCCACTGGTCACAAAAAATATCTATCTGAAAACTTCTTCTTTCCCCACATCTCTCTGCCAGTCTTACTACTTGAGGTTCTTCACATGTAATGCAGTTCATGAGCTGTCATACTGCTGGGTGGACTGGAAGAAGATTCTTCTCCCTCTCAAGTTATCTCTTTTGTCTTGGTTCTGTGCCAGTGAGACAAGCACAACTTCTTCTCTGTGTAATTTTGATCCCAGATGCCCAATATCTTCCGCTTAATAAAAACGTCATTCATGGGAAGGGTCTTTTACTGCTTTGCTGTTCATGCTGACTTCTCTGTATCAATATAAGCAATTGCAACAGGTGATTGAGCCTTATTTTCATTTCATTATACCAATCTGGATTCAAGGCTCTAACTGCTCAACAGTGGCTTTTTAAGATGCTACCATTTTCCTATGAATATTGGCCTACTGTTAGCTGCTTCTGATAACAAAAGAGAAAGTGCATTGTACCCTGAGCTGCCACAGTTCACAACCTATGATATTAACATAAAAGCTGCTCAGTTCATTTTAGAATGATATGCTGAGTGACAGGGTGTCATGACCAAGAAGATGATACACTTTCACTTCTGCTACTAAGGCAGAAAAATTCTGGAGCAAGTGAAAGAAAGGATGGCCATTTCTTAAAATATGTCAGCAGGAATCAGGAGACCTCATTAATCACAGCCATCTGAATTTTCCTTCTGAAACTATTCCATTTTCCACAGGTTTGGCCAGAAAAATTAATTTTTTTTTTTTTTTAGGAGTGGTTCTTCTAGAATGGAGAATGACAAGAACTCTCTAGCATCTTGCAAACTAACCTGGAAAGAAGTAAAATATATTGTCATTAGAGTAGGTCTATAGTTCAGTGGAAGCTCTTCATATCTTTGCAGGAAGTCATGTTTCTTTAGATATTCCCAATAAATTATAAATCTTATTGTTGAATCCTGAATCTCTGCTATGGGTGCTGGAATCTATAGTCTTGGCAAGTGAGATAGAAGTAAAGTAAAAAAATTACAAAAAATCTCACTTTACTTACATTTGCAATTTTGTATTCTTATCTTCAAAAACGGCAGTAAATGTTAGTGTACTGCTCTATAGAAGAGTCAGTGCTTACTCGGGCTTTTTTAATATTTTTTTTTTACTGTTACTGTACTGTGCAGGAGCAGAGAATATAGTAGAGCAGTGGAGGGAAGCAGACTCACTTTTTAAAGGTGATTAAACTAAATAAGTAACACAGTTTAGTGTTTGAAGGAAGAATATCTTTCAGGCATGGATACAATGATTGCAATTGTGGTCCTAGGCTGTGATACCATCGTGTGGGAGATAGCAAGTTACTTTAGAGCTGTTCCTGAGGCTGAATTCCATGCTCACTCAAAACTGAAAACACTGTATTGTATACTGGACATGTAAAGTCACATAGTTTTTGCTTTAATTACCCTTTAACCACTGCCTTTTAAAATTAATAATGTCATTATCCAATAATGTCTTGTAATCCATGTGTTTAAAATTCATCTTGAGAGGCGTGTGTTAAATAGTCACAAATAAAGTAAAATAAAGAAATATCCCATATCCAGATATCTACAAATTAAATGACTAATATATTGTTTTGACTTTTTTTCCAATTTAATTTTAGAAAACACGCTTCTTAAAATTCTGTGTAATATCTTGCTTTAGTGCCTGTTCAGCATTCACTAGACATCTTTTCATGTGAATCCTATGGCCAGATTTGAGACCACAGGATTATTTGTGCAAAGTTGTAACCTGTGGAATATATAGTTATTTTATCCTTTACTAAAGATGAGGAAAGGCCCTACAACATTCAAGCAATCAACGATATATGGAAGACAATCTGGAAATGAATATCTGTTAACTACATCATACACAAGAGGGCTTTAAATTTGGGTCTGGACTGTAAGAACCCCAAGTTTCTATTTAATTCTCATTCTGTTTTCCTTAAATAAACGGGAGATTGATACTTAAAAAACAACATCTAGAACTGCCACAAGAAAGTATGACCACTTCTGTGATTATGCACAAGAGCATTTCCACATATCTCTGTCAAGCTGACAGCAAAATTAGCTGAGTAGGTCTGAATTACTCTGCTAATAAATTTTCCCACTAGATACCCTGGAAAGAGACAAAGAAAATGAACAATGGAAAGAGGAAACAATATATGGAGAGAAAAGCAAAAAAGAGGACATATAAGAGCACAAAGTAAGGTGTAGATTTAAAGAGGGAAAGAGAGAAAGGAGGGAAATGGTGGGGGGGGTAATGAGTACGTGTTAGAAACAGGGAAGCTTTGGATAACGCTATACCATGAGCTTGTTTTTGTTCTTTATTTTTGCTCTAATGTGACATGCTGGGAAAGCTACATTAGTGAATCTTAATAGCTGTAGCAGTACTTAAAATACGGTCTCAGGTTATAATCTTAAATAGGCAAGTATTAGGTCATTTTAAAAATACATTCTGTTGCTCTGCTACTTTTAGAAGGAGATACTAAAAAAAAAAAATCTCAACAAAGCATTTTCATTCTTAAAATGTCCTTTCTGGCAGGGAAAGAACCTAACCGAGAGAGTGTATTTTAATCTTTGGACCAATTTAAGTGCCTGCACTTAAATTTAGTGATTGGTTTAATGCCCCTCCAATTGGATCTCAATTACATACACTTCAGTTCTTGCATTTAGATCATTGTTCTCTTTAACAAATCAATAAATAAGTTAGCTCCCTAGGGAATACACTATTAAAACAAAATAGAGTGGACTTAGAGAGATATATATTTGAGCTTCCTAAATAATATTATTATAAGCAATAATAAGCAATTATTGTGCAAAGTTTGTACAATATCATGCTGCTAATGAGATCACCTTGCAGTTACACTGGCATCACTTATTTTGCCAATACCAGCCATTCTCTTATAATTCATGTTTTCTCAGCTGTTTATTTTTGTTAACAAAAATTAAATGGTATTGCTCAATTTTCCTCAGCTTGAGTGAATGTTCTTTTACTTTGCAGAAGCCAATTATCATTTTTTATTCACAACACATTCTAAAGTGGGCTGGGTGCCAAAGAGAGACCTTCTCAAGTCTGTGAGAGCATTGTGGACCTGAATGTCCCTGCCTGGTTATCCCCAATCTACCCACAACCCAGGATCCCACTTAAGGACCCTCCAGAAGTGCTGCAGGTCTTCAGCCCTGTTCCTGAGCAATTATTTGGATTTCCTGGCTTGTCTTTGACCTCGTATTTTAACCCAGTTTTTGGCTGGTGTTCATCGATCTGTCATCAGGGCCTGTTGCCATTCCAGCCTTCTTGTCTTAACTATCTTGGATGCTGTGGGATTCCATGCATCGGTGTGGGCACTGGCTGCCTGCAGAACGGCTGCCCTTGACCCCAAAACCCTGGCCTTGAGGATGCCACACTACACCCTGTCAGTGAGCTCAGACCTTCCTGAGCCCTGAGCTGGGCACCAAGAAGACTGAAGGTTCCATAGCCGCTGCTGTCCCCCAGACTTCAATCTGCACTCAAAGTTGCCCTTGCCTCACATCGCCCCCAACCCCTCTATGCTGACTGAGCAAGGATATGAGGGTTTCTCTGTCAGATGTGGTTAATAACTCCTGCCTTTACCTGGGGGGCAACAGGTATCAGTCTGCTGTAGCACCATTCCCCTCTGGCTCTCAGGAAAGCCTCTAAACTGGATCACCTTCTATATGGAGCCAAAGGCTGCCTGTGACTGAGTCACAAACCTTTACAATGGAAGAAGGCTCAGAAGAGATGGGTTTGGATGATGTACTCACAATGCTCAGAGAAGAGGGTAGCAAGTGACCACAGCTATAATAAAGGAAAGTGAAGTTGAGCAGGGTAACTGGACTAGGTGTTCTCAAGAGGTCCCTTCCCATCTAAAGGATTCAGTGATTCTGTACAAGAGGCAATTCAAAGGTGTGCTGTAAAGCCAAAGAGCAGAATAAAAACAGAATGGGACAAGGAGCAAGAGAAGTCCATGGTTTTTTACCTTGGTCTTTAGTTTTGTACAAAGCCAGAGCTTGCGGAATTTGCACCTTTGATATAAATAGTGTATACAGATAAAGAGATACAGATACTGATTTAACAGTAATGGAGAGGTAAACTTAAGCCTAGAATCTGTGCCTCAATTCATGCAGTTCAAGTGAGAAGTATAATGTTTTACCTACTCAAAGGCTTGAATTATTGCTTTTCAAAGAGAGGCATTAATTTTGTGATGCTTCAGGTGACTTGATTAAATCCTGGAACCACTGAAGTCTGTGTAAGGTTTGGCTCTGTCTGGCAGAGTTCTGCATAATTTATTCTCTGTAAGGGAGTAAATAATTTACTCTGTAAGCGTCATTACACATATCTGTTGAAATTCCTATAGTGACCTGCAAATGTTTTATGAATTGATTCCTTGCATTTCTCTCAATTTTTAAGTTCTCTCATTAGTGTGTGCACCTTCCCTGGTGGAGAGTATGCCTGCTGATCTACACTTTCTTTTCCATAGCCTCAGGAAAGTTCTGGCCTTGTGTGTACAAACTCCTGTGTCACCACTACAGCATCATTAGCACCACAATACTGAGTAATTTACTGGACACACAGCCTATAGAACACAGAACTGATATGAAGCACTGCTGCTGCATGATGCATCCAGATTCTTCCTTATCAATGGCAACTCTGCCAAACCTTCTCAACCACTCAATGAGCATAATCAATTGGGCATTGCAGATTCTGCAGTTCTGACCTATGAAACACAGATGGGCCCCTAAACTATGCAGTCAAAAGACTAGGTCTGTATCCCCAGCATGCTGCAGAGTGTGCAGAAATGCTCAGAGAAGCATGCTTCAGACCTGTCCACACAGGACTGCTGTCCACTTCTGGCTCATGGTCTGTTTTCCTTACACATTATGACAAGAAGACACTGAACAACTATTAGTGACTGTAGTGGAACCCGCATCAGAAGTTAAATTTTATTCAAGATGACAACATATGAGAACGTGTCAGGAAAAGTAGAAAGTGTGACATACTGGACTCACTCTTGGCAAGATGTGATATGCTTCACCTTTCACAACTGACTGGTCTAAAGAAGTAATTGTGACAGAGCTGACTTCCCTCTAATTCAGTTTGAAAATCCCATGCCAGAGGGTAAGACATGATGAGAAACAGAAATATTCCTTGCAAGAAAAATAAATAAACAAATGAACAAAACCTCCCCACAAAATCAAAACATTTACAAAAACTGTCTCTATTTAGAACCTAGTTACTGCAAACCTGCTGCTTTGAGCACAAACTTTACCATTTTGCCAGAAAATTGAATTCTGACAGCAGAGCTCAGTTATAGACTATAGCATGTATCTGGGACTGCTGAATAATTTTCAGGATTGGCTCTTGTCTTGACTACTACATACCCAAGACCATCAATTTGCCTTGGTGTGACATAGGAACTTGGGATAGGGGGGATTTTTTTTTACTATCTCCAGTTCATACATCTGAAGAATTTGTGTTTCCAGCTGAAATGTCTATTCTATTCTACAAAAGTAGTGCTTAGGAACTACAGACTGCAAGAGACTGTATATATGAACTTTCAACCAGAGATGGAAGCTTCACCCATGTATAAAATCATAGAATTGTAGAATATCCTAAGATGGAAGGGACCTACAAGTATTTCCAAGAACTTTCTTCTGAGCACAGAGGTAACCTTTGGATTTCCTTCAGTTTAACTTCCACTGGCTGCTCCTAATTCCTAGGTAGATTGTATCTATGTGCTGTAGTTGTTAACTGCTCCTGTCGCAGTCCCTACAGAAATGAAAATGGAAAGAAAACTGAGATGATGTTGAAAGGTTGCTAGGAAACAGCCAGATGATGGTGATGAAGTGGACAGTATCCTGGCCCCTACTATTTAAGATATTTGTGTACAGTTTGTCAATCAAGATTGTCTTTGACAATTTAAGAATTACAGGTGTTGCTAAAGAACTACATTTTAAAAATACCAGGAATGATTTTCATACCTGCACTTAGTAAGACAAATGCAAAATTAACTTTTTGACAAGATTTGCTCTTTTTCTTAACTGTACATGGAAATACTCTGAAAATTTATTCTAACTCAGGCTGATTCAGAGTGCAGTAGATTATCTGACAAGTTATACAGTACACTTGTGATACTTCATATATCTCTTTATAGCATACCCACAAAGAATATTTGAGTGTCTTCCAGTAGTGCATTAAGCAATGTGACTAATGCTTGTTACATGTTTATTCTTTCATTCCTCTCCCCAGGGGAAGATGTGTCTACTGTGCAATGTTTTGTTTTACAACATATAATGCCTGTCTGACTATTTGTCTAAATGTTTATGTTGCAGAAGGAAAGGTTAAGAAAATCCAATTTGCACTTGGAAAGGAAGGTGGCACTCAAACTTGTGCTGGTCCTTGCTTCCTGGAGGAGTCAATTTCTCACTCTCAGACTGGTCACAGCAAAAGCACTGTTTTCTATTTAATAAGATATACTGCCTTGGAAAGGTTTCCCTTTGCCAGTAGAACAAAATCGTCAATCACTGTTTTCATTCTGGGACTTCGGTTTAGATACCCTGGATCCTGGCCACAAAAAACCCCAGTGCAACTTTGAATCTCATTCAGTAGCTGGTGAGCCTGGAAATAACACTCTGTAAACTACAGCAGTTGTTTGTCAGCTGGAAGAGTTTGCAATTCCCTACAGCTCACCAGTCTACTACCACAAAGACTGTTTCTCCTGCCACACAGTGTACTGTGCCCTGCAAAGGCAACCAGGATTGACTTTTGTCAAAAGTGTGTTCCTGATGGCATGTGTTTTGGTAGTAGCACTTATTTATGCAGGAAGCTTTTGAATATGAAAAATATAAGGATTGGCAGCATCTAGACCCCAAAAGGAAAATCAGATTGCTGATATCAAGGGAAAATAACTGTGAAGGAAAAGAAAGGATTTATTGTTTTGTTTGTTTAGACATATTGCAGAGGACTACTGATATACATACCTTCCCTAAATTTTCAATATAATGCAGAATTTCAACATGATGTAGTATTATTTAATCATTAATTAATGCCATGAGTCGTAAGTCACTAGATTCTGATTTTAAACCCTAGCTCCGCTAAGTTTGTAGTGAACTGCAAGCAATTTTGTAAAAGGAAAGTATAAAGGATATATTTATTTCAGTTTTATCTTTATTTTACATATATAAATAGTAGAATTTCATAATAAAAGTCTTACTTCATGCTTTACAGTATTTTTATACTTTATTTGTATCACTGTCATTACTGCATATTTTATATTTCAGAGAATATAATGTTTCTTAGAGCAGTAGCAATGTCTTTCCTGGTAACAGGCAGTATCATAAAGACTCCTGAAGGTATGTCGTAACTTCTGGAGGTGAGCTTTGCAGCAATCAGGACCCTGTGCCCAGCCTAGAACATCCAGAATGGCCATGAGGCTCAAGATTTGCATATTAGTGAAACTGAAAATAAGGAGTTGCAGGAGATGTCAGAAAATTCAGCAAAAAACTACCTATATGTGGCAATCAGTGTTTGTTGATACATATCACTCTTACCTGTCTTGTTTTGAGATGGCAAACAGCTTCTCATGGGTTTTTTTTATTGTTGTTGTTGTTTGGTTGGTTTTTTTCTCCTTACAACTTGCAATTATCTTTAAAACACAAAAAAGAGTAATGCGTCAATCAGATTTTCACAAGTATTTTTCAGGGAAATTCTAAATGTCTATTCTAAAAGAGTAACATTTTTTTTCTTCTCTGTTCTCCCTTTATATTTTAATAGATATTAATTATAGCTTGTCAAAACTGTATCTGAAATACCTGCTTTCATGAAAGAATATAAAAATAAACCTTTGTCTGTTATACTATACTACAGAAAATAATCTGTACTGTTTTTATGTCTTGTATTTAAAAAAACCATCAATGGGATATATGAAGAAACATCAAGACTCCTTTGCACATCTTCTTATCCTGTGAAATATAATTTGATATTGGCAAATGTTTTTCTCTAAGACTGAAGTTTTTTCTCATCTCATCAGCTAGTTACAAGTAAAGCAAATTATGACAGTCAATGACCTATCATTTACCACAGTATAGCACGTGGGTCCCACAGTTTAATTAAATAATGTTGCTGTGGGCCATAGGATTAAACAGAGGTGTTGAAAAGAGTTTATTGCAACTTCAGTGCTATAGAATTTGCTGCCAAAAAGTAAATTGCAAAAATGACTACTTGGGAAAAAACGTAAGAGGAAAAGTTAAAATTACTTTGCACTCCACTTTCAGAAGAAAAATCTACAGGAAAACTGGAAACTTGCTGCTGTTCTTCTCCTTACCTGACTATCCTCTTCTCTGATAATCCTTTATGTTTAACTGCATTCTCAGTTGAATGAATGAAAATAAGTTTGCTTCAATTTTCTCCTATTACTTATTGATTCATACCAGTTGTAGCAACATGAGTCCTGGAGGACTAGTCCCAGAAAAATCTATCTGTACTGGAGTATGTTTTATAACATGCACCTTCAAAATCTTCTTGTAATAGCATCTTTTATAATGTGTATATAACATCTGACATCATCTAAACCTCACCTATTTACTTGTTCATCATCTTTGGGTTATTCCTTCATCAGGAAATTTGCCATCATATTTGTCCCAGTTTGAAAAACAATTAATGATTTTTTGTCCCTATTTATATAATGAACTGTTTTTACAGGAAATAAAATTTTCCCTGGTAACATTTCATACACACATTTTGAGATCTGGTAGAGATTTTCATTCCTCCCATTTAGGTAAAATTTTTTCAGTCAGAAAAGCATATGAAAAAACCTACTATGATGATCTGAAGAAGGTTGGCTGTTCTTTAGGAGAAGTTAAGTTACCTAATAAAGAGGAAAGTGAGATAGCTTGTGGTGACATGTTATAAATATATAGTAGTAAAAATGGGAGATAAATAACTACTTAAACTGAAGGATGATAGACACATTGATAATTTAGTAAATGAATTCCATTAAGAACCTGCCATATTTCTAATTTTCCAGGTTTCTTCTCTGTGCAGCTGAGAATTGGGCTCTAACTTCAGACCTGACTCGTGACCTCTTGCTATAAAATAAGCCCCTGCAAGAACTCAGTCAAATATAATGATAAAATATTTTGTGTTTTGTTATTAAGTTTATGAATGAAGAGTTCTACTACTAGTCCTGTATATGTATCTTGCTTCTTTCTCCCACACACTTCTCAGCATTAAAATCAGATTCTGTCTTTCTGAAAGACATTGCAGATATGTATTATTCATTCAGCAAATCAAAAGGTATGCTACAATCAAGTACTATGGAGGCATTTTTTAAATCAAGTGAAAACCATAGAGTGGTACAGCCACAGTAGACTGCAAACAACAAACTCCTGTGCATCCTTGCAGAGTCCAAACTCCTAGAATGACGATAGCTGTGAAAAGTAGTAAAATAGAACAACAGGTATTCTGTTATTTTTCTAAGATATCCAATTTTCACACAATTTAATAGCAAGGCAACTATTTGTGCACACGACTATATTCATGATTTCATGGGGAGACAATTGATGTAATTGAGGTATTAGTGGAACATCTATTCATCAACCGATAATGTGTCAATTTAAAACCTGAACACAAACTAAATGGGACAATTATTGTAAAGAGGGGACAATGGGGACTAAATATATAACTGTTGCTACCTTTAAAAAAATAGTAATAAAAGTGGTCTTTAACACTGTTATTGTACATGTTGACTGCATCCTAATTCAGTAGCGGTTCTGCAAATCTCCTATGGCATGTCTGGTCTTCAATTTCAATAAGAAAACATGTGAACACTGTTTTAGATTGCTGGCTAACAGCCAGTTATCTCTTTTTTTGATTCACCTTCACCAAAGCATTGCTTTTCCATGCATGTGCTCCAAAATGCTACACAAAGTGCTTTACTGCTGCAGTCCAGAAATGGAGTCAGACCTGCAGTCACTACCATCATTAAACTTGCAAGGATGTTACTACTCATTAGTGAACTAGGATTCACTATAATTTCTGGTTTGGGACTTGCCAGAATTCAATGGCCCAGATAAACTGGAAATAGTACTGAGACACGTAAGTAGTCAATGTGATGACGATCTGAAGAATTAGAAGAAATATGAAACAGCATGGACATGTAAGAATTGACATGTAAGAAGGACAGAGAATAATTAATTAATTCAATGGAAGGATGGAATGGAAGGAGATCGGATTCCATAAAGTTAGAACTAAGTTAACATCAGAATAAAAATGAGCTATTGTTGGAACAAGCTGTCGGTTCAGTGGAGATTAATGAAATACATTTAATTGATGAAAATAGAATCCTGAAATAACTTGAAATATAAGAACCGCTTAAGCTTGCTTTGTGCTAAGGGTGAAGGAAAATTATGGGAGCAAGTAACCTGGAACTCGAATTTTGAAGGAGAATATGTTCTATATAAGTGGTCAAGTCCATCCTCAAAACCATTTTGTACAGAAGACAGTTCAGACAAAGCTTGATTTGTGGAGCTGAACTCTAAATTTGAATCAACACAAGAGAAAACTGTAAATTATCTGCTAAGTATTGTTACATACATACTTATTGTTCCTACTTTTTTGTTATTATTATTTGTGTAAAAAGGCAGATGAATGAAATAATATGTACCATAAGAATCCATTTTGGGTGTAGGATCTTGTAAAAGCTGTATGAAGTTGAATATATTGAAGGATTACTGCTTAGGGCCTGGAAAGTTAAAAAGTAGAACAAGTATCAAGCTTCTAAATATTATCATTAAGCAGGAAATACATATGCAACTAGATCATCTAAATTTATGTACCAATTACAAGCAGTGTTTGCATGCTTAGCTGGCTTTCCTCAAAGGCTTACCCACCTCTTTTTATGCTCCCAATTACACAGACAATTGCTATTATTAGGCAAGCAGTGCAGATGAATCTGTCAGAAAATTTAGCTTGCAAAAGGAAGGTGAAAAAGGTTGTTGGGAAGTGTTAGGTTTTTTTCATTCTATCTCAGACAATAGGTTTTGAAGAGTACATATCCTCTCCTATGTCACATATCTGAAATAGGATTCAGGTACTTCTAAAACTGAAATCTTGCCCCATTGAAATCCATGGGGCTACACCACTTGCTCTCTGTCCTTCCAGTATAAAACAGGTCCTCTGGCAACATTCTGCTAGAGAAGACACTGAAAATAGAGTCATAAAGATGCCATATTTTTGTGTTAGCTTTTGTTAGTCTTTACACTATGAGTAAACAAGACTATAATTCATAAATGCAAAAATATGTGCTAATCAGCAGAAATCTGGCTATGTAGTACAGACATATTTGTGAATGAGAATGTATCTTACAACGTTCTGTCTGAGATATGATTGCTTCTATTTCCAGTGAATTGGGGATGACTTTTATGAAGTACAGAAAAGGAAAATTTCAGGGCATATTGAAAAGGATAGTTGCTTGTTAAACAGTTTTTCTAGTATTTTTAATTTTTTTAGATTAACTATGAGATGTTGTTGGTTTAAAGAGTTCCTTTTCACAAAGAGATAATCTTCTGTGCCATCACATGGCATGTGGAGGACAAACAGGGTCCAGTCAGCACGGGTTTATGAAAGGCAGATCCCACTTGACCAACCTGATCCACTTAGTGGATGAGAGAAAGGCTGTAGATGTAGTCTGCCTGGACTTTAGTAAAACCTTGGACCATTTTCCACAGCAATCTCAGGGAGAAACTGGCTGCTCATGGCTCGGATGGGTATCCTGTTCACTGGGTAAAAAACTTGCTGGATAGAGGAGACCAGAGAGTGATGGTGAATGGAGTCAAATCCAGCTGGTGGCCAGACATGAGGACTTAGTGACTTCTTCAGGACTTAGTGTAGGGTCATTCCTGTTTCATAACTTTATTGATGACCTGGATGAAGTGATGGAGTGCACTCTAAGCAAGTTTGTAGCTGACACTAGGTTGGGTGGGAGTGTTGATTGCTGGAGGGTAGGAAGGCTCTGCAGGGGGATCTGGACAGGCTGGATTAATGGGCCAAGGCCATTGGTACAAGGTTCAACAAGGCAAAGTGTTGGGTCCTGCACTTGGGTCACAACTACCCCATGCAGTGCTACAGGCTGCGGGAAGAATGGTTGGAAAGCTGCCTGCCTGAAAATGACTTGGAGGTCAGAAATACCTTGGTGCCCAGGTAGCCAAGAAGGCCACTACCATCCTGGCCTGTGTCAGAAGTAGTGTCACAAGCAGGACTAGGGCAGTGATTGTTCTCCTGCACTTGACACTGATGAGGCCACACCTTGGTCTCTTTTCCCAAGTATTAAGAAATAGGAGAAGAGGAAATGGTCTCAAGTTGTGCCACGAGAAGTTTAGAGTTAGTATCATGAAAATTTTGTCCATGGAGAAAGTTGTTAAGCATTGGAACAGGCTTCCCCTGGTGGAGTCAGGCCCTGGAAGTATTTAAAACTGTGTAGATGTGGCACTTAGGTACATGGCTCGGTGCTGAATTTGGAAGTGCTAGATTAATGGCTGGCCTTGATAATTTTGGAGGTTTTTTCCCACTTAATTCTATGACATACAGCAGTGTTTCCATTTGCTCAGACAATCAGTGGAATTGTAATTTGCGTCAAAGATGATGTATTCATCTCATATTGGTAACATTCATCTCTCTTGGTAAGAAAAAAAACGTGCTGCCAATATTACTACAACAGACTAAAGCAAAAAGCCACTATATGCTAACCTGAAAACAGATACAACATATTATAAGCACTTGCAAAACAATAATAAAAGTTATAAAGTGGAAATAATATGTAGTATTTTCATACTTTGTTCTTTGGAAAAGAGCAACCAAAGAGGGACTTCTCTGAGGGATTGTGTTCATTTCTTGGCCACTTCCAATCAAAACAAGATATTTATTCAGTAGCAGCAGATAGGACAGACATCAGCCGTCTGGATAATTTCCCCTGCTTATTCTCTTCCACATGCTTAGTTTGACTTGTTCCCTTCATTGCTAACAGCTTTTCAATCACTTTTTCATGTCATACATCCTTCTGTGCTTTGTTTCCTGTTGTACTGTGAAGTCTGCAGTGAGAACACAAGAGAAGGAGAAAGCAGCCAAAGTAAGCAGTCAAGACAATAACACAAAAAAATCAAGATAAAGCCAGCTATTATGTTTGACTACCTCATGTAGAAAGTCATGGAGGAAGAAGTGAGACTTAGTTGGGAACAATGAGTTTGGTGTTGTTGGTGTATGTGCCTTTCCTTTCCATCAGAAATCCTTTCCCTTATCATTTCCTTATCATACATCTTCAATACCCCAGTCTCATTCTTGCTGTAAAAAGGCCTAATCACCAGCAGAGATATCTCTGTCTCCCTGTTAATATAGAGTTAGATTCCCATTTTGGTGCTGACCACTCCTTGAATTGTGTTTTGATCTGATTCTCTGTTAATTAGTCACTACTAGTATTTAACAGAATGCCACTTTTTATTGGAATATCTTTGTTTAAGCATGCTTTTTGTAGCAATTACTGGTGTTCTCTTCAAACCACCTCTAATTCAGGTGTTTTTTTTTTCTTTCTGTGCTTACATAAAATACTATAACTATCTTCTTTAGGTAAACAGAAAAATATGCAGAATGTATCAATAGCTGGACTATAAAAAAAGAAATAAAATGAAATGTTCCTGTAGAGTAACTAGTTTTGATTATGTCTGCTTTTCCTCCACATTTTTCAATCTATTTTCAGCTCTTATAGGCACAAGGGATTTTTTACTATAACAGCTGCTTCCCTATCCTCAGAGGAAATAAAACCAATAACAGACTTTTCTATGAAGCAAGCAAAGAAGTCAGTGCACTGACAAGAAGCTAATTTTTTAAAATTTTCTCATTTATTTTTTTAATGCTACTTTATTGAAGATAATTGGCCTTGTGTGCATGTGTTCATAGTTTTAAACTTACATGGCAATTTTGTTGTCACTTGTTTTCCCAGTTTAAAATATTTGCAAATTTATCCATTAATACTTCAAATATTAATTTAGCTATTTTTCACAAGTCATTACTATACATTTAGTTTTTATTCATTCAAAAAGGTTATGTTGTGTTACCTCTTCCAAGTAATGCCAAATCACTCAGTTATGTCCTTAAATGTATTTTATTCTTATTTTGGAAGAAAGCCAGTTTCCCACCCTTTGCTCCCTCCCTCTGTCCCTGTCCTCCAGTTCCAGTGGTCATGAACAGAGATTTTCTTTTGTGACTGCTTAAACATTGAGTGCTTCTCTCTTGTTAAAAAAGTCAAGCATTTCCTACTAAAACTTAAACTGACATTTTTATTATACTGCTGATTCTGCTGAGTGAGAAGACCTCAGACAAAGGGCACTTGTATAAGGGTACTATTCACAGGAGGCACTTCGCTTCTCAGGAATGGGAAAAGCTTTACCTAGTGACAGCTAAGGGCAGCAAAACAGAACAAAACTGAAAGCAGTAACAGCACCTCAGATTTCCCAAGCTGAGAGTCTGTGGGATCAGTTACAGGCTCCAGCATTGACCCTTTAAAGGAAGGAGATAATGAAGCTGAATATCAAACAATAAAAGAACATGGGTCCAGATAGATGATGTGATATTTCCTCTTAGTTTTTAATGTTATGATCATTTAAAAAAGGTACAGAAAAAGGAAGACTGAAAATGTCGTAACTGCAGAAGAGACATTAAACAGATGGTTCTCTCCTAGAAAGAACATCAGCAAGACTCAAATGAGAATGAAAAAAGTGATGTGTCTTTGCTAATAATTCAAGACTTAGAAATTACTATTTTGCCTAATTTGGTATCCAAATACAGCCACTACCTTGAGCTAATTTGGCAGTTCATTTAGGATTAGAAAGAAACAATTCTCCACTTGTAATATATAAAATAGAACTAGTGGACATTGGTTTTATTATTCATTCATTTCGGGCAGCTTTAGTCACGTAGATTTAAATGTTGGTGCAAGGAGTTCAAGAACAAAATCTCGTAGGGTCAAACATGACCTCTTATTTGGAGATATTCCTGCCATTCTGCTTTCTTCAGCCACTCTAATGTTTTTCTTGTGCTTATGACCAGGACACAAGAATTACAACTCTTTGTATACCTGCTTCCTGACAATGATGATCCACAAACCAAAGCATAAACAGATTCTAACAGATTCCACAGATTATCTAGAGGACAGTCTCTTCCTCTTATTTAACTTTATCTGAGTGATTTAAGTTCCACTCAATGTTAGTATCATCAAAATTAAAGAAACAAAAATCATCATTTTTATGGGATATGATACTTCAGCAGCAATTTAGCATAGATTTGGTTAATTCCCCTAATTGACAAAATGACATTTTTGACTATTTTCAGAAGTTTACTATAGTAATTTTGGATTTATTTTGTATGATTTCTTTAAATATATTTGAATATACAAGATTTATTAGATTTTCTGGAACAAAGAAATATCTTGAGTCCTGTGATGGGATTCCTGACTTTGGAAGGTCTTTTTCACCACACTACTGGACTCCATACATTGCAGGTCCCCACAGAAATTTGGTGTGAAATTTTTAGCTCATCAAACTCTGTGCATGCCTAAAGAACAGCCTGTATTTTAGGTTGGCATTAGTCCATATCTATAGACATGAAAGATGGGTATCTAACTGGAAATTATATGTGGACCTGTCCCCTGACAGTGCCCACTTCCATGTTCTCTTCAAGAACAACTTAGCATAAAACAGATTTAACTTTTCCCCTTGAAAAAGGGACATGAGGAATACATATAAGCAAGGTAGCTAGCACCCATTAATTCTTTAATATTTGAAATAAGTGTCATCTTATGCACATCTTAGGAGAAAAAAAAATGCAGGTTATGATTCCCTTCTCAGAAGTGGGAAAGGCAAAGTGAATTTTCTCTGCAGGAGGGGGCAGCCTGGGTGAATCTGCCATAAATGACACTGATATGGACATGACCACTTTTTCTGCCAGTCATACTGGTTTTCTATTTTTTTTTTCTTTTTATCAAAGTCCAGCTTAGTCTTTTCAACTACTTAATATGTGACTACCCTCAGAAGGAGATTTTGGATGTAATTTGGGGGAAATTTGCACTTGTATAATATGGAAATCAGGCTGCATAGGCCAGGTGTTTTGCACCTATCTCTTAGTAAATCATTGGTCCCTTAGAATTTAAGTTAAATATTGAATTTTTGTAGTGCTGCTTTCCTTTCTGCTGTCTTTAAAGGTAATTTCTCCAACTGGAAACACATTGATAAATTGGTTTTGTAATTCAGCCATTGTGTTTTCTACAATTTATTTGCAGTGGCTGTTGCGGTCTTCAATATTTATTTTTCCTCCTCTGTCTTTGCTAAGTATAAAACTGTTTTATTTATTTTTTTCTGTCTCTGTTTTCTTTAAGATCCCTCTCTGGATGAACACTTTTGCTTTGTTACATGGTGCCACTATTCCTAGTCTGTAATAAAACCTTTTAGACCCTATGCCTTAACAAAACATGGAAAGATCATTAAATGACCCACTCTGAATTATAGATTCACTGTAATTTCTTTGTGATAAAAATCTTTAATCATAAAGAGACAAATCCTCTCGGACATAAAGTTATCATTCATTAACCAAGTTTCTCTTAATCTTCTTAAAAAGCAGACAAACCAATTCACAACCTAATAAGGCTGGGTTAACAGGGAAGTGCTCTTTTCCCAAGTAAATGG
Organism: Sclerurus mexicanus; assembly: GCA_013396755.1. Classification (NCBI taxonomy): domain Eukaryota; kingdom Metazoa; phylum Chordata; class Aves; order Passeriformes; family Furnariidae; genus Sclerurus; species Sclerurus mexicanus. The sequence continues at coordinate 157,503 of VWZF01000730.1, forward strand.
CAGTGCAGGCATATTCAGAATCATTCAACTATAGTAAAATTTTAGGAGTCCATGTTAAACAATAGAGATCTGAAGTCACATCTCAAACTTGCCTTTATTCATTACAAGTTCTATGCCTTGAAAAAAAAACCAAGCTAACACATACCCACTCCCCCTAATCTCTTAGGGACACATAAAGAATAAGAAAACTTCCATTATTTTAAACATTGAAGTTCTATTTATTTTTCTTCTGTATCGGTCAGTTGAATTTAAATGTTTTTGAAACAGCCTGTGTGAACAGCGGAATAAGTTTTATCCATTCAAAAGGAACCCATTAAGAAACTGTTTTGGGGTTTTTTTTGGTTTTAAGTATGCTATTTGTATAAATAAAAAAGTACTAGAGTCAAAAAATGGATTAATGCAATAATTTCACCCAGAAAACAGATGCCTCACATTTAGTATCAGAGAAAGAGCTTTTTATACTACCTCCAAAAATATATGCTGAACTGAGTTTAATTACATTCTTAAATAAATAAAAATGATTGCTACTGTAAAAAGACAGTAAGAAACAAAAGCAGAATAAATCTGAAGTACTGATAAAAAAATAGATTATGCTGACCATACCCAAGCAATTTTCTAAAATTAGCCTTAAAGATCTAATGATATGCATGCAGTTACACATTTAAAATAAATATATGTATAATCAGCATAACTCATTTTCATTTAGCATCACTACAAATCTGTATGAAGAAAACCTATTTTTTAATCCAATTTATGGATCTGGATACAGTCTTAAAAAGAATCTTAATTTCCAAGGACTGAAATTTATTCCTTTTACCAAGAATTAAGACATTCTAGAGAATGGACTGATAACTATATTATGGCTGTAATACACAGAAATCAAATTATATTGAATGCAACAATTAAGTCCTTTTAAACAAATATGGCAAATGCCAGTTGTGGAATATTTTGGGGATGGGGTTTCTTTTGGTTTTGAGAAAAAAATTACATTTCCTTAATTAGAAAGTAGTATAGAAAACTATTTTATTCAGCATGTGTGAATAGTATATGATCAGGATTTCTTGGAGGACAAGCATTACAGGAGTCTTTTCACTCCCTTTGAAAACAGGTGTGTATACCAGGGTTTGTTCTGTTGTCCCTGTGGAGAAGAGCTGTTATTCCAGATCTGCCAAAACTATTCTGGGAGCCTTCCATGATGCTAGTGAAGGACTGTGAGGTTAAGACTTTTCCCTTTATCTGTGTGGTAAGTTCCCTGCGACAGTTACCCAGCCAAGGAGTGTTTACAGAGAAGCCTGGAGGGTACCTGGGGAGCTGTGCTGGCTGCTCTGACCCAGCATTACCAGCTTCACAGCAGCCCAGAGTAGCAAATCCTCAGAACACCATGGATTGTTTCTTTCTCTGGATGCTCCAACACATCTGTGATCCTCTGACTTCCCAACAGGCAACTGGGTCATACAGAGCAGTGGGAATGATGTTGTGAGGGTGTTTCTAGAAGCCTGGTACTCATTCTAGGTGTTTGTGAGGCTCCCTAAATGGAAGACTACTAAACTGAATTAAAAGGAAAAGTATGAAGCAAAATATGTTTCCTTTGATACTATTTGCCGATGTTAACTGCAAACCACAGCTAACAATCAAGAAGATAAAATCTTAATATGTATCTAAACTGAATATTCTCTCAGTTACTCTAAAGTCTGGTCTTTGTATGATTCTTCTGAATCTCATCCAGTGGCACAAGAATTGGCTCTTATTGGTGGTAACTCAATGCTCCAAATTCTTCAAGGACTTCCTCAGTCTTGTACAAGAACTAAAAGGGTGAAATCAATCTAAAAATCTGTATTTATCCAAGCAGGACAAGAGCACAGTGAACCCTGAGTCATGTAGAGGATACACTGTTGGGCTACAAAGGTATTACATTAAATGAATGGAGGGTTTCTGTTTTCAAAATCCATTTGTCAAAAGGAAAAAAAGAAAATAAATCTGTGGGCTAGACCCGATTTTAATGAGACTGTAACAAAAAACCCCAAACAAAAATCAAAACCAGTGTGACCTAAAATTCAATAATCTGAGTCAAATACAGCAAACCAAAAGTTTTCCTGAAAATATCAGAAACAAAATGCTGTACTCCGTATGGCTATGAAATCACTGATGTTATAAGTCTTTAGAATACCGTGGTCTAGAATGTAGTACGAGAATAAATTTCAAAATTGAAATTATTATTGCTTGTGGCTATTACCAGGAAAAATATGAAAATGTAATAATTTCTAAAAATGCTAAGTAGATAATATATTTAATCTGTTACAGCACAGTGCTGACAATACATGAAGAAAATCCAAATGCTTATGGAGTTACTGGTTCCTAAAACTGGTAAAAAATGCATAAAGCTAAAACTCAGATACAACCTTTTATGATTAAGGATAAAAGAAATTACTTAGTAAACATGAAGGGTAAGTGGTAGAACTACTACTACCTTTTTTCTTTGGCAAAACTCAAACAAGAACCTCTCCTGTGAAAGCAGGTAATCATGAGATACAGAAGATATAAAACAATGCTTTCTCTGTCCATATGGAGGGCTCAGAATGAATGTTGGCAGCACACAGCCAAGGACCTGAGGATTTTCCAAGGGAAAGTGATAGTCAGAGGAACAGTTTCCAATAAGTGGCATGTGCTCATGGGCAGACCTTTAGCTGTCTGTAATACTGATTTAGCTCTCAAAGCTGCAGTAGGAAAGTGTACACACCTAGCATTCTGCCCTCCCTCCCACAGCTATTTTTGTTACAGTTTAGCATCCAGTGATTCAGACATTATTTTCTTTCTCCCATTATTTTCTTGAGTTATAATTTAAGCCTGCACCCACTCATGCTTATCAAAACTTTTAGCAAGTTCCGCTACAGGAAAAGAGAAAACACAGATGAAAATACTCGGCCATCTTGGAACATACAGTAGAATAAGTGTGATGAATGAAGCAGTAACATACAAAGAGTAAGACCTAGGAGCAAGTAAAATATGCAGAAAATTAAAGGCCTAGTGTAGAGCATTATGTTTATCAGCAAAAGCACATCCTCTGGGGAAGCTCCAGCTCGTGGCATCAAATCATGAATCAGCATTACCAATTCCCCACACCCTATCCTGTAACAGGAAAACACATAGACTGAAGATGTGAGTGTAAGGCTTATCTTCAGTTATGACGCAAGATGAACAGTCAAGGGGACTACTACTTTGTGAAAGTTTATAATTATAGCATTAGATATTTCCACACTGATTACTCATCCTGATTTATATTCCTACTGGTGAGTAGGCACACCTGATGTCAATAGTACTACCTGCCTAAGTACATGATCATCGAAGTATGGGAGGTAAATTGGGATTAAGATTCACCAGGGTTAAGATAGTTCAAACTGCATACCTAAAAGACAATTTCTTAACAGTTCCCTCATGAAAACTACTCGGTGCAGAAATGGAGTGGTTTTATTCCTACCGGCCTTGTTTGGTTTAGTTTTTTTGGGTTTTTTTGTTGTTGTTGTTGTTTGTTCGTTTTTTTAATCACAAGGAGCAAAACTTCTATAAGCCAAAAATTGCCTTTATTTCTGCACAACTTCATACTTCTCAAAAGGGGTGAGAAAAAAAATCACTTAAATATTTGTCAAATTATACAAAGACTGTGTACAGTAGAAAAGTCTCTTGTCTCATTTTTGAAGCATAATTTTATCCAACTTCAGTGGATTCACTCAAACTCATTGTCAGTCTCTGGGCTCCATTTGAAGTGTCCCACTGGTCTAGATTTTTCTGTAGAACTGACAAAAGAGCTCAAAAATCATAACTGAAACCACATGAGACTATGAGATGTGCTCAAAAATTATGTGATTCAAAAAAAAAGACACATGAATGCCTTTAAAATACACTACTCTTTTGTTTTGGTTTAATTTCTTTGGTTTATTTCCCTATGGGATGTATTTTGACAATATCATCTACACTCATGGTATCTAGAAAACAAGGATTTGGAAATACATCGTCCTTCATCATCCTCTGGTTACAGATATAATTAACTTGATTAACTTCCACCTACCCTCATCATCCTGTCAGCTGAAAGTTATAATTTCTGTGATCCAAAAGTTCAATTGCTCACATTAGTGTAGGTTCATACAACTTGTTCATGATTTTTTTCCGGGTAAAACCTCTAGTATAACCTAAATACTTTAAATAGTATCCATTTGCTACCAGAACTCAGAAGACACTAATATGCTTAGAAGCTGGAAGGAACTTTGCATAAAAAGTGTACTGTTATTTTGTATTTTCTAGCCTTCTATTTGTTTGTTTTTGTTTGTTTGGTTGGTTTTGGTTGTTTGGGTTTGTTGTTTTGGTTTTTTTCTGTCTAATGGCATTTGAGATTTTCATGTAGTGATCTAGTTTCTTAAGTTGGAACATAAAGAGAAAAAAAAATCATAGCATATATCACAAAATAAGTTTAGGTATCACCAGTCTTTCTTGGGCCCGTAAGGAGCAGGGAAACTATTCAGTGAATTTGTAATGGTAAAGTGAATGTAAAGATACTGCTGCTATAAAACCAGTTTTAGTTCCCTTATTTTGTGTGTCTTGTTACTTTTAACTCAGAAGTGTAGTAAGATATCAGTGTATATATGAAAGAATTAAAGTCAGCTTTCTCCTACAAGAAGACAGAGTGGGATCTCAATCCTGCTGTCTCCATGCTTTTCTTATGGAGCAAAGGCAACTTAGGGCAGTAGAACAAGTTCAAACGCTCATGCTGTCCTGACAGTTCTCAAGAAAGAGCACCAGCAATTTCCTCCCAGCAGTTCAGCTCCCAACTTATGTCTGCTAACAGGGACAGAAAAATTAGTTGAACTCTACTTGAATTCCTTGCACGTAGATTGCAAGTTCCCAACCTTTTTAGGTGAAACAACACAGAGTAATACTTGTGAAAAAGAGTAGTAAACCAAAATGGAGAGAAGTCTCCATCCCAATGTAAAGATGTTTCTCTTGGCAAACACAAATTTGATTTTACCCAGTCAAAATGCTTTTTCTTACAAAACCCTATGTAGCACTACGACTACAGGGTCTAACTTAAATGACATCTATTCAGCTGGCAAAACGATAATAACTGTACAGAAAGCTTTCCAGGCTTTTTTTCAGGCTTTCAAAAAAGATTACAGTTTTATCCTCCATAGTCTTGCAGTTCTAAAAGAAATATTGATATGTCATGAACAGCGTCAGAAAATATTATTTAGAATAGCACTATGAGCATTTATTGCAAAATTTAGGTTGTGTATCCTTTTGTTTTAGGAATAATTAATGACACACACTTGTCTACTAACATTCAGTTTGCATTCATTCACAGAAATTAATGAAAGGACTTTTCCGTAATTAAACTAAGTTGCACTACTCCTCCAGAACGAAGTATCATGATGTTCTCACTTTTTTCCTGCTTAACATATTCCTTAATGTAGATGTGCATACACATAGAAATCGGAGGGCAAAGGAATAATTGCATTGCTTCTCAAGAGAGCATATACTCTGTAACAGCAACGAGCTTGTACAAGATGTCTCTAAGCTTCCTGAATATTTGTGATGGTCTGTTCAAAACCAAGTAGGAAACTGAAAGAATGTGCTAATCTGGAAGAAATCTGCTAAATATGTAGACTTTTCTACTAGTCTATTTGCTATAAACAGATTTCATGTAAACTTGTGTATTCTGCCAGTGAATTAAGCTGATTTCAGCAGTGTTTCTTAACTCAGTGTGCAGTGCTGCATGAACACAGCTGTGCTGCTCTACAATAGCTTCTGTAGTGTCAGCTCAGGTATTTCTGTACCATACTCCCATTTTACTGTACATTTTCCCAACTGCAGGAGTACCACAGCTTGCTCATCTGGCTTCTTTCCTGCTCTCCACGCATAACGCAAGTCAACCACAGATGATGACATTGGAAACTGATACTCTTAAAGAAATGTAATTAATAGTCTTAAATACTGCCATCATATTTTAAAGTATGAATGCCTCATTCAGCTTGAATAAATCATATTTTTAAGGACTTCAGCAAATCAGTTTTAGTGCTATGTAAAATAAAATGTAGCAGCTAGATTAGATTAAGTTGAACTATCATGTTTGTACATAGCTTCTTTCAAGGACACAGGAGCCATAAAGACTTAAAAATTATAAATAGGAAGAGCAGCAAAGGACTGGTAAAATAAAGATCTTTTTGAGTAAATAGTCTGTCAAAAATGAGTATCTATGGGAAGTGATATTTACTTTCCTCTGAAGCCTAAATCCCTGAACTAAAACATTTTTCTACTCCTTTGGGCGTTAAATTATTTTATGCTTTTGCCACAGACCTGAATACCTTTTAACAACAAAAGGAGACAAAGTGGTGAAGTAATGTTGGAAAGCTATATTATCACTCACTGTACTATATCTCTTATGTGAAAGGAGAGAAATCTTTAGTTCCACAAACTGGATACTAAGCACTAGCTTTAAAACATTCAGTTTCCTGAATGTTTCCTTATTAGTACCTTTCTGTATTTCTAAAGGTTTCTAAACATTGCTTTTTTAATGCCCTAAAATGGAGTATACAGTCTATCAAGGGATTAAGTTGCTACTTTGGATAATACCAAGTTGAGCACATCAGACACCACAAACACTTTCCAGCCTTCACACAACTGCAGCACAGTATGTCCAAGCGCATGGTGCTCATGCATCAGCTCCCTCAAGCTTTGACCCTTCCAAGGTTCTTGGACCCTGAACGTGCCTGTGAGAGGTAGCAATCTCACCCTGCAGAGAGAACCAATACATTTTCTGAGAACGTGCTTGGCAGAGCAGATGTCACATGCATTAGGAAAAAAAAAATTAAAAAAAGGCAAGAAGCAAGGCTTTCTGAAACCACAGAAAATTAAATTCTCTCTTGGGAAACAGACAACCGCACTTCATCTGATCTATAGAGAGTATTAGACTTAAGACTGTCTGCCTCCCAGGAGGTTCCCATTAATCAGGAAGTACTTGTTATTTGACAAGACAACTTTTTAATTTTCCCCTCTTGGAACTGTTCAGTTTGCTTTTAAATATTTATTCAGCCAAATAGCAAGCAATTGACTCCACAGACCAATGTTAGTCTGCTCTTCTGTGAAGAAAGGGGGTCAGGTTTAAATTCCTGCTCCATTGGCTATTTAATCAATTATCCAAATTGGCAAGGTTTCAAGGGGAGAAAGTCACTAACTTCATCCCAAAATAACCATTCAGTCAGTAGTTAGGGCACATTTCTGACTTGAAAGTCCCTGTGAGTGAAATTTTTTCTCAATTCAGTAGTGTGGGTCTGTTTTTAAAAGGTCATCCACCTCAATGGTAAGTGCTCTAATTACTGGATATTTGGGCATCAATTAGCAGCATGTTCTAATAACTTTGGAGAAAAGGTAGATTTAGCTTATATGTTTATTTTCAGGGGACAGTAGACACCTCCCCAGTGCTTTAAAATGTAGGCTGTATGTGTATTACTGTCCCACCACACTTCCTTGAAGCTATCCTTCCTTCTGCTTGCTGATTTCTCTGGTTACCCCTCTTACCATCGGTCTCCTATGCTTTGCATGGGAAGCCTAACTCAGGGTAGAGAAAGTCTTTATAAACAAAGCACCTGTCAGTTAGACATTGCAATGTTTCATGGTTGCATCCAAAAAGATATTTGGTTGCTAAAAGGCAGAACAATTCACTACATCACTTTTGGACTCTTGTCCCCATGTTAGATGAAGTATCCATATTTACTGCCAGGAAGGTAAGTGGTCCAGACTGGGTAGCGGGAAACCCATAGAGAACTATGTAATGCCATGACTCTGAAAAGGCAGTTTGATACAGAGGGGAATGTTAATCACAAAGTCTGTTTTAAATTTTACCCAAACAGAAGTTAAGCACCATGTTTAAGCTTAGAAGGATGTGTGTCTACCTATTCAGGCTTTAGATTTTGTTAGCAAAATAGACTTTTTTATTATTATTATTTTTAGAAACTGGAGGGAAAACAACAAGAAAGAGGATAAAGCCTACTTTTAAAATAAAGAGATAAAAGATGTGCTGGTGATCTCCTAAAACAACAAGGATTAGATTTGCTAGCCAAAATGTTGGCAGTCTGAGTTCAAATCTGCTGATTCCCTGCTCTAGCTATGGCACTGCAACCTACTACTCCCAGAGACTGTTCTGAGATAAGGCATTGGCCACACCTGTAGTAACCATGTCACTACATGGTCAGAATGAGGGGAATAAGGACTTATTTGCCCACACAGAAGTGGTGAATGATTCTTTAGCCTAGTGCCTGACACAGCTGCCCAAGGAATGAGTACCAGATTGCAGTACTTAGCCCATGAGCCAGAACAATGAAATATTTACACAGTTCTTGAACTTATTCTGTTTTCAGAAGACAAGGTTCTTCTGGGGACATAGGCAAATAATGATTTTAAGGCTAAAGACTGAGTTAAGAATGTGAAATTTCACGACAAAGTGGTGGTTTGTTGTTGAGAACCTAGGAGACAGCCATTTGACCAGAAGTAAGTACTGTGGGTTTGCAGTGAGTCCTGATTGCCATACCTTGGTTTGGCTTGCAAAGCAGCCTTGGTATGCATGGATTCGACTTCTTTTGAAGTAAAGTATATTGGAAGCTCTGCTTACAATCTGTACCAAACGTACAAATGTCCCCACTGTACTGCAGAGGGGACAAAACCAACTCAACTAATTAGTCCTTCAAACAGCCTCAAGCTGCATTCACGGTAATAACATTTGGTCTGAGACAACAAACTGGATCCAGAACTGGTAAAACATATCGATCACATGCTTAAATATAAGGATCTCCACACCATGTGCTTTGATCTACTGCTCTGCTCCTATTGTGCTGGATAGGTTGCTAATACAGACAAAAACATACAAGTCACATTTCTGCTACCTAAAACCCTAAACAGAACTGTAAGTCTCTGTGTGGATTTTGCCCTTGTTCATCACAGATAATTGTTAGTGCAAAGTTCAGATTTCCTCTTTTCTTTTATCTCCCCATGGGCAAGTAAAATAATGTTTCAATAATTAAGTAAGAAGGGATAATTGGGGAAACGATACTGGAAATTAAGAACTGAAATAAAGCAAATACAAGGAATAAAATGCAGGAAGAAAGTTTCCCAGAAATTAATGAATGATCAGTAATGACTAAGAGGGAAAAAACTAGGAAGGAAAACAGGTGGCTATGAAGCAGGAGGAAAACTCTATTTTGAAGCAATACTTTGTAGAAAGCTTAAAAAACCCCACATACTAGTAGACAGCATAGTTTGCCATTTAGACTGATCAGTGACTCTCTTCTCGAGCTTATATCAGCCTTTTCTCATTGCTGCTGAAATAGCCAGTGACTATCACATTTTACCTTCCCTTCATGGCATCAAAATTGTTGCCCATATTTTGGCGAAAATCTGTGCTACACCAATTTTGTACTATACAAAGAAGCACAGCTGGGGGCTGGAAACATAGTGCCTTGGCTTCCATTTGTAGCTGTGCATCTCTGACCTTCAGGGAGGGATAATTCCGGAGTCATTTCTTCTACTTACCTGAAAACTATAGATAATCCATAACCATTACACAGCATTAAGCACTTACAAAAATGGGGCACAAACATCAAAATTACTTATTCTATAACAACGTAGCAAAAGGAACAAGTATCTGCATAGTAATGTGAGCAAATAGAATTACAAATTAGCGCAATCCAACAAAGTTCAAGAAACAAGATCAATAAAGATCAATTCATAAATCCACCACAGGGAATAGCTCTATTTGGGGGTGGCGGGGGGGGAAGCTCAGTTTCAGAGAGGAGGATTTTAACCATGTATGGTGCCTGAGGAGCTCAGCTGCTATTGCAGACCAGAAAGAAAAGGAGTATAAATGTGTGCATGTGAGTGTCTGTATCTATGTATTTATTTATATGCATATTACATATTATATATATATACACTAGAAGAATTATATGGTTAAGACATAGTGATTGTGTTCAGCAGATGAGACTGTTCCTTTTACATACGTTAACACAGAAAGCTACAAATTTTCCCAGTAACATCCAATCAGATGTCATAAACTTCTTGTAGACCTGGAGCTGCATGAAAGTTTTTTTCAGGGGAGAATGAAAGACAATTTGATATTTTTACACCAAAGCAACTCTAGGAATTGGGTAAATTTCAAGAAAAATTGTTTTGAAAAAGATGTATTTTTCAAGTTTCTATTCTGAAATACTTTTCCACTGCAGTGTCTTTTTCATAATAAGAAATAACACATTTTGACATAATCGATCTTTGAAATTTATCTACAACTAGATTGACCTAAAGCAGAATTATTGACTGTAAAAAAACACTTTTTAATCTGTAGAAACATTCAACTTATGTTTTTGTTCTTTTAGAAAACTGGGGAAACTAAAATTTCCATAAACAAAATCATATTTTGATATTGCTGAGTGCTTCATTGATAACTATGCAACAGGCTCTGCTTCTGTCCTTTTACTCAATTGAGTTGATTCATTCACACTGTAGTTTACATGTACGCACGCACAGCAACAATCTTCCTATTTATTTCATTGATTGCGTGAAATTAAATTATTCTCAAAATCATGCTGGATACTATCAGCTGTGTAAAAATTCTCAGCCTTGAGTTTCATAGCTATTGTATTTCACTTCAGCGTGCAAGCAATTTGGAATTTGTTCCCATTGAATATTAGTACCACTTGCCATGCAAGGCTTAAACTTCTATTGCCTGGAAAGATCTAAAACCCAGATGTAATTACTGTTTCTATATATATATTTTGTTATGATTGCTTTAAAAATACAGATGCTCCCGTCAGCTTACACTTGCCTTCCCTAGGATGCCTGTGGAAAGAAGACTTTTCATCCCAATGGGGCCTTAAGGAAGCACACTTCATCTAGCTATGTGGAGGTCAGCTGGTCATTCCTTTGCTCCCCAAGCATGCTGCAGTGCAGAAGGGGTGGCTGGTAAGCATCTGTAGGGGAGGCATGGAGACCATCTGAGAAATGGAGTTTGATCTCTTCCCTGAGCTTCTACCTTGCAACTCTAATATCAATCTTAGTACTTATGTAAGACATAAGCTGTCTCTTAGTGTAGTTGGTTGAGGTGAATGTGGCAAACATTCTCACTTGAAACTCCCCTAATTATTGCAAGTTCTAGAATTAGCAAGTTTGTTTTGCTTCCAAATGACATTTGTTGGACACTATTGCATTTTCTTTCTCCATTCTTTCTCCTTTAAGAAATACAAGGTTGCTTAAAAAATCTTTTTTAAGTCTGGTAGTTGCAATAAACTAATTAGCATGTGTCAGAGCAATCTTACTTCATTATTCTTAAACATTGGCCTTTAAACTATGGGTATTTAGAACTGCTGAATAACAGTCTTAAGCAGATAGTTTGTGCAAATCTTCTATTGTCAGCTTAAATAAAACAAAATTGGTATAGCCTAGGTTGATAGCCTTTGCTGATAAATTTTATTCCAAACATAACACACAGGCAATAATTGATTGTTTTCTAAGTGCAGTTTGATGTCCTCTCATTCCATGTAAATGCAATAGTCAGCAGTAGTAACCATAAAATATTTCCCATTTCAAATTCTTAATTTTGAAACTTTATGTTTTTCTGTTTTTCAAATTAAATTAGGGATCTTCTATTATTGATCCATACTAATGCCAATTCTAATTTCAAAGCATGAATTACTTCCATTGAAAAATAAGCTTCGTGGAGAATTGCAAACCAATTTCTACCACCAGTTCTCCCCTCTCCCTCTCAGCCAAGACTTTCACTGCTTTACCAAAGAATAGCAAGGACTCAGTTCTGATAAAGCCAGAGTACTTGTCACATGAGTAACTTGATATACATAATCAGCCAATTTACTGGAATATACACACTCCTCGAACTCTGCCTCTACACAAATAATTTCAGGACTGATGCCTTCATTCAGCACAACCTTGGTTTTAAGGAAGGTGTTTCTTCTCTAGCTTAAGCCATTGAAGTAACTTGGCTGAAATCTTATTCTGTCAGAATATGTAGTTCCACTAAAATCACTATGCTTCCCTAATTTTGCTGAAGTTTTAGTTTGAAAAAACAAACAAACAAACAAACAAAAAAACACAACACCCCTTTAAATAAGAAATACTTAAATTGTTTCTGATATGTTGGTATGTGTATTACAATATTTTATATTTCAGACTATTCAAAACAATTTGTGGAAGAAACTGGCTTTTTTTGAGTACTTCTAAATTTGTGTCTTTCACTTCAAAAGGAAATATTTGAAATTTCAAAAACCTTTGTTTTGTCACCCTGACAAAAAGAGAAAGTGTTTTTTGTTGCTTTATGAGCCTGCTTCACCCCGTGGTGTCTGGCATGGTCTACTGGCCACCTGCATCCATCTGTCCTTGGTTAGTAATCTGCTCTGGGTACTGCTGTTGGTACCTGACTCCATAAGATCTGGTGACTCATTTGAAAAAAGTCTTTGAATATACAGTGAGTTAATGCTGCTTAATTATTTAAAAGCTATTTAAAAATATTTTGAACTCCTACTCTGCATTTCTATCTGAAAAAGTGGGTGAAGAAAAACTGCAGGAGAAACTGTGGGCAAATGCAACAAACAAAAGTGTAAACAAGATGCTCAGTTATTACTTGATCATAACTATGGGCAGATTTCATTCTAAGTAGTTCAAAACTTTTAACTTGAATCATAGTTCAAATCAGTAAGAAACACACCAAGTATTAAATGATTCTATTTAATCTTGACTAGATTTATGCTGTTATTTCCTTAAAGAACAGTTAAACATCACTCACGTGAACATTAAAGCAAAGTGATCAGCAGTCAAATATAAGTTATGCAAAATTGGACAGCATTTTTTGCTAATCACAAAGAAGTCTACATCTGTCATTTGTACCGATTTTTAATTTGCACATTTTAATAGGACAAATTATTATTAATCTTGTAATGTTAGCTAGATAGTTTGTGATGGAAGGTGATAGAGAAAGAGCAGAAAATATTTTCTAGGATTGTTATATTAGTTAAACAAAACAAAAATAAAGGCTTTAGACAAATACAAATTACCACCCCCCCCAATATTCCATATTTAAAAAAGCCCACAGGCATTGCCTCAATGAGTGAAAAAAATTTTGAAGGAAGCATATGTTTTATGTCATCATGACTTTCAAAGTTTAGACCTTGTAGAGCTCTGCCTCTCACCTCCTCTCAACTAACACTGGAATGGAAAAACAGGCTTTCTTGCGGTTTCAGTTTTAACACACTTTGTCAATCTGAAATAGCTGTAGTTGCTGTCCTGGACAAACAAAAAAGAAGAAGACATCTGTAGAAAGGACAAGAGGCCTTTGAACAGCTGGATTATCAATTAAATATTAATTTTCAGTGTTGGTGGCTTTTCTTAGTTCAGTAGCATTACTTACATAGTAGGTTTAGACTGTAGTATAAAACAGCTACAGTAGTTTTAGATTAATTTGTTTTTCCAAAAGAGTAGTAGTCTTAAATTAGACAAAATAAGCCATTTTACATAAAAATCAATTATAAATAACAGATATTTATTTTCTTTAAATTTGTTTTTACAGTTATGCATTTATTTCATCTGTTAGTGGCAGATATTGGGGGCAGGGGGAATCCAACACCCTGAACATTAGTATTAGAATGTTTCAATTTAGCCAGGTATGGGAATGCAAGGTTAAATCATTGTCTACTGTTGGATCAAAAATGCAGCATTATGTGTTAAAAAAATACCAGCAAAGGATGAGGTTGTTTGCTCATGGATTAGATATGTATTCTGGAACCTGGCAACATGGAATTAACAGTATCTCTACAAAATTAAAAAAGTGTGAAAGCATTTTTTAGGAAATTTTTTAGGAAAAATATTTGTGTATTATTAATAAATTTCTCTCTTCTCCAGTTTCTGAAATACAAAGAAGTATTTCCAGCAAGATAGCTTGAAGAACTAAATGTCTCAGAGAACTGGTAATCACATTTTTGGAGCCTTTCACCTCCAGTTCACTGATTCAAATATAGCTAACATGCAGTAGTGACGGAAAATCATTGAGATTTGAAAGCTGGTTTGTGGCCTGTGTGTAATGAACTCCATTTCTTAGAGGATCTTGAAAAGGCATTTGGCACTTCTGAAAGCACCGATGCTGAGCTCCTCGCAGGATCCAGTCAGGTCCCCAAGGAGTCACAACCAGGGCTGGCTTCCTTGAGGATGACAGAGACTGAAGCTATCAACTAAAATCCCATTCCAGACAAATTTCATCAGTTCGCTGACCACTTAGAGCAAATTGGTCCTTAGCCACCTGGAAGATCTCGGTGGGCAAACATTTTCTCCATGTCAAGTACCCAGCCTAGGTGGGCTGAAATGACAAGCTCATTCTGGGGTCACCACACTGCACTGTTGCTTCCTGTGCTCCACAAAGGCTGGGTGAAAACAGTTTCATTTTCCATTTCTGCCAATCTGGTACTTTTCATTAGCATTAAATATACTTAATTTAGGAGAAAAAAACAGCAGAAAGATGTCACAGAAATTACTATATTTTTTGAGGGCAAGTGTGGCTTAGTCTTTATTTAGACAGAGGTACATACCTAGTTAGGAACAGTTAATAAAATGTCCTTTGTCAAGATCATACCTACCATATTCTGGAAAATCTGCCTGACAATAATTTTTCTCATCAGCTACAAATTATCTCAGTTCTATGTTTCCCAGTGAAGGCTTTAAATTATCTCTTTAATGATCTCATCTTCTTTACATTAGGGACTTATCTTCACAAAACTCATATATATTTTTATGAAAATAAACTCTTTTTTTTTCTGAACATTTAGTATGTTGCATTAGGAGTTTCCTCAGAGGAGAGAAAGAAGTCTATCTTCATTAACCACTAAATATAACATGCAGAAATTAAAACATTTGTATGTCATGTCAGCTATATACATTGTCTTCTATGATGTCATATTTGATTTTCTTTTTTTATGACTATGACAGTATCATATTAAAAATTTGATTGCACAATGACAGTTCAGGCGTTGAATTATTCAGCTTATGAGTACACTCTCTCAGGAAGACTGTTTTGTATTTCTTGCCACTTCTGAAAGACTGAAATTTAAAAAAATGTAAAAAGAAAAGGAAAATGGTTACTAGTAAGTAATTAATAACTCAAGCTAGGCAAAGGTAACCTCATTTTAACACAATATCACACAAATTAAAATCAGATTAAATATAACATGCAGTGTATTTCAAAAGTCACTTGAAACTTTATTCTCAGGATGACATTTTGGTCCCAGGGAAATAGATTCCAATTAATTTTCAGTGAAGCCAGGACTTCCTTCTAACTGAAGAAAACCCATACATTTCTAATCTGGTTTTAGTAACTATCACTCTGAATTATTTTGATACTTAGTTGAATTACACATCCCTTCTCTTAGAATATGCTCAAGCTACTAATGCTTACTGAAGTCAATGGGTTTTTTTCCATTTGACTCCCAAAAGGAAGTCTAAGCCTTAAAGCTGAAGTCTCTTGAGTAATTTTAGCAATAGTCTTTCAGGGTTTATACTGTGCTTTTTCCTATGATGACAGGTTTTTGACAGTTTTGGTTTTTTTGTTCCATCTTACCACTGTCTAGTGATAAATAACTGCAATCTCTTGGTGCATTTGAATCAAACAACTTCAGTTGTAACCCTTTTCAGAGTGTCCAAATTTGTCTTTTCTTCATTACAACCTAAGGTTATTTTTAAATCACTAAGGATATTTTTAAGTCACTAAAGATGGAAACATCTACTCTCCAGCTTGATTAAATTCATGTAGTCCTTTCATATCAGAACCTTAAAATAAACAATGCCATTTTAAGAAACACACTATTCCCATTCCCTAATATCAAATTTTAGTGGTATCAGATATGAAAATATCATTTGAAGTCAAAACTTTTTTCCAGTAAATATGGCTATTATTTGGTCACAATAAATTCCCCTAGCAATATATGTATTATTCTTTCTCACAAGAGT
Source organism: Sclerurus mexicanus (assembly GCA_013396755.1). NCBI lineage: Eukaryota > Metazoa > Chordata > Aves > Passeriformes > Furnariidae > Sclerurus > Sclerurus mexicanus. Next base: position 173,538 of record VWZF01000730.1, read on the forward strand.
TATTTCAGCTGAGCTGTCTGGGCAGGTAAGAACTATAGGCTTAATTACTGCTTAGAACGGTGAAGTGTGGAATATTCTATATGAGACACAATATAAATCCTTCCAGCGATGGCAATGGGGGAAAATACAAATAATCTTCTCCTGTCCTGATTCTTCAAAAATGGTTAGCAGAGATGTCTTTGATTCTGCTCACGGCAGTGCCTGTGGAGAATCTCATACTGTTTTTGCTGGGATCAGAATCATGACCACAGTTATACTAAGAAGTGTACTTGCATTCCCTCAAAAATATCTGATTTTTATTCAAGAGTTTAGTCCATCATTAAATATATATTTTTTGCTGTTCTTCATCTCTCTTCCAGCATCACTAAATTCCCGTTTGAAGCTAACAAGAATGCCTGTTTTCATTGTAAGCAATGAAAATTAGTTACGGATCACTTACACTACACTATTTTAGTTCACTTACTTAACCTGAATCTAGCCTGTTTCAACACATGAATCACCCTGGGACAGCATTTTTTTTATTTTTAAATGAACAATTACACATTCATGTTGCTTTCCTAATGATAAGCCAAACATTTCAAAATGTACAATTGGAAACAAGACACCACAATTCAATAACATTTCATTCTGCAATATCAATATCAATCTACAAATATTTTGACAGAAATAAAAATGCATGAACTACCAGGACAAGATCTTCTGTACTTATCATTTACGTAATCTCTACTCATGTGAACTCTGGCTGAAGACAACAATTGGTACCTATACAAGTGCAGAATAAAACTGCAAAGTAATACAGTCCTTTACCAAATTCACATGTTTTTAGCATCCATCCTCATCAAAGGTTTCAGGGTTTCAACACTTTTCAAAAAACTCACTAAACTGAAATCAAAATCAGTGTTTCCCTTACAACTAAATGTGTTTTGACTGAGAATAGTCTGACCATTAAAGGTGACAGAGAAACTTACTTCCTTAATAACCTTTACATCTTATTCAGACTGTCATCAGCTGCTGCAGGTTAGATGTGCTGAAACCATTCTGATGAGCCTCATACATATTCCTCTCTGTGTCACAAGAAGAAAACTCATCATCCTGTGACTTATACTGAGAAGTAAATCTACAGAATTACAAGCTTTCCCTTTTTGCAAATGATGTGCATTACTTGTATGTGATATCCCTTGAATCCCTTCACCCAGTGTAATGCAGGACTAAGGAATCCTCTGTAAGTAAAAAAGAATACTATAGTATTCTTTTACTATATATTCTTTACTATTCGTTTAGCAGAAAAAGTATAAGTGAAATGCATGAAAAAAACAAGGCAAAACAGAGGGAAAATTCCAACAAAATTTAACAAAAAGCAGGAATTGTTGGGGGGGGAAAGACATTTTTCAGTCATAAGTGTTATCACAGCACCAGCTTCTGGAGAAGGGAGTGAAGATATAGTGTGAATCTTATGTTCTTACTTGTTGGTTATTTGGCTAAGAGACAAGAGGTGGCTTTTTCTTTCCTTTTTTTTTT